>JBAMBO010001884.1:0-356596 GCA_037044535.1 Lordiphosa magnipectinata
TTAAACTCGGTCATGGTTATTATATGTTTTTAAGCTGATCTGCAAAGTTTGGTCGAAATCGCTAACCGTTGAAGCGAACTTTTTCAAGTGTATTAAAACTTCGGCAAAGGAAGTTAGCTTTGCTTTCTCGTTTTCTAATATATTCCGCAAATTGAAAAAAGCAGAAAGGTGTGCAAAGTTATTTTTATTCAAAGACAAATATAATATTCCTATTACACGGCTATTTATTATCCGATCTTTCTGAAATTTCAGAGACAAATAATGTTAGTTTTAAATTTTAAATCGATATCTTAAAAATTGTAAAAGTAATTTAATAATTTTTTCCTGCGGGGGCGTCACAAAAATTTTAATCAAACTTACTCTGATGCTGAAGGCGATGCTACCCTAACGGCAGAGGAGATACTTTCTGATGATGCAGATCCTTCAAATAAATCTGCATCACAGTAAAGCAGCTTCCGCTGCACTTCTGCTTCGCCTAGCAAAAGGTGAAGCAGACATTATTTTAGTCCAAGAGCCTTGGATCACTGGTGACAGGATCTGTGGCTTGAGGACGCCAAAATACAACTTGTACCACATTCGGGGTAAGGGTAAGCCGCGTACATGTATATTAGTAAAACAAACTCTTAACGCATTTTTACTTCCCCAATTCAGTGATGGAGACATCACAACAGTCAACCTTGAATTGGGGAGCACCACCTACAGGTTGACTTCCTTCTATTTGGCTCATGATACAACGGAGCCAATACCATCCCGACTATTTGAAGACCTGGTGCACAACAGTCAAGGCAGTAGAACCAGACTAATACTGGGTGGAGACGCTAATGCACACCATACAGAATGGTCCAGCACGGACACTAACGATCGTGGTGAGTTACTCTACGATTATCTTTTAAGTACGAATCTTATTATCTGCAATAAAGGTAATGACCCAACTTTCGTCACTAGAACTCGGAGGGAGGTACTAGATATCACCCTCATTTCAGAGTTTCTAATAGAAAATATTATTTCATGGAGAGTTCTATCAGACCACTCCTTCTCAGATCATAGATATATTGAGCTAAAGCTAATAGAGTCATGCCCCGAACCTAAAAAAACACAAAACTTAAAAAAAACGAACTGGAAACAGTATAAGAGACTTATAGTGAAAAATCTAGATGCAGCTCCGCAATTCACACCTGTGAATGCGGAACAACTAGATGAAATAGTCCACATATTTACAACGACATACACTAAGGCACTTGACAAATCATGCCCACATATTAAGTACAAAATCCACCATAAGCCCCCCTGGTGGTCTAAAGACCTGGAGATACTAAGGAAAGAGTGTAGAAAGACATTCAACTCAGCTAAGAACACTAACCTGGATTCATCCTGGGAGATGTATAAAGCCAAGTTACGAGACTATAAAAGTGCAATGCGGAAAGCCAAACGACGCTCGTGGGCAAATTTCTGTACCAGTATTGAATCGACCTCCGAAGCATCAAGACTTCGAAAAATTTTAGCGAGTTCACCAACCCCTCCGGGACTCCTACAATATCCTGATGGAACTTGGGCTGACTCCAGCTCTGAATCCCTCAATTTACTTCTGGAAGCACATTTTCCTGGCTGTTCAACATCTTGGGAGCCCATAGAGGCACCTAGAGGTGACACGCTAAGTCACATAAGTGATATAGTAACTGAACATCGAATTAAGTGGGCTGTGAACACTTTTCAGCCCTACAAATCACCCGGGCCAGATAGAATCTTTCCCGCTCAGCTTCAACAATCACTACCACAAATAATTGCATGGCTTCAGACAATCTTTGTCTGCTGCCTTCGATTACAGTATATACCCACACTGTGGAAAGATATAAAAGTGGTTTTCATACCAAAGGCAGGAAAAGCCTCGCATGTCAGACCAAATGACTTCAGGCCGATCAGCCTGTCATCTTTTCTCCTCAAAACACTGGAGAGATTACTAGATGCGCATCTAAGGCAGACAATAGACCCATCCACTCTGTCCCCAGCGCAGCACGCATACAGCAAGGGAAGGTCAACAGAAACAGCACTCCACTCTCTTGTCTCGAAAGTTGAGAAGTCACTCGAGGCAAAAGAATATGCGCTTACGGCATTCCTCGACCTCGAGGGTGCCTTTAACAATGTTCTCCCCAACGCTATCACCTCTGCCTTGACAAATCTAAATGTGGAGGCACCCCTGGTGGAGTTCATCCGACTCATGCTTACAAGCAGGGTGGTTAACTCGCAACTAGGAGATGCCTGCGCACGAAGATATGTAAGTAGAGGCACTCCTCAAGGAGGTGTTCTTTCGCCATTCCTTTGGGTGGTAACAGTCAACGAATTGTTGCGACTAATGGAATTGCGAGGACACACGGTGATAGCGTACGCGGATGACGTTGCCATAATCACAAGAGGCAAATTTCCCCACACTCTCTGCAACCTGACGCAGGATGCACTCTCAACACTTTCAAATTGGACGACACAAAGTGGTCTTGGAGTCAATCCAACCAAAACTGAACTCGTTCTCTTTACCCGCAAGTATAAGATACCAAATTTAACACCCCCACGACTAAACAACACACACCTAAAATTTAGCGATTCTGCAAGATACCTTGGTGTAGTGTTGGACAAAAAATTATATTGGAACGAAAACATAACTGAACGTATCAAAAAAGCTAATACTGCACTTATCTCGTGCAAACGTGCGATTGGTCGTAAATGGGGATTTTCCCCTGAAATAGTACACTGGCTGTACACAGCCGTTGTACGTCCAATACTACTATACGGAATCATCGTATGGTGGACGGCTCTGGGGAAACCTTCCGTCCTCAGAACCATAACCAAAGTTCAACGTAGTGCTGCATTATGCATGACTGGTGCATTGCGTACAACCCCAACAGATGCACTTAACATAATGTTACACCTTATGCCTCTAGATCTTCTGGGTAGAGAAATCGCCAGTAACGCCGCTCTCAGGCTGAGAGAAAGCGGTACCTGGAAAGATAGTAACACTGGCCACTCCTCTATACTTCTGCATCAAGTGGCGGTACCGCCAACGCTTGACTACTGCATCCCAACAATAACGTTTACCACCATGTATAAAGTCACCATACCGAGTCGACTGGACTGGAACTCAATACCTCACTGCAAACCGAATGCCATAGACTTTTACACTGATGGCTCCAAACTGGGTGGACAGGTAGGAGGGGGAGTCTTCAGTCCAGAGCTCGGGATCGAAACTTCATTTCGGCTTCCTGACCATTGTAGTGTTTTCCAAGCAGAGGTTGTAGCCATCCAGGAGGCTACCAACCTTCTGGGAACCCTCGCAATCCAAGGAAGTAAAGTATTCATTTTTTCAGATAGTCAAGCTGCATTAAAAGCCCTTGACGGTTATATCAACAATACCAAAACTCTTACGGAGTGCCGCAAATCTCTTAATGAGATGGCTCAGCACTTCGAAATTAATCTCGTTTGGGTGCCTGGACACTGCAACATTGAAGGCAACGAGATGGCCGACCACCTCGCCAGACTTGGCACCACCACTCAGCTCTTACCGGTTAAGAGCAACATAGGGGTGCCTCTTGCGACCTTTAAGCTACAAACAAAGGAAACTACTCATCGAATAACCATGAATCGATGGCAAACAATACACACATGTGAAGTATCTAGGCTTACATGGCCTACTCTTAGTATTAAAAAATCTAGGGCGTTACTCCGTCTAGAAAGACTGCATATTTCCCTACTAGTAGGGGCCCTTACTGGACATTGCCTAATAGGTAGACACGCCGCTAGGCTAGGCATCAGACACAATGACTTCTGTAGAAGCTGCAATTCAGTGGACGAGGAGGAGAGTGTACAACACCTCTTCTGTCATTGCCCAGCTCTTAGCAGAAGGCGACTCACAGTTTTGGGTCGTCCCTTTCTAAACGATCTGTCAGACATCTCTGAAATAGATCTAGCCTCTTTACTCAAATTTGTGATATTTTCTAAATGGTTTAACGGGAAAGACCCTCCCTCTACGATCGCAGCGTAGAAAGGGTTATATGGTAACACAACGGGCCTTCATTGGCCTAAGTGATGAAATGGGATTCTTACCCATTTCAACCATTGCAACCTAACCTAACCTAACCTACTCTGAGTGCAGACAATAGTAGTTTACATCTCAAATTTGGTTGCTCTAGCTCTTCTAGTCTCTGAGTTCTAGGTGTTCCAATAAAACAATGGACGAACGGGCAGCTATCGGAGATGCTTCCTTCTGGTCTTAAGCGCCGTATACACCACACAAATTTTTGCGCAAAAAGCTAAGCATTTGCGCAAATCGAGACCAAAATCAAAAACGTTTTGATTTTTTGGGTTCTTTGCGCAAAGTTTTAGGTGTGTTTGCGTGGTGCGTGTGCATTTTGCGCAAATTGTGCTCAGTTCGCAGCAAGTCGTCGGCGCGTGTGGTACTTGCAATCATGGAAAAAGATGCTCATTTGTGAAAATTAGACGATGAAGTAGCCACGGCTTCGCCCGCAAGCGGTTTTTCTTTTTATTTTTTTTGCATTTCGCTTTCACTGCCACTGCCATAGCGCAGCTGCGTCCTCCTTTATCTTTACTCGCCGAGCTTTCAACTGAAATTTGCGCAATAGCTGGTGCGCTAAATGCCTGTGAACTTGCGCAAAAATTTGTGTGGTGTATTCAGCGCTTTACATACATTTGCACGAACTTACTATTCCATTTTTACCATAGAAGTAACGGGTATAATTATTGGCAACCGGCTGTGGTAGTATGTCATGCGATAGAAATCGATTGATATTCGATACAGCGGACTCTTGTTAATATGAAGTTGGTTATTTTCCGATTAAAAACTGGTTCCGATCTCGGCTCAAAAGGGTTATACAACCTAGGTTTAAAAATAGAGGAAAGCTAACTTCGGCTCGACCGAAGTTTTTATACCCTTGTAGCTTGTATGATTCATATTAATTCCGATCCGATCTGGCCGGTTCCGACAAATGTGCAGCGTATTTGTACCAAAAGACTTCGTGCAAAGTTTGGTTAAGATAGCTTTAAAACTGACGGAGGAGATGGCATAGAAACAGACGGACAGACGGACGGACAGACGGACATGGCTATATCAACTCAGCTCGTCATGCTGATGCAGAATATATATACTTTATGTGGTCGGAGATGCTTCCTTCTATGCGATACAAACATCTCGACAATTTTAATATACCCTCTACAAGGGTATAAAAATTATTGTAATGTAACATGGCTATATACAGTCCAGAAGAGGGCAATAAGCCGAGCTTCTCTCAATCTGTTGGCGTGTGTGCTTATAATTTTCGTACAAGAGAAAGGGACCTACAGTTTAACGCTAAATCCGAACGGCTAAGTTTGAGAAACTTTTTCATGGCTGGTTACTTCACAGCTGGTTAGTTACTACATAGCTGGTGAAGGTGAACGGATGTAGTAGTAGTAGTACGCCTCCCGCACAGCAGGCCGACACACTTACCCCTGCGTCACACCCGGCAAAACGCGCTACAATTGGAATTTTTAAGTCCTTACTCTTCTAAAATCGCTTCAATAAACAAAGTATTATCATATGCCAATCCACTATACTATCCACTCACACATATTTGTAATGACATTTGAAATAAGAACAAATCCATTATGTATATCACAAATTGAAAAAATCCACCTTAGTTCTAGTCAGTTCTGCACTCATTACTTCATTCCAAATTTTGGAACTATCTATGACGCCGATAAATACCCTAAAAGGTCTATACCAACCTTGGAAAATAAGCATTAATCAAAGTAAAGTGTCTCCACAATCTTCAAGTAAAATACCCCCGCAATAATCTGCAAACAACATCACCTATAACTTACTGACTCCAGATTCTTATATACGGACGGCCGGAAGTCCTAGTCAGGCACATCCTTCAGAGAAGAACACAATACACTAGGTCATTCTTTTCTTCATTCATATTCTTCAATATTTTCAGACGAAAGGCATATGTCGCTCACTTACTTCAAGATAGTAATAACTCAAAATAACCGATTGTGTGAAAAACCCAATGGACTTAACCCAGTGAACACAATTCTTTTAGTTTTGAGTTAATGTAGTAAAATATTATGTATTTAAAATGCTCATTAAAGAAATTAGAAATTATGATGTTTTAAACAGGACTGCTAAGCCGGTTCGGAGTCGACCCATTTTAGTCAATGTTACAACTGGCTAGCTCAAGGTCTTTGGTTGATTATAAATCTTTATAACCAACACAAATAAACAGATATTAATTACAACATTTTGGAATAGCAATTGGGTATGTCCGTACAACGATCGCTGTTACGAGAATAACCAAATTGTCTCATCAGCGGACTTGTTTTGCTGTTCACACCTCAAACAAACATCCAGTTAGTATTTAAACTCTGCAGGCGGCGAATAAAGACATAGGAATTACACTATTGTATATTCGCAGCCCGAATTTCGGCTATGGTTTTTTGTTTGAAGGTGTTTGTTTACCAATTTACAACAAATTATTACAAAATTAATTCTGTTGCTTATGGCTGCTGCTAGGTGGTTGGGCTATCCGTCCAATGATCCTCCTTAGCAGGGCCACGAGTTTATGTTGGTAATAAAAAGGCTTATAATCAACCCAAAAGACCTTGAGCTAGCCAGTTGTAATATTTTTTTACTTTGTTTACCGAAAACATTCGGTTTTTCGAGTTTTTATTAGAGTTGTACGTGCTTGTGGGCCTATAACTATATGAAGGACCAATCGAATGAAGTTGGCATCTTCCTATCGTTTTTTGTAAATACACAAGGTATTTCTTTTGCTTGTTTTATAATAGGGAAACAGTTTTTTTGGTTTTTATTATAAACATTATGGCGTACTGACCATTATTTATATGTATATGGGGTTTAGTGACCTGTTTTTGATTTTAGTCAATGTTACAACTGGCTAGCTCAAGGTCTTTGGTTGATTATAAATCTTTATAACCAACACAAATCAACAGATACTAATAGCAAAATTTGGAATTATTAATTATTAATTTTGATATTTTCCAATATACGCTTCTTATGAAGATGAAATGGAATCGTACACATACAAGGTTTTTGTTTTTATACTCTGTACCGAAGGTACATAGAGTATATTAAGTTTGTGCAAAGGTAGGTAACAGCCAGAAGGAATCATCTCCGAGCCTATAAAGTATATATATTCATGATCAGCATCAACAGCCGAGTCGATATAGCCAAGTCCGTCTGTCCGTCTGTCTGTCTGTCCGTCCGTCTGTTTCTATGCTATCTCCTCCGTCAGTTTTAAAGCTATCTTAACCAAACAGCGTAACAGGGTACACAGGGGACCGACTTTCTTTATTGTTTTAAAGATGACGAAAGCAGGAAATTTACTGTAAGTGGAGAGTGCTACCGTGCGATGATTACAAAGGACTCAAGCACTTTACAGGCTCGGTATACCCAAATACCTTGTGCAGCTGGTGGCCACTTATTTTGGAAACCGTACTCTGCTGTACGACACGTCGGAAGGGCGGAAGACACATCGGGTCACAGGCGGCGTTCCACAAGGCTCAGTTATAGGGCCGATGCTGTTTAACATAATGTACGACGGAGTTATCCGCCTTAACACACCAGCTGGAGTGCAAATCGTAGGTTTCGCAGACGACATCGCCATCACTTCAGTGGCTAAAAACCTTAGTGACGTCGAAGCTAAAACCACGGAGACTGTGGTACTAGTCACCGAATGGCTCGATGCAAATGGGCTAAGCTTGGCTCCCCATAAAACCGAATCTGTCCTCATAAGCAGTAGAAAACGCGTAGAGACTGCTAGCGTGAGAGTCGGAGAGCAGCTGATAAGATCGAAGGAGGCCATAAAATACTTGGGTGTAATGCTAGACCATAGACTCAATTTCAAAAGCCACCTGGAGTACGTAGAAGAGGAGGCCGTTAAAGCCATAAATGCATTAACCGGTATAATGGCTAACATTGGAGGACCTCGACAGCGAAGCAGACGGCTGATCTGCAATGTAGTCAGGTCAATTATGTTATATGCATCGCCAATATGGGCCCCTGCGATGGCGGTCCCTTCTTACAACCGTGGCTGCAAAGGCGCGTACAGAAGATGTGCCCTCCGGGTGATAAGTGGCTTCCGAACAGTGTCAGAGGACGCAGCACTAGTTCTCGCTGGAATGATTCCCCTTGACCTACTTGCGACAGAAAGTAGAAGCCTTCCCACAGAAGAGTCGCGACGGGAAGCTACGAATTACCATTGGCAGACGAGGTGAATATCTACAACCAACGACAGCTGGACAAGGAGACTGATAGCGGACATTCGGCCGTGGGTGGGTAGAAAACACGGACAAATCGACTTCTATTTGACCCAGTTACTAACGGGACAAGGCTGCTTTAAATCCTATCTTTATAGGTTTAAGCACGAGACGGATCCGTTCTGCACACACTGTGTGCGGTCCATAGAAGACGCAGAGCATGTCTTTTTTGTCTGTCCGAGATTTTCTGCAGAACGGGAAGAGCTAAGCATAGGCATTGGGAGACCATTCACAGTCATTGACTAAATGGATATTCTACTAAGCTCGCAAAACAATTGGAGTGCAATTTGCACCATGGCCGCAGAAATCATCAAGACCTTGCGTCGCGCTGAAAGACAGCGCAATTTAAATACAAATCCTGGACATGGATCTAGTTGAGGCTTTCATGCCATCTCCCTCTTGTGAAGTAATACTTAGCGGTGGTACCGCGAGAGGGAATCGGAGAATAGGGGTGGTTTTAGTGGGTGAGGAACTCCAAGTCCCACACACAAAAAAAAAAAAAAAAAAGCCAAAAATGTGAAACAATTACAAATAATGCATCCAACTTCTGTTTTGTTATGATGAACCATGCATATAAATTTAAAAGTACCTTTGTTATACCTTCACCTTTACATAGGTACTGGATGTTCCGGATATCTTTGACCTTACTTAGGTATATTTTTTGACGTTTACCTAGTATCTTGCCAAGGTAAGAAAATCGAGTACCTCTCCAATCAGTGAAAGTATGGTAACACTGTTTGGGCACAAGTGCCCGACTTTTCATAGTCAGCAATCATTGAGTCACAATTCGTGTTTATTGAGTTATGTCAGTCTTGAAGTAATTTTGCAATATATTAAAATCAAGGGTGCAGGGAATTTTGTTGTCGGTGCACTCGGCTGCGGCGCTCTTTCTTGTTAATAATTTTCCTTACCTCCACATTACCTCTTTTTTGCAAGGCTGTTTATTGGATAGTCAACAAAGAGTCATGCAATCATGGCAGAAAATTGCAAATGTTGCTTGATTTTAATAATTTGTTATTTGATTTAAATTTCCGATCGTTCGCTTAAACGAGCGGGCGAGTCGACAAATGGCTGTCAGTTCAACTTGAATGCACAGAAAATTATTTAAAAAGCCTGGAAATTTCAGGGCGTTGCGTATAAGCCATGCAAAACAAAAAACAAATAAAACCGGTCAAGTCAAGCAGGAAGAAAGCAGACTTGTGGATACCCACTGACAATGACCGCTAAATTGTACCACAATTTTTTGACAGGCGCTTGCAACAATTGCTAATTTTCTGGAACAATTTCATACGCCTCAGTATGAGCTTCATAAACTTACCTTGATAAATCATATATATTTTCAGACAACTCCGGCTTCCAGTGATTATTGTTTAAATATTTCATCTGAGAGCTACACACTTGTGCCATTAATTTTTCACTCACTTTGTTAAGTTTTGGTTGGATTTTTCTTTTTGTTAATTGACGTGGGGCATTGCAACAGCTCACAAACACAAATATGCATGAACATGTTGTGAAAAGTTTTCAGAGTGTAACGTGAAATGCGATAACAGGCCGTCGCACATTGGGAAACGTTAGAAAATCGCTGCCATCATTGAGGCCACTTCCTGGACTTCCTGTTGCTCGTTAGTTGCGCAATGAACTTCAACTTCAATGCCTGGACCACGTGCGGGGCGACAAAATTTCGAATCAAATCGGGAATTGAACCCGTTTCTTTTGGCACTTTTGGCGGAAGTGGCGATACGCTAGTGTGTCTGTGGGATCCCTAGGCCAAGGAGCTCCGAAGAGAGAGATGAAAAGTGAAAGCAAACGCAATGACACTAGAGTAAATATTTGCTTAGCTCTCCATTGTCGATCCCGCCAAGAGACTGCTTAGAAGGCGCCAACCGCGACTGCTGCCACATGTGCGATTTGGATTCGTAAAGCTCTGGCATGGATTATGGCGATGATGCAATCAGCCGACAAATTGATATTGGGCAATAGCCGCTCGTTGCGTCCTGCTGTCTGCCAAATTTTAAATTTTATTTGGTCTCCACGACCGTCCCCAGCCTGTGCACCGTTGCATGTCGCGTGGCGCTGTCATGGCTAAAATTTCAAATGCCTCGTTTCCCCACCACGTCAACCAAGTGGTGCGTCCACATTTTTCCCAGGTGGCGCTTTAATTGTTACTGCTTTTACGTATATTTTATTGAATGTGCAATGCGTTTTCGTTATTTATCATTTAGTTGTCGAAAAGCTCCACATAGACACACTCACACTTACTCCCATGTGTTTGCCTATTTCACCATTTTCTCGTTAACTTGACCCGAGCTATAAGTCGGTTGCTTGACTTGCCAAGACTTTGGGGTCCATCAATGAACTCGACTAGTCAATTTCATGTAGTGGCGGCATTTTTCAGGTGGCAGACTGATTAATATATTATATTACGCAAATACTTTGGGACGTCTCTAATGAAGTTGCCACCCAGTTAATTAATAACTATGAGGGAAATAATGCTGTACATAATAAAAATGGAAATCTATTATTAAAAGGCGAGACTCGAAAAAAATGGTTCTTGTCATATTTTGTTTTTGTAAAACTACTTGTCTACTACACTAATTGTATGTAAAAGCAAAAAAAAAATATATATATAAAATAGGTAGAAACTTCCATTCTTGTTATATATTTTTTGAGTGGTCAGTTTTGCTGAACTTTAAGAGATTTGAACGGAATTAAGGAAGTAAAAAATGGCTTAAAGCCCAAGTTTAAAAAAAAACACAGCTGTTGCTACTGCGCCAGACTCTTAATTATTACATACGAAAATCGCTTGGGAATCCCAAGTCAGAATTGTAGCAAAAATTCCGCCAACTGTAGCCAAACGCTAAGTCATAGAAGCTTTGTATGTGTGTGCGTGCCCCGTATCGGCCCTTATGTTGTTAGTGGGTGAAATTCTCTCCCCGCATTCCCCCTAAGCGATCTTAGCAGTTCTGGCATAAGGTAGCGTCTGCAAACTCATTGAAGTTGGGCAAAAGATCGCTGATGATCAAACTGTGGTAGTCAACCAGCCTCCTTTTGTGGTGTTTTGCGTGTCTTGTTTTAGAAATGTTATGATGAAAATCATAACTTATTGACCTAGAGCCCGCTATTGGTTTTAGCGACCTGTTTTAATTTAAGAAAAAGTTTGTTTTAGCCAGCTCAAGGTCAACTGTTAATTATAATTCAATAATCAACACAAGTCACCAGAGTTTAATTATAAAATTTTGGAATAGCAATGGTATGTCCGTACAGAACTGTAACTACAATCCTCTCAAAAGCATACTTGTTGATTTTCACTCATCAACAACTTGCAAATTCCGTTTATATTCGTTGAATTGGCGAATAAAAACTTGGGGATTCCAATTGTGTAAAATTGTAGCCCGAAGTTATGCAATGTGTTTTTGAATGCTTTCACCAATAATTGTAAATAAATCTCGAGTTGTTACATGGCGCTGCTGTATCTGGAGAATCTTTCCTGCGATCGTTTGGCAGGGCCAAGAGTTCTTGGTTGTATAACAAAGGGTATACTGCCTTTTTGTAATTACACATCATGTTTTTATACCCTCGTAGAGGGTATATTAAAATTGTCCAGAAGTAACGTATTGAAAGAAGAATCTCCGACCACATAAAGTATATATATTCTTGATCAGCATAACGAGCTGAGTTGATACAGCCATGTCCGTTCTTCTGTTTCTATGCTATCTTTTCCATCAGTTTCAAAGCTATCTTAACCAAACTTTGCACGAAGTCTTTGGTATGTACAAAGACGCTGCACATTGTCGGAATCGGCCAGATCGGATGACTATAGCATAGAGCTGCCATAGGAACTATCGGTCGAAAAGGTAGTTTTAGAGAAAATCATTTTTTTTCTTTAACGTAAACGTCATCAAACCTCGTATTTAAAAGTTTTCTATGCTCTCACATAATTCAATAGTTTTATTAAAATCGCATAGCTGCCATACAAAAGATAGTTCTGAAAAATTGTCTTAGTAGGAAAAACATTCTTGTTTTCAATGCGATCGCTCCCGAACTTGTTACTGATCAATATTATTTGCTGCCACACAATTCTGTCCACTTTAATCCAAATCGGATGTCTATAGCATATAGCTGCTAAATTTCTATAAATTGTACAAGCTGCAAGGGTATATAAACTTCGGTCGAGCCAAAGTTAGCTTTCCTCTATTTTTTTTAAACAAATTTTCGGCTGCGGAGCTAATTTAGGAAAACAGTTTAAGATATTCAGTGCTTACCTCAGAGTAATTAATGTTTTCATTAATTACATTCCCATTCTTGGGATTAAACATCCTCCCAATGGCCAAGAATGTCTAGTGGATTCTTTGACGATGCGAGTATAATGCTCCTTCTTCTGCCAAAGCGGGGAATGTTAATGTTTTGGGTGTGGGCGCGTGGTATAGGCCGTGGTATAGGAGGAAAGCTAACTTCTGTTCGACCGAAGTTTATATACCCTTGTAGGTTGTATAATTTATTGAATTAAGGTTTTAAATGATTTTCGTCGAACATTCTTAGCTGAGTTATTTCCCAAACTCAGCAATAGACGGCGCCATCACATTTACCATTTGCTTGCCAGCTTGTTATATGGTATGTACGATATATTCTTCAGTTTTGGGTGTTGACTGGCCGTTTTTTGCTCATAACTTGAGTATCGTTCATCCGATCATTATCATTCCTTCAGCAAATCGATAAAAAAATTTCCAAATTGCAGAGGCGTGGCAAAAATTTAAAATAAACTTGATCTACTGCAGGTATACGATATATATGTCCCATACATGTTATACCTCTATCTCTTACCAGCTCTGAGATCAGTGCGTTCATACAGACGGCCAGACGCACAGACAGACAGACGGACATGGCTATATCGACTCGGCTGTTGATGCTGATCAAGAATTTATACACTTTATAGGGTCGGAAATGATTCTTTCTCCCTGTTACATACTTTTGCACAAACTTAATATACTCTGTGTAACTTTGGTAAAGAGTATAAAAATGTCTCGTGTCATACATACACCTGGCATTAAGAAGACAAGTTGGAGCGCTGTAGTCGAGTTTCCCGACAACAAAATACCCTGTTCAATTGAGACATACATACAAACATACTCACATACACAAACGCTTACGCACACACACACACGGCCAAACTGCCTGCATGCAGTGGCTGCCACGCTCCCACGAGCAAAATTATTTCGTGTATAACTTGATGTTTTTGCTCGGATCTTATTTTCCTTTTGAGAGTAGATAGATATAAGGCCTCGGATAATATTTATTAAGTCACGAGGTTTAACTTTAAAATTGTGGCTCTGACAGTTTTTTGCGGTTTAAAGGGGTGGGAGGGGGGTATATTTTCCAAATTTGAAACAAGCTTGATCTGGGTACGGTATACACCTATGTGCATGGAATAAATTGGTAAATGTTCCAGTGTAAGCCTCGTCAGCTCAGCAATTTTCACTCAGAGCTCTACTATTTAGTAAATTTTATTGGGTGACTATTATATAGCAGCCAAAGGAACGATCGGTCTGAAAATGATTTTTCTGGAAAAAACCATTTGGTTCTTTCCTTGGCCCTCGGGCCTCAATCTGCGTCATAAATCAATTTTATTGACTGAAGTGATTGACAAAATAATAAGTTAACTTTTCCGATAGAGATATATTCCAAACTTACCGATCCAAACTTATTTTCAGATCGTATAACAAATATTGGTGATATAGCTTCTCAAATCGTACCTTTTTTTTAAGTCTGAACTGAATTGTCGGCAAACTATAACACCGATTATTAACTTTAACCATGAATCGGCTTACAAACGAACAACGCTTGCATATTATTGAATTTTATTATCAAAATGCATGGTTGGTAAAGAAAGCGCATCAAACACTTCTTCCTTTTTATGGTCAGTTTGGGCGACCTTCTGAGGCAGCTATTCGGAATCTTGTGACCAAATTTCGCGCCAAATTTACATTATTGGACATTAAACCACCAACACGCATACGTAGAGTGCAGACAGAGGAAAATATCGCAGCTGTAACCGCCAGTGTTGTTAATGACCGTGAACTCAATTACTCCACTACGTGGAAAATTTTGCGGAAGGATTTGGGTATAAAACATTATAAAATAGAGCTGGTGCAAGAATGGAAGCCACACGAGCTACCACAACGGCTAACTTTTGGTGAATGGGCGCTGGCAAAGTTGGATGAAGATACACTTTTTTGTCGGAAAATTGTGTTCATCGACGAAGCTCATTTCTGGTTGAATGGATACGTGAACAAACAAAATTGCCGTATTTGGTGGAAAGAGCAGCCAGAAGCATTGGAAGAACTGCCAATGCATCCCGAAAAATGCAGTTTGGTGTGGATTATGGGCTGGTGGCATCATTGGACCGTCCTTTTTTATGGATTGTGAAACTTTTTTTTGCCCAAAATGGAAGAGCTGAACTTGGCTGACATGTGGTTTCAACAAGACGGTGCCACACCCCACACAGCACGCGAAACAATGTCCCAATTTAGAGGAGAGTTCGGTGAACAGTTTATTTCACGTTTGGGGCCGGTCAATTGGCCACCTTGATCGTGCGCTATAGCGAATTTAGACTATTTTTTGTGGTGTTGTTAAGGCTCATGTCTATAGCGACAAGCCCGCAACAGTTGTCGTACTGGAAGCCAATATTGAAGAATTTATTCGTAACATACCATTTGAGGTGCAGCCGCGGTCAACATTAACATGAAATCATCTTTAATCATTAAAGATTCTATACATTTTTCTGAATTTTATCCCCCTTTTGTTCCAGTAGAAATAGGCCTTTCTTGGCTGTAAACTAGTGTAATCAGTCAGTCGGGCGTAGAGTTTTATATGTATAGATATAGGTGGTCGGTGATGATATCCTTATATGCGTTACAAACATCTGGTCAAAATTATAATACACTTTTCAAGTGTGAAAAAATGTCCATATATGTTTTAATAATAAATAAATACAAATGAATTTGAAGTAGGCCCGGCTAGTACAGCTATAGCTTTTCAACTTTTTGATGCCTGAATTTCTAGCCTGAACTCATTCTATATTGAACACTCACACCGAACACAACAAATCCAGAGCTGAATATAAAAAACATTTTTATTTTTCATTGAAAAAATTTAAGAATTTCTCGATTTATAGACTACTGTACTACTAGTAAGTATGTACAGATAGTATATCAGTGCCCTTAGCTTAAAGTTTTCAATTATTTTTCTTTATAGATGGCAGCAAAAAATACTAACGTGTCAGGAGGAGTGCTGCTAAGCGCTTTGAAAGAATGGAAGCAGACTGTCACGTTTAAAGATCTCGTAAAGTTTGTTACAGCTCGTATGATTGTACCGGAGGACAACATTAAAACCAGCCTTAAGAAACTACTAATCATGGGCGTAAAGCACATGTTTATCAAAAAAGACGGGCCATTGTACGGATTGTGGCCGCATAGTAAAGCGAACCAGGCAAGGGTCAACACAAAGAGGAAGATTATATTACGGCCAACAAAACGCACAGTAAGGAAGAAAACGAATGGCACAAGTTCTCCAAAGCGCAAAGCACGGAAGCACAAAAAACTTTTTTTTTCCCGTCTTCTATTTTAAATTTTCATTCTAATTCTAGTTGTTCGTTCGTTATCGGTTATCGATATTACTATGCAGATTAATATCTATCTATCTGTAGATTAAGATCTACATAGTAATATCGATAACCGATAACAACGAACGAATAACTAGAATTTTAAATGCTGAAAACTTAAAATAGAAGACGGAAAAAAAGAAGTTATTTTTTGGTGCTTCCGTGTTTTGCGCTTTGGAGCTCTTGTGCCATTCGTCTTCTTCCCTACTGTGCGTTTTGTCGGCCGTAATATAATCTTCCTCTTTGTATTGACCCTTCCCTGGTTCGCTTTACCATTCGGCCACAGCCCGTACAATGGCCCGTCTTTTTTGATAAACATGTGCTTTACGCCCACGATTATTAGTTTCTTAAGCCCGGTTTTAATGTTGTCCTCCGGTACCATCATACGAGCTGCAGCAAACTTTACGAGATCTTTAAACGTGACAGTCTGCTTCCATTCTTTCAAAGCGCTTACCAGCACTACTCCTGACACGTTAGTATTTTTTGCTGCCATCTATAAAGAAAAATAATTGAAAACTTAAAACTAAGGGCACTGATATACTATCTGTATATACTTACTAGTAGTACAGTAGTATATATCGAGAAATTCTTAAATTTTTTCAATGAAAAATAAATATGTTTTTAATGTTCGGGCTCTGGATTTGTTGTGTTCGGTGTGAGTGTTCAATATAGAATGAGTTCAGGCCAGAAATTCAGGCATCAAAAAGATGAGAAGCTATTACTGTATTAAGGCCTATTCTCAGATGAGATAAAAATTTAGTTCGGCACTATATTTCATATAAAGAGATACAATTTTGAACGGTTGAAATCTGATTGCTTTTGAACGGCAGTCCCATTTATATGAAATATAGTGCCGAACTAAAGTTTTATCTCATCTGAGATTAGGCCTTTAGCCAGGCTACCTGAAATTCATTTGTATCTATTTATTATTAAAACGTAATGTACATTTTTTTTCTTCAAGTTTCGCCTGCGGCGCAAAGCCGCGGAATTTTTCTTTCTCGTATGCGGTGCATCTATAACATCTAACAAACTACACAGGAAGAGGGAGAAGACGAAGCGGTGGTAGAGGAGGAATCGGTGGAAGGATTGAAGGAGGAAGGATTGGATGAGGAGGACGCAATAGAAGGGTCTTAAGCGTATCTTTTGTACGTGATGTGTGAGGTAAAATTATATTGGTTCTTACATGGCAATAACATTCATTTTGCAGCGACCATCTCACATTGTTGAGCACATGTGGACTAGGCCTTCTGGGGAAACCACATAAAAAAAAACGCGCCTTGAACTATACCTCAAATTGGTGGTGTGGAAAATAGTTCAGAGAAGTTTGATCTGTTGTCGAGAGCCATTTTCACAGCCGGAAGCGAATAAAAAGAGGGTAAATATCCAACTTGTAGAAAACTTGCACGAAATGTATTTTAAATCAATCGCATAATTCGAAAAGCACATGCGATTACACATATTTTGTATGTGCAAAAATGCAAACTTTGAAATTCAATTGCACGTAAATTTTTCATAATTCGCGGTAAATCGAGGACATTTTTTTTAAAATTTTAGGCCATGATGGACATACTAACCATTTACCATGGTTCATTCGCTGGGTCCAATTTTGGCATACTCTCTCCAACATATCGGCCGGTATCCAGTGCGTCAACTGTTGCGGGCTTGTCGCTATAGACATGAGCCTTAACAACCCCAAAACCCCAAAACTAGTCGCTAGGCGGCCAATTGACCGGCCCCAAACGTGAAATAAACTGTTCACCGAACTCGCCCCTAAATTGGGCCATTGTTTCGCGTGCTGTGTGGCATGTGGCGCCGTCCTGTTGAAACCACATGTCAGCCAAGTCCAGCTCTTCCATTTTCGTCGTTCGTCATCTTTAAAACAAGAAAGTCGGTCATGCCCGACAAAAACATACTCTGTACCCTGTTACGCTTTTATACGCTCATCTCTAAGTTTCTCTCTCTCTCACTAAGATTGTCTGTGTTGAAACGAATGCTGAGGTTATGGGTGGGCTTGTGGGCGGTGTTAACTGGCCGTTTTTGCTCATAGCTTGAGTATCGTTCATCCGATCTTTATCATTCCTTCATCAAATCGTTAAATAATATTGTTTGTGTCTGTCTGTCGGTCCGTCTGTCCGTCCGTCCGTATGAACGAAGAAATCTCAGAGATGGTAAGAGATGGAGGTTTGACATGAATGGGACATATATTTCTTATACTTACAGGCAGATCAAGTTTATTTTCAATTTTTGCCACGCCCCCTCCCGCCCCCGCAATTTCTTTTGATGATAAATTGTTCGTACCTTCTAAAGATATCTAGTAATCAAAATTATATATCGATTTGCTGAAGGAATGATAAAGATCGGATGATCCGTACAAAAGTTATGAACAAAAATAGTAAACCCCCCCCCTTCCACCAACCACCGCTGTATTCAAACAAACACAATCTTTGGGAGAGAAAGAGAGAAACTCGTGAGCAAATGAGAGCTGCGGCATTAAGGATACAGAGTATGTTATAGTCGGGCTTGAGCGACTTTCTAACTTTGTTTTTACTTTACATTTACAAAAACCCTCCATTTATTCTACTTTTAATGAAAATTTTCCATATTTGGGAAATTGTAAATTTAAGGTTGGAATGTCGACTTCGGAATCATTTCAACGAATTTCATATCCTGTATCTTAACTACATATAGCATCGCGGCAACCCACTACAACAGAAATCTAACGAAATGGCTCTTTAACAACAATTAGATCTTTGCCTTCATTTTTTGAATGGCCCTTCATTGCGTTACTAAGCCAGCTTGCATTTACTTTGATGTTGTTCTGGTCATGAGTAAAACGGAGTTTGATGAGTGACGCCTGCTTGCAATTAAGCTACAATTTATAAGTGTGTGTGCTGCACTTGACTATTTGAAGTTTTCAATTCAAAACAAAAGAAAATTATTTTAAAATCGCCTTGCCCTTTAACCTTTCTTTATTTTTCTTAAAATTCCGATTTTTAATTATTTTTCTTAACTTTATCTTATCATTATCTTATAATTTTATTATCAAAATTCATGCTCGGTTAAGAAAGTGCATCGAGCACTTCTTCCTTTTTATGGTCAGTTTGGGCGACCTTCTGAGACAGCTATTCGGAATCTTGTGACAAAATTTCGCATCAAATTTAGATTATTGGACATAATCATCGGACAGCTCATTTCTGGCTGAATGGATACGTGAACAAACAAAATTGCCGTATTTGGTGTGAAGAGCAGCGAGAAGCATTGCTGGAACTGCCAGTGCATCCCGAAAAATGCACTGTTTGGTGTGGATTATGGGCTGGTTGCATCATTGGACCGTACTTTTTTAAAGCTGACGAAGGCAGGAGCGTTACTGCGAATGGAGAGCACTACCGTGCGATGATTACAATTTGTTTTTGCCCAAAATGAAAGAGAAGCAAATGACAGAGAAGCCAATATTGAAGAATTTATTCGTAACATACCGGCCGATATGTTGGGGAGTGTGTCAAAATTGGATCCATCTTATGAACCATTTGAGGGGCAGCCGCGATCAACATTAACATAAAATCATTGAACATTAAAATATATAGATCGTTCTATCGACTCAAATGAAGATTATAGACATTTTTCTAAGTCTTTTGTATTTTTTTTTAATCAAATCCGAAAGCTGATAAAAAATCAGCCTTTATTTTATAAGGTTGTACTCGTAGCCCTGGTATAACGTTGCTTAGGTAGCCCTGGTATATATCGATACTCCCGAGAACCCTGTTACGATCGAGGCTACACACCAGGCTTATCGGTATCGAACTCTGGTCACACTGATTGCAGGCGTCATCCAGGGTTAAAGTGAAGAGAATAAGAGTTGAACAAATTAAACTTAATCAACCCGATTTTACAATATCCAGTTTACATTTTTACAAGTGGGCGGAGTAAGCAAGGGGGCGTGGCTTTCCATTAAACATAACATTTATATCTTATAAATACATGTTTTTATGGTTAGCAGGTTTTCTATTAACAAACAGGCAGAAAAAGTTAGGCTGAAGTTTCATTGCGGTCTTCTTCTTTCACCGCACCGTCCGATTTTTTTCGAGGTTAGTTTTATTGACGTTAATTCCGAACGGGCAGACTAGGGCAGTCAAGTTTAATACATTGGGAAGAGAATCGACTACTCTAGCTGTCTACAAAAGTTGGAAAATGGGTCAAATATGGAGTATTTTTCAAACGGCGCTAATTAGAAAAGCCAACTACCGGTTATCATTTTTGTATATTCTTATATTAAGAACATACATACCTTTCATTTAAGACCAAAAAGTTAATAATCGGTGGTATAGTTTGCCGACAATTTAATTCGAAAGTTCGGGATTTTTGCAAATTTTCACGTTTCTTGCGGACAAAAGGTACGCTTTGAGAAGCTATCACGATCTCAAAATAAGTTGGGATCGGTTAGTTTGGAATATATCTCTATCGGAAAATTTAAATTATTTTGTCAATCGCTTCAGTCAAAAAATGGATTTTTGACGCAGATTAAAGGGCCCCACTGTGCGTCGTGTTTAAATCTAGCAGTGAACTATAATAATTTTCATTATTCTGAGTTAAGACAAAAATGGAGATACTACTGTGTACAAATTGAAAGGTGAATTTTCTTATATTTTGAAAAACTTTATTTTTTATCTTATCTTCTACATAGAGCTATCTGTCAAATAAACTTACAAAGTAATCCCCTTCCGCTGCAATACACTTATGCCAACGAATTTTCCACTTATCATAGCACTTGGGAAAGTCCTCCTTTGGAATGACCTTTCTTTAATCATCTCAATCGAGTCATAACGGTATCCCCGTAGCGGTATCTTGAGTTTGCTGAATAGCCAGAAGTCACACGGAGCCAAATCAGGTGACTAAGCAGGCACAGTTGTCACTAATAGCCGATTTCCACATATGCGCGGTCTGTCATCGATGGCACGATTTTTCGATAAATCCCCAGAGGTGTTTCTACTGCGTTCAGCGTGCACTTCCAAATCCACAACAGCTGATCTTCTCTGTATCTTTACCTTTGCGCAGCAATCAAAATGAATAAAAGTGACTTTGGTTTGCAATTCAAAAGCAACAACGGCAGCTTTTGCAGTTAAAAAAGGATTTGCAAGTGTGTTGTGACTCACGAAATTTTTAAAATTGGATTTTCCTTTAGAATATGCTTTTGAATTTTTGGAATTTTCGTAAATTATATCGACCTTTCCATATTTAAGAAAGCTTCCCATGCAAGTGCTAAGCATTCCACCAAACTCTGCAAAAAGTGAGACCTTTTTTCTGCTGATAGCAGATTACACTAGTCTACAGCCAAAAAGACCCAAAGAAACATTGGATTAGTGATCTTCGATCGATTTCAAAGAATTTTTAGGTATACTTTTATTTTAAGCAATAACTTAATTCCTAGTCAGATGGAGTCAAGCAAGATATGATTTCAAATCCGTGCAGTAAGTTGAATACAATGGTCAAAAATATTTGAAAAAAATCGATTTTTTGCTCAAAAACGCAATAAATTTCTATGAAATATATTTAAAAATTCAAAATAACTATTTTATTTTTCTATTTAAGAACCAGACTTTTACGAAGAAAATAAGATATCGAAGAACAAAATCTTTCAACAAATATAGGAGCTGTTGGCAATTGAGCGCTGAACAAAGTGGTATTTTTTAGATTTTTTTTTAAAATGAATTTTTATTTGCTTCGACTTTTGTTCGGTTCTAGAATATTTTTCTGATCTGGCTATTCGCTCACTTTTAATATTGACCAAAAAACGAAGTAAACAAAAAAATTATTTTTGTATATCTTAAACTACTCAAATTTGACTGTTAGTTCCTCCACTTAAATTGATCCAGCTACAATATTTATTCATAGATTTTCTTCATCAATACCTTATTATCTCTGTAGAAAAGCGATTCTTAAGTCAAAAGAATGAAAATATTTTTTTATGATTTTGTTATATATTTCCTAGGCGATTAAAAATTAAATTTTTTGCACTTTCGAGCAAAAATCGATTTATTTGAAATATTTTTGATTATTGTATTCAAACTACTAAACCGATTTGAAAACAATGCTCTACGCGATTATAGACAATTCAATTACCTTTCAATTTATATCTTTCTTGCATCCATCTGACTATTTTAAAGTGCGATATGGCTTGAAATATAAGTGCAACTACACTAAGAAAAAACTAGAACGAATAATTTGAGTACGAACGCTCTTGAAAAAAAAATTAGTCGCTCTTGAATTTTCAAGAATTTCGCTCTTGGAATCGAGATAAATTCGTTCTAAACGTTCTCAATTTTGTTTTTTATTGGCAAGGGGGGTGAGGGCAACTTAACTTTGAGAGAGTTGCGTTGGAGTCGCTCTCGCAGAGAGTGAGGGCGCATGCGCAGTTGGTCGTTGAGAGAATGAGAGCGCAGAGAGTGAGAGCGCATGCGCAGTTTGTTGTTGTGTGATGCGTACGAAGGCAGTTGCCTGCGTTTATTTATAAGTGTGATTTCGTCGCGTCTTCTATCTTACGGAAGTTAGCTGAGCTCGTTAAGCTGCCCGTCGCCTGTGTGTGTTTCAGTCTTTCGAGGTACCGTGTTCAAGTCCCAGAAGAGTAAGCAAAAAAAAAAAAATATCTATGTGGGGTTATCTCAAAATCAATCACAGTTTAAAACAAAGTTTGGTGGGTGGGTGGTGGTGGTTGGGGTTGGTTTGGTGAGTGGGGAGGGGGGAGGGAGACGGACAACGTCGGTCGTGTCGGGTCGGTAGTGTCTCTACCACACCCCCCACCCCAAATATTCTTTTGAATTTTTTTATTTTGAGAATTATTCGTTCTTGGATTAAGTACTGAAACTCTTGAATCAATAATTATTCATACTTGGATTAAGAGCTGAAACTCTTGAATCAGGAATGTCGGGAACAAAAATTCACTCTTGAATTAAGAATTTCGCTCTTGGATCAAGAATTTTCACTCTTACCGTACTTTTGAGAACGAATGCTCTGGATTCAAGAGCGAAATTCTCTATTTTTTCTCTGAGTATACTGAAAAAATGAAAAAAATTCATATTTAAAAAACGTTGCCATGAAATCTATTTTTTAGATCATTAATCCAAACTACACTAAAAAATAGTTTCAGTAGAAATGGGTTATTAAATTTATTTATTTTTCTAAACTAGTGTTATTGGAAAAAAAAGGGAACCCGGCTATTAAGCGATAATATTGAAAGTTTATATTTCTAAATAAAAATATTGAACTATTTCAAAAATAATAAATGAAAGATATATTTAACTTTTTATTTTTTCAGTGCTAATGTTGAAATAAAAGACACCTTGCTTAATTTTAATTTTGAGTAGATACATTTTATCGTGCTTGATGAAGCCTTAAGTCGTGCGTGAGTCGTGAGTGACTCACATGTACATGTACATTCTATGTACATAAGTACATCCTATCGGAAAGGCCAGTTGGCACTACAATTTTCACATGAATTTAAGCTTTGGCACAGCTTTGCTTCTTAATGCTGAGATAATAAAATGATGAGCTTTTTGTGAGCTTTGGTTAAATCCCATTAAAATCTACCCTACTTTCATCAAAAAAGTATGAACAATAAATCTTTGTAGCGTTTCACAAGGCAGTCCGAAAATATGCAATGGATTTGATTCGTTTACCCAAATGTATGCTTTGCGCTTACGAACATATTTCGCAAGTGGAAAGTTTAGGCAGCTGAATTGATTGAATTTCATAACTTAAAATTAATAAATGTTCGAAATTCTGCGTATTCTATTTATAAACGTTTTCCCACAATCGTTACTTATCTGAGCAGATTTTTACTATCATTTAATTCTCCATTATTAACAGCAATAGTTCAAGGCAGGTTGTGTTATTAAATCGTCATCCCACAGTCAAGTGGATTGCTCATCGAACGACTTATCGCGACATTTATCTCATTCATATGGCACGCTGGATACGTCAGAGCTTCAGATGCCAATATCAGCATTACTGTCTTTAAGTTTGCGGTTTGCCAAAAGCCCCTGGAAATACCCAGCGATTCATCGCGTTTCCCATGGATAGCACACTCCAAGCGGCTGCTCCGACAACCGGTCAAGTGATTGTCTGCCCTGACGCGTGCGCCGTTAGCTTTGACGCCCATAACATAGGAGGACGTAATCATTTCTACCAAGTCATGGTGTTGAAGAGCAAAAAGCTTTGGGTAAAGCTTCACTTTTACTTTTAGCGGCGACAGGGAGAACAGCTGATTCAGGCGGAAGTCAGAACAGGTGCTGAAGCCCAACACACACAAGATAAATGTTAAGGATTTGAAGAGTCCCACAACCAATTGCTTTTGTTGCCCTTCTTGCTTGGATACTTGAAAATATTCCACATATGTCATTTAAACCACCTTAAGCATACAAAAGCAGCCGAAACAGCTGTAAAAAATACAAGATTCCGCTCTGACTGACTCACTCTCCCTCTCCAGCTCTCTTTGGTGCGCTCATCAAGCTTCGCCTAAAGCTGCACTTGTCAATTGTTCACAAGCTTAACTGAATTTCTTGTCAAACTTTTTGTTCAGTTGCTTTCATATCGCGCCCTCCGATAAGTGTCGTGTGCTCTCGCTTGCTCCGCCGGCAGCTCTCGCGTGCATCAAAAGATTAATGCTAATTATTAATTTCAAGATCCATTGTAAAACTCTTTGATTCGGGTTCGGGAAAGTCCCAGTGCGCGCTTAGACAGAACAAGACCCACTCTCATAAGTGATCGGTGCGCCGATGATTCCATAAAAGCGCATGCCTGGTGCGATTTCGTCTTCATTTTGTGCCAGGTCAGGTCGAGATCAACAGTCCAGCTGCTTCTCAAAGAAACCCGAAATAACAACAGTCAATTTCATCTGCTCAACACGGCAGCAGCGACACCTCAAGAAACTAAAGTGAAAAGCAAACCGACTAATTAAAGTGTCTGTTCCAAACGTGCAAAGGAAACAAACAAAACGGAATAAGCAATACCGCGCAAAGAGGGGCAGCGCCAGAAAACATTAATAAACAGCAGCAGAAACAACAACAACTGCAAATAAAGCCCGGCATTTAAATTTAGTCGTGCCAGATTGTTTATTAAATATACGCAGAGCGCATAAAAAACGACAAAAAAGTTGTGACATTAACCAAATCGCACGAAGCCGCAGACTTTCCGATCTGACGATCACCTGCTGCGCGTGAGGAACTCGCCTCCTGTAAATATCCCGACACAGACGGACACCAGCCGTTGACAGCAACCCACAGGCAAGATGCCTCCCATGTGGTGGAAACTGGTGAAAATCATGTTACTGCTCTTCGCGCTCTTCACAACGGTAAGTCAAATATTATCCCAGCATTGCTTTATCTAAAGCATTTCATGTGGTTTTGGCCTCAGAGAGTGTTTGTGTATGGAACTGGCTTGGTGATTTCTAGTCCAGACAGATTTTCCACAGCTTGAAGGGCATTTTCGTACTCAGATATACCCGTGCTTATTTAGCTAGAGTTTAAACCTGTTTACATGGCCAACAATGTATTTGTAATTGTTGTTTTCATTTTAATAAATGCAAAATTATAAAGCCAGACAGCTCGCACACGATTTTCAAAGTTATTTACGAAGCTTTAGGGATTCTGTTAATTACCCTCGCATTCCTCTGTGCAATTAGTAAGAATTTTTCTAAAATCAAACAAAAAATTTAACGACTAAATATCAAATATTTGTTTGAAGTGCGCCTGCTGTTTAAATTGCTGCTGCTGTTGTTAATCTCGAGATATCAAAGTTTACTAAGAATTTTATAGACAGGGCGACGCTTATCTCGAAACTCGCATAAATCAATCCAAAAATGGATTGGGGGAGGGTGAATTGTGGGGTTAACGGAATGGGATTTCGTAATGCAATGCATTTTTCTTATGAATAATAATTGTGAACAAGTTCATGGAAAAACAAAATGTTTGAGCTTGATTTTTCTAAAAAAAACGTTTACAAATTGGCCGCACAGTGAAATGTAAGCTAAAATCAGGTCACAAAAATACAATTTCGTAAATAAATATTTGATAACTAGACGAGGCCGACAAAAGACCAGTGAAAATTCAGTTGAAGAATACTCCCAGATGGAGTCAACAATGTCGAAACTTTATCCTAATTTTTAGCTATCCAAGCGGCAAACTAGAAGATGAAAACAAAGCAAACAAACCAACTGAACTAAAGAAACTCAACTTGATGGTAAGTCAGTGAGATATGGCTGACATTACTCGCTTTTCAGTTATTAATTTAACAAAGGGAGGACTAGAGCATTAGAAACATCCATGTCTAGGTACATCGATGTTTCCGAAAATATTGAACAAATTATTGTTGTGCTTTGAAACTTTTTATAGTTTTGTAAAAAAATAAACCAATTACTGGAATAACACAAGGCAACAAAATTAGACCATTTCCAGTATATTTAAGGGTTGGTGGTGATTCTGGATGATTTTCGTGTGCTGAACACAAATCTGTTTTCAGAAATGGTCCACCACGTCGAGACTTTTATTTATTTGAGCTTAAAGTTTCAAAAAATGCGCGTTTGGTGGGGAACCTATACTTTTGATTTTATTTTTTTGATATCGTAAATAACTATTTCTTAACTTAAAAAAAAAAATTCAAATTTTCGGGAAATATAGTACAATATAGTATAGTATAGAAATATAGTATGTTGAACCATTTTTTTCGTTAATCTTCATATTTTGAGTGTCACGAAAGAAACATTTTTTTAACCACATTTCTATGCATAACTAGAATGTATTAAAAAAAAATAAAAATTTCGTACTGGGACTCGAAGACTCGTATCCAAACATCTTACATCGACACCAAGGCAACTTCATTTTCGGAATCGAAAAATTGCATATGGGCATTTCTCAAAAGTCGAATGCGACATTCGTACGCATTTAAAGTGAAGAAAAACATTTGGCAAAACATTATTTTATTTTGATAAAAGACGTAACTTATAGCTCTTGATTAGAACTATAATTGGTGCTAAAGTTGATTTTGGGCCATTGTTCGTTTTCAAGATAATTCCAAAAAAACCAATGCATTCGCATGCGAGAAAAACAGAAGTCGATTTCAAGGCGAACAGTTCAAGCACTGATTTCAGCGGAACCTGCAGGATTATTTGAATAGGACTAATATTAAAATATTATGCATTGATGTATCTTAAAAATGTTTTTTATTTGATTCAAAAATATTTAGTATTGTATTACAGTACATGTCGCATGCGACATTTTCTTCCGTCATGCTTTTTATATGGTTTCCATTATAATGCGAAGAAAAAACTTAAAGTTTATTGCAATCACATAGATTCCCATGGTTTCTTGTGCATTCTTTTTTGACCATTTGTACCCCCATAAAGATTTTAGATAGCAAAAGTAAAAGAATTCTAAAGTCAGTTTTATAAAAAAAAAAGTGCAAAATTAATGTCCAAATTAGAAAAATTGAGCTAGCGCGGCCGTAAATCCGAATATTTCGCAATGGGTTATGCATAAATGTAAAAAAAGTAAAATTGGCTCAAACAGCACCTCCAGGAGGGCCAGGCCAGGGGCCAAGCTTCTCTCAATCTCTTGGCGTGTGTGCTTATAATTTTTCGCACAAGAGAAAGGGACCTACAGTTTAACGCCGAATCCGAACGGCAATAGTTAGAGAATTTTTGCTTTTTCATGGCTAGGGGTTATACTTCACAGCTGGCGCCAGTAGCTGCTGGTGAAGGTGATCGGGTGCGTAAAAGCTTTTTTCTAAAGAAAGAAAAAACTTTTTCTATTAGATGGTCCGCGAGGCGGGATCGAACCCACAACCTCCCGCACCAGCAGCCACACACACAACTGGGACGCCACGCCCGACTGTAAGATTGGATTTTATTAGTTCAATTTGACTATTTCGTCATGAAAATTTGACAAAACAGTGTTTTTAACCACTTTTTAATTTTTGGCTGCGGTTGACATTTCTGCCGAAATACCCATATACGCATTTCCACACTGACGTGACGTTACGTTTGTACGATAAAATGTTTGTAGTACGATTTGAAATAATACAAGTTTAGTTTCCATGTAATCTTATTTAAAAATATTTTCTCAATTTTTTTTTTATTTTTGCTTAAATATCTTGTATCTGACGTGACGTTACCTGACGTTACGTTACTGAACTTTCCTCATTATATTTATGTTGTTTTTGTTATAATATAAAGCAAAAACGTACAGTTCATTGCAATCGCATAGTTTCTTATGGTGCACCTTCTGCATTATTTTTTAACTCTTTGTACTCTTAGAAATATTTTAGGGACCAAAAATCAATGCGATCTAAAGGCATTTTTATTACAACAAAACGTATCCAAATGTGAAAAATGGCTCCCCAAATCCCCAAATGCAAATGAAAATTTAATATTGGCTTATATTAGTTTATTTTGGTTGTTTCCATAAAAAAATAGTGTTTTTACGTACTTTTAATTTTTTCGTCTCGGTGGACTTTTCTGTGGAAATGCCCATATATACCATAAAAAAAGAATATACTCATATGCTTTTTAGAATATTTTTTGGAAATATACTCATATTCTTTTTAGCATATAATTCCGGGCTTTAGTAATGCCTCTTAACAAAAACCTTAATAGTTACAGTTTTACTAGCTTTTGCATTAGAGAAAATAGAAAACTTTCAATATGTATTTTTGAGCGCTGAATTCAAATTATTGAATAAAAATTTGGAACATCATTTTTAAATTTGAGATCTATAATTGCTACTATCCTTCACACTGTCCTGTTTTCGTATGTTGAACCCAAGGCTGCAAACCGGTCCTAAACCGAACACTGAAGAACCTGTTCAATTCGTGTTTTTTGTGTCCCTCAAACCGTACCTTACAAGTTTGTAAGTTTGTAAAAGACTTCGTGCAAAGTTTGGTTAAGATAGCTTTAAAACTGACGGAGGAGATAGCATAGAAACAGACGGACGGACAGACGGACATGGCTATATCAACTCAGCTCGTCATGCTGATCAAAAATATATATACTTGATGTGGTCGGAGATGCTTCCTTCTATGCGTTACAAACATCTCGACAATTTGAATATACCCTCTACAAGGGTACAAAAGCTTCGATTCAACACAATCTCTCTTAACTTTCTCAAAATGAAAACGGGTAAAAAATTTAAGACGCATCTTAGAAATCATATCCCAAATCGGAAAATTGCGTATTCGAGAAAGAAATAAAGCATTAGTCAAGTTAAAAACAAAAGAAGAAACATCGTAAGTGAGGCTACCTTTCAATTTCAAAGACCAGACAATTTTGGAAGCCGTTGTAGAGGAATAATAGCAATAATGAATGTGGTCCATTAGAGTACAGATTGACGTTTTGAAGAGCTTGTTAAATTGGATGTGTCCTCAAATAAAAATATGTCAATACTTTGACTGAAAATAGAGTCAAAAGTCTGTCAACTATCTATGAATCTATGAACCAAGCCTTTAACCAACACCTTTGGTTCGATCAATTTTTGTTCAGTTTTTTGAGCCAAGTGTGACCTTACTAAACAATTAACTTAAATTCTAAAGCTATGGTACCACGGGCAACTAATTTGACCAAATTTTAATGAAAATTTGGTAAAAATTTACATGATTGCAGATTTGGCAGGCCTTAATACTAAAACCATGGTTCCATTCGCAAATAATTTTGTCAAATATGGCCGAAAATTCCCTTATTTGGCCTATTATTTGAATGAGGGACCGTAGCAAATTACGTTCTGCACGATACTACACATAAATAGAAACAATTTTCAACAGAAATGTGATAGTGCCTAGCTAAAATGTTATCTCATCTGAGTATAGGCCTTTAAGAGCAAGTCGTTCAAAAATGGTTATTTTTAATTAATTTTTTTTTTTGATTTTAATTATTTTTTAGTTGTCATTTGACGAAAGCATTTAAATATTTTTTGCACGAAACCTGCATATTTCAAAATTCGTTTTAAAAGAAACCATTGATGACGGCTGCGACTCGCATAATTCGCGGTCGATCGAAGGGAATTTTTTTTATAATTTTCTGAGGGTAAGGTCCGTTTACTAGACTATTACCAAACTATTTTCCAACCAATGCCAATGAACGAAGTTGCTGGCCAGGAGGCGACATTAGCAATGTTCATTTAATGCAATTGAACCAGTCTGTCGAATCGCATACACAATTGCAATGAACAAAATGTACACAGTTGATTAAAAACGTGTTACCCTCTTATATCAAGGAAGATATATACATATACATATAACCAAATATGAGCAAAAATCAATCTTGTTTTTACTTTGATGCAAATGTCCCCTCCTTGTGAAATGTAGTTATCACTAGTCCGGAGTTAGGCCACTCGACCACAGCGCTCTTACTTGTCACTATACAGAGGAAGTACAGAATTTCGATATTTGCTGCAAAATAAGTTGAGGCGAACCACTGTGCATATATCAATCTGTCAATTGCCTGACAAGCTTGGGAAAAAACTTTTCTGAGAAATCGCTATAATTTTTGAATGGAAAAAAAGTTTTAAGAATTGAACTTGGCAAGACCCACTTTAATTGGGGCAACCCTACTATTTGAAATTGAGTCAGCATTCTAAACAAAAACATTTACTACATGGTTTTTTTGTTGTTAAACCCAGAGCTTGTCTGTGTCGTGTTTAGAATATTGAATGCCCGAAGCCAGATTCGTATATAAATAATTACAAATTTGCCCATAATGAACCCAAATCTGAACACACCCTCATAAGATCATAATCCACATCATGCTGGGTATTTAGAGTTGGAAATCCCAAATGTTTATATGTTTCTTTTCCCCATATGGCATACATAATCACTGCTCGCATTCGCACATTCATTCTCATTCATACGCCCGCTTCCGAGCCAAGTCCATGGCGATTACTCAATCATAAAGCTTGGGCGTCGCTTGCCAAAAACATCTGCTCTTGCAAAATGGAATGTGTTGTGTGTTTGAGGAGCATTTAGAGACCGATTAGCTTGCGTGTTTAGTGGTCAGAGCCGGAGCCGCTGCTGTCATCAGTCCGGACAAGTTGAGCTTTTGGGCTCTAGCTTCTCAAACTACGAAAACAGAAACGAGTCGAGTCACGACTGCGCTTGTCCACAAAACAGCTGTTCAAACGTTTAATTACGCAAATGCGCGAGAGAGGGAGAGGCGTGCGAGCACTAGCAACGCTTTGTTGTCTTGGCAATGTTGATGAACCGCAAACAAAAATCTTCCACATGTGTCTTTCAGATAGTTTGTATCAATAGCCAAATTACCAAGCGACGTGAGGCCGAGGCGGCAGCGACAGCAGCAGCAGCAGCGGCGGCTTCTGGAGCACCGTCCAGCTCTTTAGAAACTTCAACCTTCATATCCGACCAACTGTTGAGCATCATGCGCAGCAAGGCCAGGGAACAGCAGCAGCTGGAGGAGCAGGACAAACAGCAGCCAGCCGGGGTGGAGGTGTGAAAATTTGCAACTTCTATTGCGCCACGTACTAGTATATCCGTAAAAGTGTCTACTCTAGTGTCTTATTCTGTGTTGAGTGTGGAACCAGTACCCTTTTGCTGCCAATTGAGATTAAAGCGTTTTCCACTTTCGTTTTGCCATTTCGCTTCTAGTTACTGGCCCAGGATTATGATGAGCGGGTCCGTTCCATTTTCACAGTACGCGACGGCGAAGGTGTGATGCTTTTCAATGTAAGTGTCGCGACCCCTCCTCGACTCCCCCCCCTCCATTCCACTCACTTCATTCCATTATCAATCATGTGTGTGTGTGTGTGTGTGTGTCCGTTTGGAATTTGACCTGAAACTAACTACGCGAAAATTTTGCATGCACAGACGACGACCACGGACGATGCACCTTTCATGCCCATACCCTCCATGCTTGGCGATCAGCCGGCCCCTAGCCCCGCCAATCCAGCCAAGTCCCAGCCCCAGCAATATCATCAATATCACAGTCTGAATCATCAAGAGCAAACCTTCAAAGTGCAGCGTTCACCAGATGGCAAGCTGAATCTCGTCTTTAACGATCCCCTCGTCTCTTTGCAGCGCACGCAGCAACAGGAGCAGCCCCAGCAGCTGCCGAGGCCGCGAAAGCCCATCTCAGACAGTAAGTATCGACTTAAGACGCAGTGCAGCAACATTCTAGACTCGCATTTTATACATGCCTTCTCCTTACTATTAACAACTAAATCGATTCCATACTCACGCTCCACTGCCTTTGGCGCTTTCCTAACGTCAGCTTTTGTCTTTCCCGACTCGGTAGATAGGAACCGACCACTCGCCACCCCTCTACCGACCATGGATACGGGCGAATACCGCTGCGTAGATGGCTTCAACCAGAGTCGCTCCTTCTGCACCAAGGTCGACAACTACCCGGATCTATCTGGCCTGAAGGCCGTACTTTCGAGAAAGTTTGCTAATTACTTTAACGAAGAGCCGCCACCCACAGAAGTGGGCCTGAGAATGAATGAAGACGAGTTGCAATTGTGCCACAGCCAAGTGAGATATCTGTATCCCAAGCTCGGTCAGCGAGTCGGGGACCTCTCCTGGCAGTACATAGTCAACACGGACGAGTTCAAGCAGGGCATACTTATCGAGGAGTGCGAGTAAGTTGCAACTTACCAAGACTAACCCATCGAATGAATCCCAATTTCTGATCTTTCCTGCTCCTCTAGAAAGGAGGGTGAGAATTGTGCGTTCTTGGACAGCTTTCCCCAGAACTATAGCCCCGTCTGCAAGCAACACTACGTGATCCGGCACCTGGCCACCATTAACAATGGCAGCGCCGGTCAGCCCGAGGTGGCCAACGATGCCTTTAAGATTCCCTCCTGCTGCAAGTGTGTCATCAAGTCGAAAGCGCAAGGATGATCTTGAAAGGGCTTTTGTGTGGCAACAGCTGCACATGTGAATGTGATTTGAGGTGAGATCAAACAAGTTTATTACGTTTCAATTTGCACAAGAAATTCAGTCCGGGGACGCGAGAAGAGCCAATATTACAGGGATTGGGGCCGCACCATCATCATTTACTTGACCAACTTGCGCAGGGTCCAGCCAACAGCATAGAATCCAAACAGCTTCAGGGCCATGCCCTTGGCCTCTGCTTTCGCCACAGACTTGAACTTGTTCTCAACGTTGCCAAAGACGCGATCCATTTTAAATTTTCAATAACAATTAACAGATTACGAATTTCTAAAAAAATGTACAACAAAAACAAAATTTTAATATCTTTTTAGATTCTCCGTTATTATTTTTGAAGTGGACTTTTTACGAGAAGCACATACATTTGCGTGCGTGTATAGAGACTGACTGACGAGAGTAGCTTAACTGACCTGACGGCAGCTGGTGACAATTTGAGATTGACTGGGCAAAGGTAGATAGATAAATAAGTTATTTAAATCGAACAGTCGAGAACAGAACACAATTCATTGCACATTGTGCATGGCCTACGCATTCTGCATATTTCGACGTCGCTTACGATTCCGAATGTTTATACTCTGTACCAAAAGTACAAAGAGTATATTAAGTTTATGCAAAAGTATGTAACAGGAAGAAGGAATCATTTTCCACCGAGTCGATATAGCCATGTCCGTCTGTCTGTCCATCCGTTGGAACGAAGAGGTTTCAGAGATGGTAAGAGACAGAGGTTTTACATGTATGGGACATAAAATCTTATACTTGCAGGCGGATCAAGTTTATTTTAAAGTTTTGCCACGCCCCGCAATTTTTTAGAGATACTTAGTAATCAAGATTATTTATCGATTTGCCCAAGGAATGATACAGATCGGATGAACGATACTCAAGTTGTGACCAAAACAAAGTTTTTTTTTTTCTAAAAATTCTTTTTTTTCTAAAATTCATACAAAAATGTCTTAAATTGAGAAATTATTTATAAATTTAATGGCAAGTTGAAACCGTGACTAATTTTGTAGAAAAATAATTTTCTGAGTGTGGTAATGTAACATTTACTCTACAGTGAGTTTGCAATCGATATCGTCATCGACGCAATAATTGAGAATAGTTGCTTATATTGCCACAAAGTTGTGTTATTGCGTTAAGAGTCAAGGTAACAGTTGAGGCTTGATTTGGTTTGCGGATGGCAAGAAATTTAATTAAAACAAAATAAACTTGAATACAAGCAACATAATTGTATTATTATTTGCCATGATTTTCTGCAAAGTAAGCCACGACGTCTTCTCCTTCCCTGCGAATAATATGGCTCTATCATGAAGTGATCGGTACCCAAGGCGCAGCTGATGTGTTCGAACTCAAAATCAAACATCATTTTAGTGTACCGAGAGAAGTCTGCAAACAATTGGTTCGCTTGTACAAACGTCTGCTAGAGCTTTTATTAAAATTATTAGCTGCTTTGTCTACTGGATCGATACTGTTTGGATACTTGAAGAACACACGCCACGCTGTCAAAGTATTCCCAAGTCGAGAGAGTGACACCAGATGGACCCAGCTTAGCAAGTTCATCTCTATAAATACAAATAAGTTATATGCAACAAATTTTTGGCTAGTATATATATATTTTTTGTAAACTGACCAGAACTTCATTCCCAAATTTTTCAATTTGTTCCTTATATCCTGGTGCGACGGTCTTGTTCCCCGAAATCCATCCATATTTTCCTCCCACAACTCCAGGAATGTGCATGAGGCATCAGGCGACCATAGAAATCTCTTCTCAGATCCTACAATGGGTTCAAAGTGAGATTTAGAAATACACAAAACAATTTCTTAGCTTAATTTAAATCAGTTAAACAGTGTTACAAAAAAAACGAGAAGGCCAAGCTAACCTTGTCTGTGCCGGATATACCCTTGTGAATGCTGTTTTAGTTGTCAGAGTTTAAGATCGCTTACATAAAAATCAAAAAATTTTGTAACTAAAACCCATTTTCCGACAGATAAACATCTGATTTCGACCACATTTCGGGAATCTTTTTGAAAACATCAAATTAACAATCGCCAAGTTTAAGAAAGATAAAATTAAAAAAAAAAATTTCAGCTTGATAGCTTAAAAAATGAAAGACTAGTTTGCGTTGAAGCAGACAGACGGACAGACAGACAGACAGACGGACGGACAAAGCTCAATTAACTTAGCTCGTCGCCCTGATCAAGAATATATATAGTTTATGGGGTCGGAAATAAATATTTCTATGCGTTGCAAGCTTCTGGGCAAAAATATAATACCCTTTGCAAGGGTATAAATATTTGCAAATACTTTTCACAAGACCCAGTACATATTGTTGGACCTGCCGAGTATAGCATTTCCTCATACTTGGTTTTTTGCAAAAACCCCCAAAATCTGAAGTTATGAACCAAAAACCGCTTTTTGCTTTTTTACCTAAATTAGTCTGATTGCTTATAACCTTGTCAGTTCCGAAAGCGATTAGAGAAGTCTAATATATTATAATTAAGGGTTTTACTTATTTAACGCGATGGCTGAAAAATACGGCTTACCGATTTTACAGACATTTTCAACTTTTTTTTTAGAAATTTCTACATTGTCCACCGCTGGTTTAACTATTTTATTCTATGCGATTTTGCCTGAAAGTTTATTATGAGAGCCCCATTTAATTTTCCGTTGAACAAATGTTGTCCCAATGAATTTGGATACCGTTTGACGAAGTTAAACGTTCTATCGATTACCGAAATTTTGAGGAAGCCTCAAAGTATCAGTTTGATAGTTCACGTCCTGAACATTTCGCGGTATTTGGTGGTGTACACCATGTTTTAAAAGGCTTAATAAGTATATATCTAGGTACTGGTAATTCTGGATAACTTTTACCTTTCCTATGTATATTTTTTGGCAGTTACCTTGTACCTTATCTTCTTTTTCTTTTTCTTTGGCCCGATATTTAAATCACAACCGCTTACCGGTCTCGGCCGCTGCTACTAATGCCCGCCAGTCGCTTCTGCTCCGTGCGAGCTGGCACCATGTGTTCACACCAAGCTTGACAATGTCTTCCCGCACCTTGTCTTCCTATCTTAGTGGTGGTCGTCCCTTCGGCCGTTTTATCCCAAAGTTTTTCACATCCTGTTTGTAGACCCCTTTTACTGGAGCTTGTTCATCCATGCGGGTGACACGTCCAACCCAGCGCAGCCGCTGTTGTTTAATGCGATTGACCCCATAGGGCTCATACAGTTCATCATTCATTCGGATGCGAAAATCATCGCCAACTTTCAAAGGTCCATAAATCCTCCGAAAAATCTTTCAATCGAAAACGCCTATCGCCGCACAGTGGCCGGTTTGGCCGATTTAGCGATGCAAAAATCAAAAATTGATGGTCGATTTTTTTGACCGAATTAATTTAATTTAATAAAGGGAACCCCAAATAGCCCAAAAAACTTTGGTTTCCTGAATTTTGTCTATTATTTTGGTTTTTAGAGTGGTTCAAAGTTGAACAATTTTTCAAACTGATTTGGTTTTTTTTTTGTTTTAAGTGTCACGTTGGGGAACGTATAAAAACCAGGGAATAAAATCGAATCGTATTTCGGTTCCGGTTCCGGTTCTGGTACGTACCGAAACTTATGTTTTGGTAAAAGGTTCTGTTTTGGTTCCAATATTATTTCGGTATTCAGTTCTGTACCGGTACATAGATTTTTATTTCGGTATACCGGTACGTACCGGTGTGTTCCCTTAAGATATTAAGAAAGATCGGTCATTGGTTTTGCGTCCACCCAATTTTTTAGCGATGACTTAATAATTATACTCCAATAAACAAACGTTTTACGCTCACTTGCCCTTCTCAAAGGCAAATGTGTTAACTTTGTCGAGTTTTCATCTTCTTTATTTTAAGAACGTTTCTCAGGATGCCATTAAACTGTTTGGGGAAAATACTCATCTACAAATACATCTATGAATCCACTTAAGCTTTCACTTTCAACCGGTCCATTTAAATTTTTAACCTCCCAAACCTGATCCCTTCTGATGAAAAAGGTTCGGTTCAAAGAATATCTTTTGTCAGGTCTTTCAGAGTATCTAAAATTATCACAATATTTTGGCCGTTTAAGAATGTTTATAGCGCTGAATCGGAGCATTACCATTTCAAAATTATATCCAAACTGCATATTACGACTTGGAGAAGGAAATAAAGTCAAGTTGTTAAATGACAAATCAAATCCGTTTATTGATTAACATAGAAGGCCAGCGGCCCTGGTAGAGAACTAATGAATGATTACTATAACGAATGAGGTCCATTCGGGTATTGATAAACGTTTTTAATAGCTTCGTTAGCTGAAAGCTTCCTTATCAAAAAATATGCTTTATTTTTTACCACAAAATATTTCAACGATATTAGAATTCATGAACCAAGCTTCGAACCAAAACCTTAGGCTCGATAAGTAAAGGAACCGGTTTGAGAAGCGAACCTAACACTTTCTAGGGGGTTTGAACCCCCGGCCTGATCCTTCTTTAGAATTTCCGAGCTGGGTCAGAGCTGCTTTCCTCATTAAGTTTCCTTTGAAGAGAAATGGATAACACAAGTACTTTTTTGTTGTAAGGTTATCATGACATTATAATGAGGATCTAAAAATATAGGATGCAACATTTTCAAAGAGACTAGATTCTCGTTTTTCTATATCACACTCACATTACAAAAGATTTGCTGAACCAGACTTTTTTTTGAAAGCATGCGATTTAACCAAATTACGTAAAGGTCCCCCAAAACTAAGCGCCAGCTTTGCAGTCTAGTTGTTGCTCAGAACCGAAACTGTACCGTTACAACGTTTAGGTTCTTTTCGGTTCCAAAAATATCGGTTCTCGGATACCGGTATACAAAAAATTTCAAATATCGGTTCCGGTTCCGAGCTTTAATCGGTTCTTTTCGGTATACGGTTCCGGTTCTGGTTCCGGTTTGATTCCCTGATAAAAACTAAGCGCAAGTTCCGATTGCAATTTGGTTTTTTTTTTTTAAAGATGCATCAATTCTAATTTTTTTATTATTTATTTAGTAGCCCTGCTACAAAATTGTTACAATTTAATGTATATTGTAGTGTAAGTATTGGTTTTTCATTTGTTAATCTTTTGCTGTGGTACGTTTGTTTATCGAGTAGTTCCATTTGTAGGGATTATACCTTCTACATTTTCTAAGTGTGTTGTTGTTTTTGTTGCTTATGTGTTTTTATATTAGTATTTTATAATTGTGTATTACTTAGTATACATTTGTAGTGCTGTAGTAGGTGTGCATATTAGGGCTAGATCCTTCGATTAGCAAGGTCCGTGAGATGAAACCTTTGAAGTCTCCTTCTTGCCCTGATCCCGTTTATTTTCCTTCTTCGCAGGAGACAATTCTAAAGAAAAATGAATAAAAAAATTAAATTTTAGTCTTTTAAATAAGTTGAGTTATTGGCGTTTTACTGAAGTACTACTTTTGAACCATATTTTTGCAACTTTGATGGAACGTAAAAGATGCATTTTGTGCAACTTGAACACATCAATATGCATGATTAATCTATAATATATATTGATATGAAATGAAAGCAACTTTCCTCCAGCACTATAGTCGGGCCGGAGTTACCCTGTTGACCTACAATGATGACCTTAAGCTGATTTTAAAGCTATTGAAATTCTCTATCACCTTCCCTTTGGAATTTTTATACCCTGTACCCATTGAAAATGGGTAAAAGGGGGTCATGAAGATGTGCAAAAGTATGTAACAGGGAGAAAGAAACATTTCCGACCCTATAAAGTATATATATTCTTGATCAGCCTCAACAGATGAGTCGATATAGCCATGTATGAACGCGCCGATCTCAGAGACTATAAGAGATAGAGACACCAATTTTTACATGGACATAGGTGTATACCGTACCCAGATCAAGTTTGTTTCAGAGCCCTCAATTTTAGAGTTAGAACCTCGTGGCTTAATATATTTTCCTAGGCCTTATATCTATCTATTCTCAAAACCAAAACACGATCCGAGCTAAAACACCAAATATATACACGAAACAATTTGCTTGTGGGAGCGGGGGGCAGCTATCTAGGGCGCGTGTGAGTCTGTGCGCGCTCGTGTGTGTGTGCGTTTGTGTATGTGTGTTTGTTTGTATGTGTGTCTCAATTGTATAGGGTATTTTGTAGTCGGAAAACTAGACTACAGCGCTCTAACTTGTTCAAATATCTCTATCCGTTCAAAGGCTACGATTTTTGCAATGCTAAATCAACGAAACCGGCCACTGTGCGCCGCCTCATCCGCTGATGATATTGTCCAAGCTTCTGGCGGCGTATTGCAGGACTGGGATGATAAGAGATTTGTACAGCGCAATTTTCGTTTTTCGACAGAGGGCTCTGTTCTTGAACTCCCTACTGAGCCCGTAGTAGCATTTGTTTGCCAGAGTGATACTTAAAACGTTTTCGTGGGTCGTCGTCAGAGGGGGTCCGTATCCGCATCCGAGGCAACCCTATATATTGTACCCTGTAAGGAAGCCTCGCCGCTTACATTAGCCAGATGCTTTACGGATGCACAGCGTTCTGTTATCGGTGTTCACCAACGAGGAGGTGTGAGTCGACCTAAGACGCAGTAAGGCAGGATCGCGCTGGGTACAAAATTGTGGGAGATATGACGTTTTTTCCAAATTGCGGGGGCGGGAGGGGGCGTTGCGAAAATTGAAAAAAAACTTGATCTGCCTGCAAGTATAAGAAATATGTGTCCCATACAAGTCAAACCTCTATCTCTTACCATCTCTGAGATCTCTTCGTTCATACGAACGGATAGAAAGACAGACGGACGGACGGAAGAATATATATACCTTATAGGTTCGGAAATGATTCCTTCTCCCTGTTACATACTTTTGCAGAAACTTAATATACTCTGTGTACTTTTGTTACAGAATATAAAGATACTATTTCATCATAAATATATGAACTCGAAGGCCATTTCGATACTCAAAATACCCGTATGATACTGAATATCGTGATCTTTATACCCATTACTCGTACACAAATATGTATACTAAAGTAGTGTAAATTTATGTAACAGTCAGAAGGTTTACCAATGTCGATCGGCTTTGCTTATTATTAGTATTGCATTAGTCGACAAGTATATTCAAATATCCACTTTTGCTGGAACTTAAAAAGAAGTCGAATATTTCGACTGTTTCATATGTTCTAGCACGAAAGGTATCCGAATATTTTCGAATATATCTCGATGTCCAAATTTTGACGCAAGAAAAATGTAATACCTATGCTGTGGAATCAAATAATCAAAAGAATCTCCGAGATCAGATGATATGTAATAAAGTTAATAGTTTGCGGCGTTTCTAAATTGTAGAATTTGAGTATTGCCGGCTCTAAGTCAAGTAAAAACACAGAAATATGTATGATGTTTTCCAATATATATCGGTTGCTCCACGGCAACCATCTTCGGGGACACACAAAACAAATCGCCGTCTTTGATTCAGGTGTTCACCTATGCTAAACAACTTGACTATAAGGCAGACCCCCCCGCACACCAACAGCTTTACGGAGCAGAACATTTTGCATGTAACATTTACAGGCTAGTTCTGCTCCGCTGTCTGTGGGCTCCAGCAAACATTAGTAGTTCTTTTATCATCTAAAGCCACTCACGAAATACGAATTTCTCGCAGCTTTTAATTGTTTTTCTTTTTCTATTGTATTAATAAATATCACTTCTCCTTTTTTTCTTGCAGCAACAAGTTTCACCCACCACAGAATGGCAGGCCAAACTGTCCAGGGCTTATGTTTTATAATTGTTAGCCTAGTTGTTTCTTACGTCTAAGAAATCATCGCTTATATATACATAAATATTTTTATAACATTTAACTAATGCTAATAGCACGCAGCAATAATTTTACTACATTTATTTAAGCTCCTAATCCTAATTACAATATATATTATCATACGTGTCATATTTTCAATTTCATGTGGAAGGCTAATGTATGTTATTAGTCCTAGAATATAAGCCAAGAAAAATTCATTTAAAATGTTTGTAAAGAATGTATAATAAATGTATGCAAGTACATAGCAGCCAAGTAAAGTTCTTTGAACCCAACTACAGCTCAGAAAAAAAGTTCTTAATGGGGTGTCTGCTAAAAAAAATATACCGCGTGGACATTTATTTACTTATTAATAGTAATCCTGTGCGCCCACCACTATGTCAACCAATTACACTTAGTGAGTGCAAACACATATCACATGGGGGAAGGGTAATAACATGCAAGGCTGCCAGCAATCACCAGCAAATTGAGCTCGAACCAGCGTCATATACATACTATATGTATATGTGTGATGATCCTGATTGCCTTGGGGTAAAATACCGATTTTATTGTGAAACAAAAAAGGTAAAAATATGTATCAAATTGCTTGTTATAATGTCAAATCATAGTCAAGCTGATTCGGGTAACTATACGCTTCTTCAGTATTCTTAGAGACTCAAACTTGTAAGTGTCAGTCAGAATTTACATAGTCCAGTTAAGATTTCTAACAAATGCTGCGTTTCTTTTTACAGAACTCAGTGGATTGTTTTTCGAATGTAGGTTTTTGTCTGCCATTTATTTTGGTCTGAGAATTGCAATAGCTGTTGAGCGAAAATGTATCCAAAAAACTTGTTTTTACTACTGCCTGAATAATATATGAAATAATCACCTGTTTTAGCACAAATCTCCCATATAAATAATAGGTAGTGAAATTAATAGAGGTGGGGCATATTTGCTTCACTGCGATTGAGATTATGATTATTCAGTAAATTGACTCAATTTCAAGGGTGCAAACCTCTATTAATTATAGTCAGATTCGGTCTTGGGGTTCGAAACCGTTGTAAAATGTAAGGTTCGTTTCTCTACTTATCGAACCGAAGGTTTTGGTTCGTGTCTAGGTTCATAAATTGTTGGATAGTTGACAGATGTTTGAAACATCTTTCGTTTAGGACAACGCTTTGTTATTAGTCAATCAAAGAACTACATTCTATATTGTTATCATTCGTAGGACCTCTACAAATGCTTTTAAATGTGCCAGGTCTTTTTCAATTTCGGATGGTAGCCTCACCTTCTACTTCAAAAAATGTACAAGATTTGCTTTTCCCTTTTCAAATATGACTTATGCTTTATATCCTACTTTTAATCGCAACTTGCCGAATTTGGATTAGATATCTAAAACGCATCTTTAAATAACAAATCAAGCGATTTATTTTGTTTAGTTTGTTGTTAGGGGAAAAGTGCACTGCGACCAATACAGATCTATTGTGCCCCCATACTGAGTTTACAATTCTCCTAGCAGCCCAATTTCCTGTAAGAATGTCCGCATTTTCGTGGGTTCCAGGTAACTTATCTTGTTGGGGCGTAAGCTGTGTTCCCCAAATCTGTTGAATCTGCGCCTCGCTAGAGCATCGCAGTGAATCTATCCATCTGCCTATTGTGGGGTATATTCCTCTTCTGATTTGGGCATTCTTGAAAGCACTATGGGATGTATTGTCAAATGCTCCCTCAATATCTAGGAAGGCGCAAAGAGCCACTTCCTTATCTTCTATTGTTTTCTCGAGCATCTTCCCGAGCTCATACTGTGAAGGGTCTGTTGATCGGCCTGCTCTGTACGCGTGCTGTGTTCGCTGGAGGAGTGCCTCCTTTAACAGCGTATTGCGTATACTGTTGTCCACCAGCTTTTCTATCGTTTTCAATAAAATCGATGTCAGGCTGATGAGTCTGAATGACCTGGGATTAGTTATATCCTACTTCCCTGCCCTCGGGATAAAGACTACCCTTGATCAGTGCCAAGCATGTGGGATATACCCAGTAGAAAGACTACTTGTCATGATTTTCCTGAGGATTGGTAGGAGTGTGTCTTTCCCTTCCTGCTGATAAATGCTATCCGACCCGGGGTATTTGAAGGGCTGGAATGTTCCAATTGACCACTCAAGTCTTTAAGCAGAAAACAATTTTCGTGACTTCTGCCCTGCTAGAGCCACGTGGATAAGAGTAGTTCTCTTGTTCGTCCCCTTCTTCCATGGGGATGTTTCCCGGCGTATAAGTGTCTAACAAGAGACAAGGGACAGGACTCTATGTAAACTAGCCCCTTCTTTCGTGTCCTCAATGGAATAGCAGAATTTCCAATAATTCTTCCTGTTGGCTTTCCTGATTTCGCTATTGTATTGTATAGTGTCAGGGTTTGCTTGTATTTGTTCCAGTCCCCCGTTCTTTTGGCTTCATTAAAAAGAATTCGAGTCTTCTTCCTGAGTACCTCCAAGGTGTGATTCCACCAGGGTGCATCATTTTCTTTTCTCGATTTGCTAAGAGAGCAATTCTCTTCATAGGCATCGATTATACTTTTGTTTAATTCGTTTACTGCATTTGCTAGCTCTAGGGGCTGTTTCGGAATCCGAATCCTAGGCATATTGTTTCCTAAGGTGGAGTAGAAGCCTCCCCATTTTGTTTTTCGGAGGTTCATATTAGGGATACTTTGCTGTATGCTTGATTCCATTCTAAATTGGATCATTCTGTGGTCGGACATAGATTCCTATAATGAGAGCTGCCAGTCCTTTATAGAGGGTTTTAGCGACCTGTTAGAGAAGGTGAGGTCAAGGACCCCTCCCTTACTGTAGTTACAAATGTCGGCACGGATCCAACATTAAGGCCTGTCTGTATCCAGCACTGCGGAAAATTCCTGTCAGGAATTTGCAATTTATTTCTTGTGTGTGTGGAACAAAACTAAAGCAGGGTGACCATGCTCCTAAAAGGTGCAAGGTCACTCTGATTAATCAGATGTAGAGCACTGATAATTATTTGAATTTAAATAAATGTAGAGAAAAAAAATTATATTTTCCGGGGGAAGCAAGCATCGCGAAGTAGGTGCTACTTAATGCTGTACTAGAGGATGTTAGGCCGATGGCTGAGCATGACATTTTGCCCGGATGGCGCAAATCATTAATGCAGCATGTTGTTATCTGCACAACTTTAAAATGCTATAATCTCCAAAGTAGTATGACTTCTCGGTTGGTCGCCAATCAAATACATACATACATTAAATACATTCACATTAATATTAAGGATTTTGTCAACTCAGTGGGCAGATCAGTACCTTGGCTTTGGTCGATGGGCGAACAGCTGGAACATACCCGTTAATCGTTCAAAGAGTCAACACGATCGCTACGAGACCCGCAAAAGTTGCTCGACTGCGACTCCTAGGTTCAAGATTCCCATATACGGATACCGCGGTTAAATACTTTGGCTTGTCTATGGACCGCCGCTAATGCTTCACTGCCCTCAATAAACTAGAGTCTTTTATGTGAGGTCCCTGGTATGTGTGCATACAACTAAATACCACGATTTGGTCGCTTGCCATTATGAGCTCAATTCAATATGTATGCATCCTGACCGACTGGTGGCCCACTCACACAGACTTGCATCTGATCTGGCGACAAACAGGCTCAACCTACGACATCCCATCGACCTTTGTGTCCATAGAGGGCATCTCTCAGTCCGCCTCAGCAATTTGGCATAAGTGTCCCCTTGGCTACATCCCCTACCAATCTCTGCACTCTGCTGGTTCCCCAGCATAACAAAAACAAAGAAGCATTCCCCCCAAATTTTCGGTCATCACGTCCAAAATAATTGTAAGCAATATATTCCTGAGCTGTGCATCAGCTGTTCGCTCGATCCACACGCGCTATCGATAGGCCAACTATCGATAAGAAACTGTGGGTTTCGTTCATGTTGCTGGATACTCAAGCAACGAAAAGGTAAACTAAAAATTCCTGGCACAGTTTTTTTTTATATGAAGTTTGGCAGGAATTTTTAGTTTCCGCGGTGCTGGATACCCGGCTTTACATATATCCAGTCCAAGACAAGAACTATTTTTGTTTACAGAGGATCCGGTTCGAGAGGTTAAATATTTGAAAGGTTCAGTTCATGGTCCGGTTCCAGGGACCCAAGAAACCTGAACCGAAACAGTTGTTTAGTGCTCGGTTCAGGACCGATTTGCAGCCTTCTTTAACTTGGTACAAGCCGGTCGACTTTTTTGGACACTTGTTATCAATATTGGTTTTCCTCAAATACCCCTTAAAAAATGGTTTCATGAACATCGATACTCTTTGCCATCGCTAGTTCATCGCCACCACTGGATTACATTCATGTTTTGTATTCAGTTGGCACACGTGTTTGAATCAATAATATTTATTGATTCCAGAGCTCCCAGGCCACAAACTATGTCAAAGTTAGGGCAAACAATGCGAATGTCTTTTTGTAGAATATGTGGAAAGTGTGCTGTCATTTGATTACAGTTATTAGTTTTCCTTTAAGCCAAAGCGAAAATGTCAGATTCGTGTATCCTGGTTAAGCGAAGCCATTTGGTCTTTTGCTCGGGGTCATCAATCATAAAGCTCGAAGTCGTAAGTGTATGGGAAGTATCAATTAGTTATATACCTTATATATAGATGCCAGAATTCCCAATTTAATGGATTTTACCACATTACGCCACTGGGTACTGGCCACTGGATTGAATCGGTATGAACGGACTTCTGCACGTGCTGTGGGCGGAGCTGTATTTGTGTTGTGCTAGTTTGATTCACAAACACAACAAGTAAGAAAACAGTTTTCAGATGTAAAACCGCAGCCTAGATACCCTCTAATTCAATATTTTCATTGACCAGTGTTAACTGACCAAAATCGACAGGCCCTAAGCAGTGCAATTCTCAATCTATTGACTTGTGTGATTTTTACATTTTTTCCACAAGAGAAATGGAAATAAATACAGTTTAACGCCGAGTACAAACAGTAAATATTTTTAAGAATCTTTTTAATGGCTACTTTCTAACTAAACAGTTGGCGGCAATAGCTGCTAAAACACCTTCTAATTAAAGCGGAAAATTGGAGTATTATGTGGGGCGAAGTAGTTTGCCTTGTTCCAAATTCCAAGTAGATTCCAAATTCTTAAATATTTTTAATTCTCCTCATACCTTATCTAGTTACCCTTGATAAGCTTGCCATATGTCTCGGCCAAACCGAGCTTCTCTCAATGTCTTGTCAGAGGGAAAATAAGTTTCGAAATATTCAGTTGCAAGGTCGGGCTAGCTCAATTTTTCTCATTTGGACATTATTATTGCACGTTTTTTGATAAAAGGTCCTATAGATTTCATTGAGCGCGTTCATCAGAACAAATTGATGACAAAAAATGGACTATTTATTTTAGATTGTGCTGGCGAACGGGCGTGATGTGCAATCATGATTGCTAATTTTCGTGATTGTGTTAGAGATCGTAAAAATAGTTTATTAGATTTGCTTGATTGTGATTCGTTATCGATAGCACACAGCTGTCGGCAATAAACAAACAAGTGTTATAATGAAGCCAAACACAAAACAAGTAAGAGCGCTGTAGTCGAGTTTCCCGACTACAAAATACCCTGTTCAATTGAGAAACACATACAAACACACTCGCGGCCTGCTGACTGCATACCGCCCCCCCCCCCCCTCCCCCGCTCCCATAAGCTTAATTGTTTAATAACTTTTGTGTTTTTGCTCGTATCTTATTTTCTTTTGAGAGTAGTTAGATATAGGGCCTAGGATAGTATATATTAAGCCACCAGGTTGTAACTTTAAAATTGTGGCTGTGACAGTTTTTTGCGGTTTAAGGGGGGAGGGGGGGATATATTCAAAATCTGAAACAAACTTGATCTGGGTACGGTATACACCTATGTGCATGCCAAAATTTGTGTCTCTAGCTCTTCTAGTCTCTGAGATCGACGCGTTCATACAGACAGACGGACAGACGGACATGGCTATATCGACTCGGGTGTTGATGCTGATCAAGAATATATATACTTTATAGGGTCGAAGAAGCTTCCTTCTGGCTGTTACATACATTTGCACAACTTCATGATCCCCTTTTCCCATTTTTAATGGGAACAGGGTATAATGAGTGTGAAAACGTCATTGTTTTTGATATATGTATTTGCAGAGAACGTGGTTTCGCAAGTATCTCACGGAAATACGTTCAAGGCTTTATTGGATGTTGCGGATGAGGGAAGCTTGGAAAACTGTCTCTTCAAAAAGTAGGAACCCCAATTGGTCTTTGATTAATCAATTTGGCTTTGAAATGTAAATTTCAAGAGAAGGTTTTCGTTCGACTATTTTTCACAACTTTCGACGTGGATTATCTCAACAAGAGTGTGTCGATGAACTCAGTTCATTGTATGGCGATAAAGCACCATCAAAAACCACTGTATATGGCTGGTTTCGCGAATTCAATCGTGGTCGTAGTTCCCTCTGCGACGAGTTCATCAGCTGTGAGTGAACTAATAGTGCCAGATCGTCATGTGACATGCCGTGAGATTGAGGTATCCCTAAACATTAGTTTCACCAGCATATGTAAGATTATCCTTCAACACCTTGCCGTAAAACAGGTTTATTGGCGTTGGATTCCGCATAATTTGATAATCGCTGGATTTTTCTTCACACAAATAGCGCTCCTACATGATAACGTTGTGAGACCGTTTATGCTAAAAAATGTCCAACTTTTTTTTGGTACTACCAGATTTTAGCTATTGACATTAGTGTTACCAGTTCCCGAAATATAAATAGTACCCCACGTATGACTATAAGTTGTCAGTCGGAGAATTCATTTCTAATGATTCGTTGAGTTTTGTTATAGTATTTGAGGGTCTCCTAAGTACCATCCAAAAGGTAATAATACACGCTGCTTTCCCGCTCGTCGCGAGATGCAATATCGTTGGGACCAAGTGTCGGACTAAGGGCGCACCAAATTCTAAGAGTTTTTATGTTTTTATTTGCATGCTATAATTTCCGTATAAAAAGATTCCCCCAAAATTTGATTCCTATACTAAGTGGTCTGTTGCAGACACTGTACTAAACCCTTCCAGTTAGTATCGCTTGCATCATTTAAAATATCTATTACCTGAGTTGGACTTAGTACGAGTTGATTAAAATATAGTGCTCTATGTTCTCTTAGTATTGGACATCTACCCAGAAAATGGTTGATGTCCTCTATTTCATTTGTATTGCATAATTCGCATTTATTTGTCCGTCCTTTATAAAATCTATTTCCATTAAATAGTATCATGTCACTTTCTGCCTTAAAAATCCATGATACAACCCGAGTATATGTACACTTGTGCATATTGTTGGCCAACAGAGTGTTCGAGTTCGATAGAGATTCTTCCTTCGCTTCTTAGTTTTTGCTGCACGAGCTCCGTATGCCTGTCTTTCTTTAGCTCCTCTATAAGAGCATTGCGATTGGCATTTCATGTGTTCTCGTTGTTCCAGTCGCACTCTATGTTATGAAGTGAGCTCAGTGGGCCTAGCTCTTTTGCCCAGAAAACATTTTTCTCCAACACCAGCTGGGAAAGGATTCGTGGCAACCTATGACTGTCGTATTTAAACAGAGTCTTGTATATGAAACGACGGTGCTGCTCCAGTATATAGAATCTATTACTGCATCTATCCGTTTCCAATGCAAGCGCATAGTGTTGCGCATAGATCAGGCCATTGGATATTCGAGTTTGTTGTGTACATTCGCGCCGGGCCTATAGCAAAGATCAAATGGGTAACAAATTTTTGAGGAAAGTTCAAGGAGCAGATGGTGCTATTGAAGATGGTCATATGAAATTATTAGGGGGTTCGTAATTTTATTTAGCTGTTGTCAAAAATTCTAAACTTTCGCCAACATAAAAATATTGATAACTTTGTTGCCTGAAAATTCTCATAGACTTTTGCTATCTAAAATCTTTCTGAGGTCAAAAAAAAAAATACCATAAGAAACTATGTGATTGCAATTAACTGTAAGTTTTTGCTTTGCATTATAACAGAAACCACATAAATACAATGATGGAAAGAAATGTCCCGTGCGACATGTCCATTGCGAAAGTGCTTAAAGGCCTGTTTCCAGAACGCACGAAAATAAATTTATATGTTGAACTCCATATAAAAAAAACAGCTTCGAACAGCTGATGAGCCATTTATTTAGTCTCATTTATTTTGTTGATTTTCAAAAGAGAAACTAAATAGTCATAGCGTTGCCACATCGAAAGCTTATGTGGATTGCAAGCTCAGGATTTGCTCAACTAAATTGAAAATATTGAAAAATTGAAATGAAATGAAAAATTGACAACATCGAACAAATTGAAGGCAAAATCGAGATGCACCAAAAATGTACAAAAAATAATAAATATAGTAGCACTTAGATTAGCACTCATTTTCATTATTTTCCATATTTTTTAATTTTAAGTGCCTCAAGACTTTCGCTACCAAGGATCACGTAGTCGTGCACACTTGTGGTAGTACATCATATGACTTTGAAAGCTGTGAGGTGATTTTAAAATTGTTTGAACTTTAATTTGATAAAACATTTTGAATTCAAGCGGCTGACAAATCAGTATGACCCCACCGTTTGACTGCCGTTTTGGGTATTTTTTAGGGTTTTTTAAGACTTTGTGGTCCCACTATAGCTTACAATCCACTTAACATAAATAACTTGTAATTTCGTGACATAAATTTTTATTTGTTCTGGAAATAGGCCTTTAACGTTGAATTTTGAACAAGTATAAATCATTTTGGGTAATATCAAAACCATGTTTAAAAGACATAAATGCACAACAATTTAAAATTATTCACATTGAAATATTGGCTCAGGATTCACTGAAATCTCCGTTTGAATTGATGTCCGCAAAATCCACTTCTGTTTTTGTCCAGTGCGAATGCTTTGCATTTTTGTTACCTGGCCTTTTTTGCGTAATAACTTGTGTATCGCTCATCCGATTTATATCATTCCTTCAGCAAATCGATAAATAATATTGATTACTAAATATCTCGAACCACCTATCCACAAAACTCAGGAAGATATGACGTTCCAAATTGCGGTGGCGGCAGGGGGCGTGGAAAAATTTAAAAATAAACTTGATCTGCCTGCAATATTAGAAGTATTATATATGTCCCATAAATGTCAAACCTTTATCTCTTACCATCTCTGAGATCTCTTCGTTCGGACAGACGGACATGGCTATTAGTGTTGTGAAAACATCGATAGTGGGCACCATCGATAGTTTGAACTTCGATAGTATTCCACTAGTATCGATAGTACTGTCGATACTACTCTTACCGTGTTAGTCCGTATTTACACGGTGAAGTTTGCTTCATGAAGCTCTCTCCGATTTTGTTTTGAAGCATCTTCACAAAGTTTTTCGTTTTGTTCATATGTTCCGATTACTTTCACATTGCAACCCTTCTTTGGCAAGCTATCGATTTGAGAGCAATCGCCAGAGTGGTTTTTTTCTGTTATTTAACAATATTAAAAATAAGTCAAATATCAGTAAAATTAATTAAAGCTGCAATTGAAGTCACGAAAATGGCTTTCGGCATCACGGACTCGAAGCTGCGGAGGAAGTGCAATTCAAATACACAAACATCGATAGTATCGATAATGCTATCGATGTTTTCACAACACTAATGGCTATGTCGACTCGGCTGTTGTTGCTGATCAAGAATATATATACTTTATAGGGTAGGAAATGATTCCTTTTCCCTCTTAATATACTCTGTGTACCTTTGTTACAGAGTATAAAAACTGTATAGAGAAAAGTTACCCCAAAATTAAATTTTTTCAAATATTTTTTCTTAACTTTAGGGAGAATTTTGTTGTTATAGGAGAATTTCTCATTTTCAGTTCGAACGTAGGGCTGTTTAAGGTGAGTTGTTTTCGAGTGTAGCTATGTCAAACTTTGTAGCAAAGCTTTTGAACTCTCTTTCGTGAGGGAAATAACAACAATAAGAAGGATAACATGCAGGACAGTCAGACAGTGCTAGGGTTGTTGGGTTTGGGTTGGGGCCTGGGTTTGGGGTCTCTCGTAATTGCCGCAGCACATTTGCATGGCCAAAGGAGTTAGTGGTGGTTGCCTGATTTGTTGATGTCGTTGTTATTGTTGTTTTACGGTTGCTGTCGCTGGAATTGGCCCTTATAAATACCTTCTGTTGACGACAGCACAACTTCAATACGCCGGCAGTCGGTAGTTCAGTCGCTTGCTGCTCAAAAAGTCGGAGTCGATTTTAATTTTATTATTGTTGTATTGTTGATGCGAAATTATGCAACTGCAACTGGCAACTGGCTAGAAACCCGTTAAAACCCGAACTGCTGGCAGTGATTGTAAAACTGTGACAGATGCGCAACATGTGGGCTTGTGGGATGTGGATGTGAGTCTAAATGAGACTGATTGAAATGCAGTGGAGTGCATCAGAAAAATCACCGGAGACACGGAGAAAAAAAATCACACAGATGAACTAATTCACTTGCCTGGAGGTGGGGCAGGGCAAGTATGGATATCGAAGGCGGGGCTCCAAATGTCCGTAACCGTATCTGGACCACTGGCCATACTAACAGTGGTTTTCTGCATGACAATCTACAGCAACAGCCTCTAACACTGCAGCGACTAGAAACGCCTGGTGAGAAGGTTATTCAATGTGAATCCATTAAACATTTAAATGAAGGTTTGGTCCGGCAACTTGAAAATTATTTCATAAAATAAGTTGCGCTTAGAAGGCAGCAACGGCGATCCCTTAAAGTGAACGTGTTGTTAATATGCATGATCCGGTGTCCTTTTAAATATGCGAAACCCCCACATGAAATGTTTCGGTTTGGTTCTTTTAATCGACGATCTCGACTATGAGATTTTTAGAAAAACATGGGAGTTTTGTAGAATGGCTTAACATATATACCGTTCTTCTTGTTGTGATTATTGTGTGCTTTACCCCCTTGGAGGCTGTTGATTAAATTGTTTGAGTCTGCTATTGATGCCCCACTGTCTTGTAGCCACATAGATGCGCTCCGTTTTCCTGAACCAAAAACATAGCCCTAAATTGCTTACGAAACATTTTACTGGAAAAGTTGCGCAAAAGTTGCGAAGTTTGGAGTGCTGAACTCAAAAATAGATTTTAGGAACGTCTTTTAAACATGAATATCTTAAAAAGTATACTTACATTTTAAGTCATTTCTTTATTCAGAAACCTTAGATAAAGTTAAAAGGCTAAGTTTATTTTTGTTATTCCTTCTCCAGTTAATATTTTTCTGTCTGGGAGTCCTTTTATCCACCTCTCATAGAAAAGCGAGGTAAGCTATTGCGCCGCAGTCGCGGGTTAGTTCGTAATAAAATGTTATATAATTTCCGACCTTTAAATATGTTTTTATCAAGGTCCCATTTTGTAGTTCGCGTTTGTTTAGTATTTGTGGGGATCGTGGAGTGTATTATTTTCCTTCCGAGCGTTGCTTGACACCTATTTTTGCAACGGGATCCGTCGTTTAGTTTTCCGAGAATGCCTTGGAGGCTCCACTAGAAAAACCTACTGTTTTGGAAGTGAAATGCTAGAATCCGCGACAGTTGTAAGTACACCAAAAAAAAAATTATAATCAAAATGACACTATTTAGTCATCAATTCTAAACTATTGAGTATCTAATTTTTTTGTATACTAAAAGTATCAAGTATATATTTTCGAAACTATAAAAATTATATTTCGAGGATATCAAATTGATACTAGCTTGTATCAGATTGACACTTTTGTACTCTGTACCAAAGGTACGCAGAGTATATCGAGTTTGTGCAATAGTATGTAACAGGAAGAAGGAATCATTATACATATTCGTGATACGCTTCAACAGCCAAGTCGATATAGCCGTCCGTCAGTCGGTCTGACCGTCTGTATGAACGCAAAGATCTCAGAGATGGTAAGAGATAGAGGTTTGAAATATACTTCTTATACTTGCAGGCAGATCAAGTTTATTTCAAATTATTGCCACGCCCCCTCCAGCACCCGAAATTTTGAAAAACTTCATATCTCCCACAGTCGGCATTTACGGTTACCTTTGTAAAAAAAGCACTTGTGTTTGTATGTCTTTAGGTAGTTTTGTCTTTAGTGAACACGTCTCCCCGAACTTAATTGTTAATGTTCTTTTAAGCTATTGTACTAACTTTAAAGCGTTTAGTTAATTTTCTGTACGTAATTCCATTTTCTTCGTGGTCGGTTGTGGCGCACCAGTAGTATGTGTGGCTGCTGGTGCGGGAGGTTGTGCGTTCGATCCCGCCTCGGACCATCAAATAAAAAAAAGTTTTTTCTGTCTTTAGAAAAAAGCTTTTACACATCCGGTCCCCCTGGGTGAAGCCCAGCTACTGGCGCCAGCAATGAAGTAACTAGCCATGAAAAGCAAAAATGCTCAAACTATTGCCGTTCGGATTCGGCGTTAAACTGTAAGTCCTTTTCTCTTGTGCGAAAAATTATAAGCACACACGCCAAGAGATTGAGAGAAGCTTGGTCTGGCCTGGCTCTCTATGGTTGCTATTGAGCTAATTTTACATTTACAGTTCCATTTTCGTACTTTTCGATTCGAGCCATCGTAAAAACTAAAAGCAAATAGAGCTAGCCAAAAATATAAAATTTTTCGGCGGCGGCGAACTTTCTTTTGGTCATAACTTGACCAATAGATGGCGCCACTACTTGATTTTCTTTAGCTACTAGGTATGATGTGTAACTAACTTTATTGAATGTAACTTAAGCTAACAATTATTGTTGAGTCGAACGGAGCGAAGCGGGAGCCACCCGCGCGTTATCGAAGCCAAGCCAGAAACTGAGCGTCGTTCTGCTATCGCGTTAGGGATGGTGCTCGATGAATGGTGTGACCAGAGGTGGCCAGGGCTGCCACATTTCTAAACTGACCAATATAAAGCGCCACTACTGTGACCATTTCAAAACTGACAAATAGATGGCGCCATTTCTGTAACCATATTATAGCTTGAGTATCGTCCGATTTTTATCATTTCTTCGGCGTTATGGCTATATCGACTTGGCTGTGGATGCTGATCAAGCATATATATATTTAATAGGCTCGGAAATGATTCCTTCTTCCTCTTTCATACTTTTGAACAAACTTAATATACTCTGTGTACCTTTGGTAGTATGGAGCATAATAATAAACCGAAGTACAACCGCAAATGTAAACGGTTCGGTTTAAGATATATTTCGTCAAAGTGTTTGATAATGCTAATGCTGAGGATAAAGCGATTACTTTACGGAAAAATATGTTTGTAAGTTTGGGAATTAATATCATTTAAATCCTTTTAGTAGTTCTCTTTCTTTTTTCTTTAATTATTATATTAAAGTTTTTTCCTATTGTCGGTTGGGTTAGCTCGACACCTATCCAAAGCTATGGCGGACTTATTCGATTGAAACATCTTGTTGTCGTGGTGTTTGGGTTATCTGAAGCATTCTTGTTTTCCAAGGACTTCTCTGTATATATTTGAATGGTACAATTGTAGTAAGAACCGATCCAATACAATTTGTCGAGCGGCTTACATCTTTGCTGTATTTTGAAAAAATGGTAGCTTATTTATTTATTGTCCAGAGTATTGGATAGGTGGTTTGAAACTTCTGCCAACCACTGAACTAAAAAAGTTTCCAATTCCCGAGCGGTTCGCATACCTGGTAGATACCATACAATGAAAATGTTGGATTTTATTCATAGGCTGTACAGAGCAAGGCTCCAAAACCTCAAGAACTCGGTTCGCGGACCGTTTCCTTAACATTAAAACTCAAGGGTAAAGCTCTGTTTGATACATAAATTAATAGACCAATGGTTCACAATAAGTTTTATAATCATTTATAAGATCCTTACCAAAAGGACCTGTCCCCAGTGAGAAAAAAAAAACACATCGAATAAGCCTTACCCGGAAAATTGCTGAAGTCGATTAATATTTCATGCACTTACTTCAACCCTGTCATACCACAAAATAAACGATTTTGTATTCTCTATGAAAAAAAACATCGTTTTGTTTATAATCAATCCAATTCCAATTATGAAGTCTTAACAGAAAGCCGAAGGATCTTTAAACTAAGAAATGTCGCTTGATCACGAAAATGAACCTAAAAAATCAAACAACGACATATTCTTAGAGAGTAAAATATATCAATATGAAAATTGTTCACCATAATTATATATCCCAAGCAAGCCATGCTCCGATTGCTCCGAGATTTGGTTTTCGGCAATTGGCGCCAGTCAGTCTCATAATAAACTGCAAGTTAACTCGCTTCAAATTGTGAACAACAAAGTCAATTCAAATCGGAGAACGGCGCCAACAAGACGCTCACACAGACGGCGCATCAGCAGCATTTTGGGCGATCGAGACTCGCTGATAACAGTTGTTTTTTCTGTTGCACAGATTTGCACAAAGTTGTTTGTTTTTCGATAGACTGTAAGTCTAATTACAAGTTGGTGTTCGATGTGTGTTCAGAAAATTTCGTCTCAAATTAGTCTGACGATATGATGCACGCAATATTGGAATTCACCGATACTTCTACGTTAAAACTGAATAATTTTAAATTAAAAAAATTATAAATACTTTCATTAATAAAATATTACTTGAATAATCCATCTCTAATTTTTAAGTGCCCCTAACTAACGAACGGTCTACTAAAACGATTTGAAAATAGTGTTCTGTGCGATTATTGACCATTCAATTACCTTTCGATTCATATTTTGCCTGGCTCCATCTGACCATTATGAATTGAGATATGGCATAAAATGTAAGCGCACCTATCGAAAAAATGAAAAATAATCCTTTTTAAAAAACGTTGCCATTTTTTGGAATCGATTTTTGAGATCACCAATCCAAATTACACTTAAAAATAGTTTCAGTAGAAATGGGTCTTTTTGTCTGTAAGCTAGTGTAATTCAATCGAATTAAAGTTGTTCATTATTCGAGTGTGCAGATTTGATAACAATTTAATAGTTATTTTTCTGATCTGCAGATAAAGAAACATATCTGGGATCAAGAAATATTCCACATAGGTAAGCATCATTCTCGAACAGACTAGGCTCTCTAAATTCTAACTGGTGAGACAAAAGTTTGGTCAATGCCGAGCTGTTGTTTTCGATTTCAATTTTACATTGAATCCAGATAGAATAGAAATCACCAATGATTTGCAACTTTTGCTGGTGCTAAAACTGTAACAATTTCGCTAATCTTGTCGCACACCTTAGGTTTCAGAAAAAATTAGAGCCAGCTGCTGCTAAATTTGAGCAGAAGTCGTCCATTTTTGGACCGGTTGAATATGTGTAATATCACATATATATAAGAAAAGATAAGGAAGGTAAAGATTTTGGTTAGCTGCACTCTCTCTTACTCGTTCGCTCTCTTTCCTTTGTGCCCATTAGCAACAGTGCGGCTCTATGTGTGTATGTAAATACCTCAAATAAATTTATCGAAATTTTTACTAGTAGAGGAAAACCCGAAATTAACTCTTATATTTGTTTCTGTTTCGGTACTGATAACCGGTTATGCTAATAAGGGTTATAGGGTTATGGCTATAAGAAAAAATATTAAAGTGCAACGTACTAATTTCCAAAACTGGCACAGAGTACTCATATCCAAACTGAAGAGAGCAGCTTTGTAGCACTATGTTAATAAATGTTAGTTAAACGGTTTTGCTTTTCTTACGAACCTTTCAATTAAACAAAACTTTACTAGTATTGCAACTCTCAAGCTAGCTGAATTGTTTTCTGGATACTTGCTGACTTACTGCTTTGTGGCAAATCGCTAATATTATTATCAATTTAAATTTATCTTGATTATAATTGCCCTTTAATAATGTGGTGTGATTCACAGCTGACCACTTATAAGTATTAATTTATGTTAACATTAATATTCTGTGATGAGCAGTTAAAGCATCCAATTTTTAAGTATGAATCACTGACCGCAAGCCCATTGATTGCACCATTAACGATCAAGTTGTCGGGTTGGTTTACGACTTAGACTTTAGACATATTAATTGGGCATGTGACCCATTGTTTCTTTAAAAAGTATGCATAAAGAATTATTGCAGGTTCCCAAAAATTTGTATTAACCGATGCTTGGATATCCATGTCGACAGCAAGACAGGCAAGAGTTAAGGTTATGTTATTTCGTAAGGTGTTGTCCTTTGTTATTTCCCTATGGGGTCCTTCTAAATAAGTCGCTGCAGATATTATTCAAGTCTGGGATTCACAGCATGACCTGCTGGTTTGCAACACGTTTCGGTTCATCTACCGATGCTTCCGATTCGGCAATCAGAGTAATATCGTCATCCTCGCTACTTTCCCTAAAGACGTTTGCAACCGTCTGGATCACATCTAATTTACCATTATAATCCTCTTTCGTATTGGCAACCTCGGTATGTGTAACATTTTCTATAGAATTGTCACATTTTGGTGGTGATTTGGCCATCTGTTCCTGTATCTTGCTAAGTTGAATTGTCTGGTTTTTCGGATTCATCAGTTGTGCAAGTCTCCTTAACTTGCTGCTGTTATTGGTTATAATAAAGGTGACTCCGAAGATAGACAGGCCCAGGGACAATATAATTGCCCATAAATCCAGAATGAACACAATTCGTTTGGCATAGCTTGCCTCAAATTCACTTGCTTCATGGAACGCATCCAACGTGGTGTAAACCTCATTAGCCATGTGAAAAAGGTTTGTTTCAATTTTGTCGGTTCTAAGTACTGAATTGAACAGATAGCGAAACATTATGCCGTATTATTTCGGATGATATTTAAAATTTTGAAGCTTCGAAATAAAAATGTAATGGAGACAGAGATAACGAAACTGTCATAATAGAAAAGGCAGTTGTTGTTGTTTGTCGTTGTTTTTTTCGGTGTTTCGATCAAGCAGTGATTAGCTGAAAAATTCTATTCTGGGCTTAAGTATCGCTGGACATGCGAAACATTTGCAGTGCATTGAACCAGCCCCGGGGACGTCATGAGTGTCTCTGCCCTGGGGCTTGTGCATTTCCGGAGAGCCACCACTTGTATGTGACAGGTGAATGCATTAGAAATGCGATTAAGGGACACGGGTCAAGCCACCCCTAGTGTCCATTCTAATGACACCAAGGCAAACAAATTGCGCCCGATCAAGATTACAATGCGACACCACCACAATGAGCATGCATTTTAATGTTGGAATAATCTCTGGCACATCAAATTGACAACAGCAAACTAATTAGTGCTAATGAAACGTACTGTCCATTGAAAGAAAACGTTGGGACCCATCACAGATCCAATCTGCTGGAAAATCAGCCCATAAAAATCGTCAAAAATTCCATTACAGGTAATCTGAGCTTATTGTCCGCACCGGTGCGAGCTTTTAGCGGCAATGAAAATGGAAATGGCCACGGGCAGGCGAGAATGGAGAGTGGCGGTAAACAACTGCCCTATCAGCCAATAAATCCCAATCTGATTGGCGTCCAGTCACGGTAAGTGCCTTGTCTGATGTCCGTATGATTGCTATGCCTTCCATCTCCTGCCCTCAGATTTCGACGTAGCTTCTATCACAAGGCCGTGTTGGGTGGATTGCTGGTATTGGTAGTTCTCTTGCTGATAGCAATCATAGTTCTAAGCTTTAACCGTGAGTAGCCAATGTTACTTACCAAATGTCACATGGAGATTGATGTTGTATTTGTCCTTCTTCAGTTAAGAAGTCGAGTGCAATATGCCGGAGTAAGGAGTGCATCCGCACAGCGGCCAGCCTCATTTATTCCATGGACGAACAGACTGATCCCTGCGAGGACTTTTATCAATTCACCTGCGGACGTTGGGCCGACGAGCATCCGCGTCCTGACTCGGTCACCTCAAATGACTGGTTCCGTGAGCGCCAGGCACATATAATGCGCGTGGTGCGAGAATTTCTGCGTTCCAATATTAGCAGTGCCGAGCCCCAAGCGGTGGGCCAGGCCAAGACCATGTACAGGTCGTGCATGGATACGAAGCTGTTGGATGAGCGTAGTTTGGAGCCGCTGGTTCATTATCTGCAGCAGTTCAATCTACCCATAGTGCCCTCGGTTCTTAATCTGACATTGGGAAGTGGTTCCAAATATTCTACGGACACTACAAATCTTACCTACAATTGGCTGAATTCAGTTGTGGCTATCAAGCGGCACCTGAGCATGGATCTGATCATAGGCTTTGATGTGTTTCCTGATCCTCTGAATCGTTCCCTCAATCGCATAGCGCTGGGAACCCCTGAAACCGACTCAGCGTTTCCCTTGTGAGTAGAACGCTTTTCCGAAATGAGACCAACTCTCACCTGTCCATCTTACATCGCAGCAACAACGATGACTCACACAAACTGCTACGCAAGATTCATAAAAAGAACATCTTCTTGATGAATACCGACGAGGAGGACACCGAGGACAGTCGTGAGCAGGACGAAGAGGAAGCCTCAAAGCAAACCAGCTTGGGCATGGCTGCTTATCTTCATTATGCCCGGAAGATAATCGAAAAGTATCTCCTCTACTTGGATCCCGATGTAAATCAAGATGAGGCCTCGATGGGCATAACGGATCTGGTGAAGCAAGGCGTGAAAGTGGCTCGCCGAATCCATACGGTAGGGCAGCTAGGAATATCAGTTGGCCGTGTTACTAATCACCTTTTTTTTTTGGTAGCTCAAGGAGGAGGCTGAGAACATGACAAAACCCTCGATGAATCCCGCTGATGACATTCTCTACATATCAGTGCAAGATTTGCAGAACCAAACCAACAAGAAAATAGCGCCCAGCACGATGCCCATTTGGGAACGCTTTATGGAGCTCATGCTGGAGGGCACTAAGCATGCGGGCAAAAGTCAGATGACTGCCAATCTAACCATCATCACCAGTCAAGCGGATATTCTCTATCTACAGAACGTTGTGGCATATCTGCAGGAGACTCCGGCCTCGCATATTGAGTCATACCTTTGGCTCAGTTCCTTGGAGGAGCTGGTTTTGCACACAACCAGTGACATGCGGCTATTGCACTCGGAGTATATGCGTCTGGTAGTCGGCACAGAGGGGAGCACCCCACGCTCCCTTTACTGCGCCCATGGAGTCAACAGTCTCTTCGGGATGGCCGTTAGTTATGTGCTCGCCGATGATGAGTTTACCAGGGTTAAGCTGCCGCGCGTAGAGCGTATGCTAAGTGATATACGTCGCTCCTTTGATCGCCTGGTCCGCTCCACCTCGTGGATGGATGCCGCCACCAAGCAGAAGACAATGCAAAAGTCCGCCGAGATGAGGAGTTTCATTGGCTTCCCCTCCTGGCTAAGAAATGCAACTGCACTGAACGAATACTACCAGGGGGTTGAGGTCAATGTAAGCACGCACCTGGAGAACCTAATGGGATTTGTGCACTGGCAGATGTTGGAGAAACTCAACCAAATGGACAAACCAGAGCCAATTGGCTGGGCAACGTCGCCGTCTAATGTAAATGCCTTTCATACTTTCCAGTCCAATGCCATAAGTGAGTGTCTAACCCGAGCGGTCACGTACCAGCCCTAATCCTTTGTGCACTTCCTTCCGCAGCTGTGCCCATTGCCATATTGCAGTATCCCTTCTACGACCTTGGTCTCGAGTAAGTTTGTCTGTGTGCGCTGCTGTCCAGATAAGCCAACGCAATTATTTGTTCTCCGCAGGGTCCTGAACTACGGCTCGATTGGCACCATACTTGGACATGAGCTGACGCATGGCTTTGACGACAGCGGACGACGCTTCGACATGGAGGGCAACATGGTCGAGTGGTGGTCCAACAAGACGATTAATGAGTACATCAATCGCACAGAATGCTTTGTGGACCAGTACAGCCAATACTATTTGGAGGACATTGGCGAATATGTGAGTAGCTCATGTGTACCTGCTTTACGTGCATCTTCATTTCCGCTTCCCTGCAGATTGACGGTGAACTGACACTGGGTGAAAACATAGCCGACAATGGTGGCATGCGTGAGGCATATTACGCTTACCGGCTCTATGTAAAGGAGGTGGGCCGGGAAAAATGGAAACTGCCTGGCCTGGAGCATTACACGCATGAACAGCTATTCTTCATCTCGTTTGGCAATCTCTGGTGCGAGACATACACGCCGGCCGCCTCGCGCTATGCCCTGGGTGACGCACATTGTCCGGGACAGATGCGTTTGAGGGGCGTGTTGTCCAACTCGGATGAGTTTGCGAGAACCTTCAAGTGTGCGCGTGGCACGGCCATGAATCCGAAACAGCCCAAGTGCCGTATATGGTAGTGGATGGAGTGTAACAGTAACAGGAACAGTCACGTGATTTCTCTAAGTATTTATGTTAGACAATTAGAATAAGGGTTTTTACGATATTTTCTACTGTCCAATAAACGGGAGTATTTTAAGGGGCTCCCCTAGCTTCAATTATATTACTCATAAAATTTGCCGGAACAAGTTTGCCTCCTAAAAGTATGCTACACAAACTGCGAAGGACGCGTCGACATTGCACAGTGGGACGGAAATCTAATTTTATGGCCAAAACTATACGACTTGTACACCAGTCTAGCAAGAATGATGAGAATTTTTACGGAATGTTCTTAGAAAATTTAATTATTGATCCACTGTATTGATGGAGCATTAATCTGCATTAATACTACACAAGGCAACAAAATTAAGCTTTTTCCAGTATATTGAAGGGTTGGTGGTGATTCTAGATGATTTTCGTGTGCTGAACACGAATCTGTTCTCAGAATTTGATCTTAAAGTGGCAAAAAATGCCACGAGAAGCGTTTGTGGGGAACCTTTATTTTGATTTTACTGTTTGTGACTCTATTTGATATTATCTGAAACTATAAACTATCCCAAACATTTCTACGATTTTTCAATAAAGATATACCACTTTTAGTAATTTTATTCGATTTCAGAAAAAATCGAATTTATTGTTGCTGCCCCAAACTATGCCATGGGCTCTGTTGAAAATGTTCATTGAATTTCTATACAAATAGCTATCCTGTTGGTCTGTTTTTGCAAGGCAAAGCTTTGGGCAGTAGACAATTTAGTTATTTCGTGTCGTATATCGCTCAAAATAATCGTACAAGTTTTATACCCTTGCAAAGGGTATTATAATTGCCCAGAAGTTTGCAACGCATATAAATATTCATTTCCGACCCCATAAACTATATATATTCTTGATCAGGGCGACGAGCTGAGTCGATTGAGCTTTGTCCGTCCGTCTGTCTGTCTGTCTGTCTGTCTGTCTGTCTGTCTGTCTGTCTGTCCGTCTGTTTCTACGCAAACTAGTCTCTCAGTTTTAAAGCTATCGAGCTGAAATTTCGCTCAGATTCTTCTTTTTACTGCACGCTGCTAATATGTCGGAACCGACCGGATCGGATGACTATATCTTATAGCTGCCATAGGAAGCATCGGTCAAAAAATGGGTCTTAGTGGGAAATACTTTTTTGTTCTTAATGTTAGCGTTCCCAAACACGGTCATTATTAATATTATATGCTTTCAAACAGATTTGCAAACTTTGGTCAAAATCGGATGACTATATCTTATAGCTGCCATAGGACCGATCAGTCGGAATATGGGTCTTAGTGAAAAAAATTTTTTTGTTTTCAAGTAAATCGTTCTTAAGGATGGTGATTATTAAGATTAAACGCTTTCAAACTAATTTGAAAAATTTGGTCGAAATCAGATGACTATATTTTCAGGCTGCCATTGGACTTATCGGTCGGAAAATCAGTCTTAGTGAGAAAAACTTTTTTGTTTTTAATTTTATCGTTCTTAAACTTGGCGATTGTTAATATGTTTTGTTGTTTGTTGATATGTTTTCAAAAAGATTCGCGAAATTTGGTCGAAATTAGATGTTCATCTGACTGAAAATGGATTTAAGTTACAAACGTTTTTGATTTTTATCTAAGCGTTCTTAAACTCTGCCATTTCAAAAACAGCCTTTGCAAGGGTATAAAAACTTCGGCACAGACGAAGTTAGCTTGGCCTTCTCGTTTGGGATAGTTTATTATACCCTTGTAGAGGGTATACTAAAATTGTCCAGATGTTTGTAACGCATTCAAGGAAGCATCTCCGACCACATAAAGTATATATATACTTGTTCAGCATGAGCTGAGTTGATATAGCCATGTCCGTCTGTCCGTCTGTTTCTATGCTATCTCCTCCGTCAGCTTAAAAGCTATCTTAACCAAACTTTGCACGAAGCCTTTTGGTACAAATACGCTGCACATTTGTCGGAACCGGCCGGATCGGATGACTATATCATATAGCTGCCATAGGAACTATCGGTACAAAAAACTAGTTTTAGTGAGAAAAACTTTTTTGTTTTCAATGCAAACGCTCCCAAACCGCATTTTATAGTTTTCTATGATTTTACATAGTTCCACCAAGTTTGATGAAAGTCGGACAACTATATAGTATATCTGTCATACAAAAGCTAGTTCAGAGAAAAAGTCTTAGGAGGAAAAACTATTTTGTTTTCAATGCTATCGCTCCTAAACTTGTTACTGATCAGTACTATGTGCTACCACACAATTCTGACAAGTTTGATTCAAATCGGATGACTATAGCATATAGCTGCCATAGGAACGATCGGTTCAAAAAGTAGTTCTAGTGAGAAAAACTTTTTTGTTTTCAATGGTAGCGTCTTTAGGCTTCCTAGTTATGAATATTATCGGTTTCCACACAATTTTGACGAGTTTGATCCAAATCTGATTAATATATCGTATAGCTGCCATATAACAAACTGGCAAGCAAATGGTCAAAGTAGTGGCGCCATCTATTGCTGAGTTTGGGAAATAACTCAGCTAAGAAAAACCTTAATTTATATAAATTAAACAAGCTACAAGGGTATATAAGCTTCGGTTGAACCGAAGTTAGCTTTCCCCTATTTTTATAAAGTTAAGAAATAGTACTTTATGATAATATCAAAAAAAATACAAAACAAAAGTATAGGTTCCCCTCAAAACGTGTCTAAACAGGGTCAAAAATGTCATTTTTGCAACATTAAGCTCAAATTACTAAAAATCTCGACGTGATGGACCATTTCTAAAGACAGATTCGTGTTTAGCACACGAAAATCATCTAGAATCACCACCAACCCTTTTATATACGGGACCTTGTTGCCTAGTGTTTTTTAAGATTCTATGAGATTTAAGATTCTCTACGTAATGGAAACTAGTTTTAAAAAAAGACCAGCCGAAAGCAACATTAAGCAAGCTAGCCAAGTTATTTAAAACTAAATAATAACTTTATCGGAGATTTAGCTATATCTGTTAATTAGATTAATTAGTAGATTTAAAAGGCTGCACTAAAGTAGAGTAAATGTATGTAACAGGTAGAAGGAAGCATTTCCGATATCACAGCTTATATATTATATATTCTTGATCATGTATGATCATTTGGATCTCAGAGACTATACAAAAAAAAGATCCACTTGGGATGAATAGTTTTTTCATATCCTTTTTCATACCCTTTGGACTATTTTCAGATACATTGAATCATTAAGATCAATCTAACATTAAATGGATTTTATTAATATCCTTTTAACTATAACTATCCAGCCCAAATGGATACCAAAATTATCCAATAGATCATAAATTAATATCTTTTTTTTTGTGTAGAAGAGCTAGAGGAACAAAATTTTAAATGTGGACTTTTATTGTCTGCACGCCAACCAAATACCAAAGGGACACTGAGTATATTAAGTAGGAGCAAGTTAGTTATCATACAGAAATAGGTGGCTATTGTTAGGGCATGCGATTGCAAACAGGGCTGTCGGGTGCTGTGTGTCTTATTTCATTTCACCCACCATAAACACCTTCAAAAATTCTGCAAATCTATAGAAATTTTACCTAGGAATGATAATATAAAATGTAGCAAACTAATTGTAGTGGGTAGTTCGCCCAAAAAAAGACTTGTTTTGAAAATTATAAAAATGAAAAAAGGTTGTTAACAGTTCAGAGTTGCGTAGGGTTCACTTGAAAAATTCTGAATTTACAGAATTTATGGTGTTCTCAGATCGCCTGGGACTTCCGCGGTTCAATGGTAAAAGTTACTTTAAAGTTGCGCTTTTTGTTTAAAAACATTTACTTCTTTGCCTCTGTATCTGTCATTTAATGTTAGAAAAACTATTTTGCCGTAAGCAATTTATCATTTGTGAACTCCACCTGCGGCACATCAGCGAAAAACTAATTGTCAAAATTCGTGTAATGTTAATGTAATTATTAACAATTTTTTGCTTTGAAGGGTGAGGAGTAGAGCTGCAAAAATATCGATAGTACTTTCGATATATCGAATAATTGGTTTTTGTGTTACACTATCGATGGTAATTTTCCACTATCGATAGTGTCTGGAATTTTATAATTCTTTGGCATTTTTCGCTAGCGTTGAGAAAGCAGATCCATCCGAAATATAATGATAAATTAATAGTTAACATTGCGCTTAGATCAGGATTTACTGGTGTTGGCGGCTCTAAAACTCTGTGCTCATCATCAGCATCAACAACAATTTCAATAATAATATCTGCAAATGTGTGTTGCAAAATTTAAGCTATTAATTCTGCTGAGGGTCAAGAAGCACTCTTATGCCTAACTGGAGCGTTAAAAAAAACAACTAGTCTATCAGGAGGACTTTCCCAATTTGGGACGTCAGATTTAAGAGAAAAGGGTTTAGATCTATGCAACTACGCGGATGCCTCAAAATTTTTGGAAAATGAGTGGGCTCTACTTATCAAGCCACCACAACAGGCAATCCTTGATACAGAGCCGCCAACCTTTTGAAAAGCAGCTTCCTTTAAACCACTATTCCAGATAGCTATAAAGACTAGGAACCACCGATCAGATGCCACCATTAATATGTGTCAATATTGGAGAACGATCATTCCATGGAACATGGTAGTCAAGATGAAATGCGTACGTATATACATTTAATTTCAGGGCTTCCTAACCACTACACCTTTTAAATCGTGGGCTACACGTTTTCTTTGGGTGCCTGCCACACCAACAGATTCTGAAAGAAAGTTCAGAAAAGCTGGAAGCATTATAAGTGATAGACTGGCATACTTCAAAGTCGAAAATGTGGACATGCTATTTTTTATATCGACTTTTTGTCTCAAAACTATCGATAAAATCGAATAGCGTCACCATCGATAGTTTTGCAGCTCTAATGAGGAGGTTTGTCAATTTTGGCAACTGTTTAGTAGAGTTACCCACACCCAAGAAATTGTCTTCTATGGACCACGAATTTCCAAGAATTGATTCAGTATAATAATAAGGAATGCGACGCGGTCAAAAAAATTTCAAAAAGAAGCACAGACAATAATTTAAAAAAAAAAAGCGCTCGATTAGTAGTGGCGATATAGTGGCAGAAACAAAGGCTTGAAGAGACCTCCAAGCTTATATATAGGTAAGCATTATTGGTCCGCCAGAAAATAACACTTGACTAGTTGCGCTGAATTAAATACAAATTAAATTCGATTGAAGAAATTAATTTAGTTACAGTTCTTTACATATTTTGAAAGGCTGTAAGAGGAGCATCAGTGCCAAAATCTCTATACATAAAAGGAGCGAGGCCCCTGGCATGGCGAACTCAGATTCCAATTCCCATACTATTTGGGTGGTTTAATGTCGCAGCTCGCATTTGGTCACGAGTCAAACGGCCAGTTAACACACAACGCACAACGCAGTGCGCTCTCTAAGTCTCTCTCTATCTCTCTCTCTCTCTCTCTCTCTCTCACTAAGATTGCTTCTGCTGAACGCAATGCATAGGTTATGGGTGGGGGGTGTTAACTGACAGTTGTTTGCTCATAACTTGAGTATCGTTCATCTGATCTTTATCATTCCTTCAGCAAATCGATAAATAATTTTGAGTACCAGATATCTCTAGAAAGTACGAACCATCTATCATCAAAACTGTAGGAGATATGACGTTTTTTCCAAATTGCGGGGGCGTGGCAAAAATTGAAAATGAACTTGATCTGCCTGCAAGTATAAGAAATATATGTCCCATACATGTCAAACCTCTATCTCTTACCATCTCTGAGATCGCTTCGTTCATACGGACGGACGGACAGACAGACAGACAGACAGACAGACAGACAGACAGACAGACAGACGGACAGACGGACATGGCTATATCGACTCGGCTGTTGATGCTGATCAAGAATATATATACTTTATAGGGTCGGAGTACCTCTGTTTTGAAGCTATCGAGCTGAAATTTTGCACAGAGTTTTCTTTTGGCTGCACGCTGATATGTCGGAACCGCTCGGATCGGATGACCACTTCTTGTAGCTGCCATACACACAAAAAAATCTGGTGGGTAAAATTAACTAACGCTGACAGTAACTTTTTTCGAAATTTTTTATGCATGTGGTTTTGTTGTTGCTTGGTAACTGTGCTAACAGTAAAATCTACAGAAGAAATTGTAAAGTTCACGTATTTATTTTAGCTCGTATTTTGTTGTTGCATTTAACAACTGTACGCTGAGTAAATTCAACCACAAACATTTTTTCATATATTTTGTTGTTTTAATAAGTTACTGCTAACTACAGTAACTTTACCATAGAAATAGTTACTCTGACGTGATTTTTTCATCTCATACTTTGTTTTTGCAGCAATTTACTGTACCCCACAAGTAAATCTTACCGCACAAATAGTATAACTTTTGAAATGAATTTTGTTGCTCATGGATTAACTCTACCGACAGTACGTCTAACCGCGAAAATTGTTGATTGAGAAAATTTCATTTTGGCCCTTATATTTATATTGTACTTTCACTGAATTTGAACTTGAGAATTACTAGTGGTCTCATTTATGCGACATTTAAGAAATTTTTCGTGCATGTGGTTAGGCAGATTCAATACAAGTAATATGTTAGACGCGTTTCTATTAACGCGAGCCGTAGCGTAACTGGTAAAGACGTCCGTCCAATCGTGTGTTCAGTTAAAGGGCCCAGAGTTCGAATCCCCCCAAGGTAAGTAAAAATTTTTCAAATAAAATAAAAATGTGTTTAATTCAAACAATTATTTCAGAACCAAAATTGGAGGGGTGGGGGTATTAAGGTTGCCTCTTCTGGTCTGGGTTGATAATGAGCTCAAGTAGATTGGCAACTTGTGACAGCGTTAAATTACTATTTTTATGGTAAAATTACTGTACACACAGTAAGAAAATCTACTTACTGTACGCATCGGTTAATATTACTAATTTTGTGGGTTGGCGCATTTCTAAGCGATATTTTCAGTTAGATTTACTATTGCAATAGTTCTCTTTGCGTAAAGGTTTACGTGATAGTTACTGTCAAATTTTGTGAATTTTACCGACTTTTTGGGTTGGCGCATTTCTAACCCAAAATATCGGTTAAATTTAACCACAGATTTTTTTGTGTGTAGAAATGTTGGGTCGGAATATGGGTTTTAGTGAGAAAAACTTTTTTGTTTTCATTATTAGCGCTCTTAAACTCGGTCATTGTTAATATTATATGTTTTTAAGATGATCTGCGAAGTTTGGTCGAAATCTCCAAGTCTGAGTCCGATCCCTATGACTCTTTAGAAAGAGCCGACACGTAGAATCCGTAAGGCGATAGCCAATTGCAGAACTGGTGGACCCAATGCCTTGAGGTCTCTATCCTGCTAAATATTACAACACAGTTATTTTGTACAAGCAATAGTTATATTGATAACAAAATTAGACTTTTTCCAGTCTATTGAAGGGTTGGTGGTGATTCTGGATCATTTTCGTATGCTGAACACGCTTTTGAGCTTAAAGTTGCAAAAAAGTGCCTATTTTGACTCTTTTTATACGTTTTTTGTGAAGAATCCATACTTTTGTTTTGACTTTCTTTAATATTATCGGAAAGATCTACTCCTTAACTTTGAATAAACTATCCCAAACAATTCTACGATTTTTATACTCTGTACCAAAGGTACAGAGTGCTCGGGCGTGGCGTATCAGTTGTATGTGTGGCTGCTGGTGCGGGAGGTTGTGGGTGTGGGTTCGATCCCGCCTCGGACCATCTAATAGAAAAAGATTTTTCTTTCTTTAGAAAAAAGTTTTACACACCCGATCACCTTCACCAGCTACTGGCTCCAGCTGTGAAGTAACTAGCCATGAAAAAGCAAAATTCTCTAACTATTGCCGTTCGAATTCGGCGTTAAACTGTAGGTCCCTTTCTCTTGTGCGAAAAATTATAAGCACATACGCCAAGAGATTGAGAGAAGCTTGGCACTGGCCCTCCTGGAGGTGCTGTTTGAGCCAATTTTACTTTTACTTTACCAAAGGTACACAGAGTATGTTAAGTTTGTGCAAAAGTATGGAACAGGGAGAAGGATTCATTTCCGACCCTTTAACCCTTCAACCCTTATTCTTGATCAGCATCAACAGCCGAGTCGATATAGCCATGTCCGTCTGTCCGTCCGTCCGTATGAACGAAGAGATTTCAGAGATGGTAAGCAGAGATGGTTAACATTAAAATCATAACTAAAGTTATACCTAAAACATAACTATAAGTGGAGCGATTTTTGAGTTTGTATGAACATTTTAGTTGCTTGCAGGACTATAACTATATGAAGAAGTTATCGGATGAATTTTTTTATTCCAAGGGTTTGTATACTTTAGTCTAAGCTAAACTTTTGCGCTGTATTTCTTGGTCGAACTCGAAACTGTTTCCAAAATATTGTAGAAAACCTAAAAAAATTAGTGCAAAACTTGATGTTTTTAATTTTGAGTATGACGATGATATTTTTAAACTTGTAATGTATAAATGAGACGTCGCAAAAATCGGTCCCCCGTTTGCCTTTGTCAGAAAACGACAGCGTTCGTGCGACCACATTGAAAAGAGGTACCGAAACAAGCTTTAATTACGGTTGAGGGAAGCCCGAGCCCGATTTTTCTTTGTTTTTTCGGTCAGTGACGTGAGCAGAGCGAACTTAAAAAAGGGTTGAGTGTTATTTACGAGCTATGGTATAAATGTTTGGTAGGCCATATAAAGAGCTAAATTTACGCTAAAGACCTTAAGTAAAATTCCAAACCCAGAATCTGAATACTGTAAAATGCTGCATAAAAAGAAAATGGCAACTAACCGTAACCCAGTATAGCTTTTTATGCTACTATCATAAGCTTTTAGATTCTATTGGTCTCTGCGCGATCAGCTTTTTTGAGTTCAGAAATGTGCCACAGTATAATTAATATAGAAAATATTCAGGCCTGTTCCGGTTTTCCGTCTAAAGTGCTGTTGCATCAAATTGATTTGGTTAATCAGACTAAAGCGTTTTAATTTGAATCCGTCGAGTAAAGAGTAAGTAGAAACTTAAGGTTTCATTCGGATTTACTTGATTGTTCAATAGAAACAAGAACATGTAAGAAATTCGAATTCACTTAAGTGAAAATCGGAGCATGGCAGATAATTGTCCAAAAATATCAATTTAGGTCGGTTTTTGGTTGTAAGAGTATTGTAGAACGTACCTGATGTTAAGTCAAAGTCCCCGTACTAAAAGTATGCAACTTCTAGTCGCTGAGGGAGGCAACGGTGCCACCTAAAAGTATGCAACTGTCAAACGGCACTGCTGCCAATTGTGTGGCCTACTTCTGGGCTGCCTTTACATTTCATATACATATTTATTTTTAAACCGTTTAACTGTTAAAGTACATTCAATTAATTTACATTGAGTTTACATTCACAAAATACATTCGAAACATTCAGGTAACACACATGCAAATGTAAATTTCAGTATATGTCTGTGGGGTTGAGGAGTGGTGTGGGCATTTCTTTGGTTCGTCATCATCCGCCTGTGGATCTGGGCTTAAAACTCTGTGCAGCCGTTCACATGAAGCGCACCTGAGCCGCTGACCGTTGCCTGGACTCCGCCCGTGGGCTCCTGTGGGTCAGCTACCGTAACACTGTGGTCTCCGCACATGAAAATTGGCTCTAGGCGTACAAGAAGAGGAGCAAACTTAGTAAGTGGCCCTTCAGGTGATGGAGCCTGGTGCTTACCGCTTGCATAGAATTCGTGCGCAGCTTTCGCCTTGTGCTGATGTAGGTGGTGCAGGTGTTCACACGATGCAGGTGAAAAGCCTCTTCGGTTCCTTTGTGACGGGTGGGTAGGGGAGAGATAACAATAAAAGTTTCTTACTAGTTTGTTGGTGGTTTCAGATTTTACAACTAATCAACTAATTGCGTGTAGGTGCATGACATGCAGTTGCTTGAATCTGCGCCGCGTGCTTCTTGTTTGGCATGCATAAGCCGACGGAAAACGAAAGGAACAAGCTACCCGACATAATCACATGCTGTGGTCCTCCTCCCTTCGTTGGGGAGTGGAGAACACACGACAGACAGCCATGACAATAAGATTCTTGAAATTAATAGGTACTAGAGAGAGGGCTGGCACCTAATGCGTATTTTAGGTTTCCTGACTAGACCATCACCATTTCGGCGATGGTATTTGAAGGTCATCTCACCGGTTGCTTCATAGCTGCGCTCGCCGCGGCTGCGCAGATACCGATGCAGACAGCAGCAGCGACGCAGGCCGGGCACACGGTACATTATCTGTAGGAAACCTCCGCGGAAGCGTGCATTCATATAGCAATAGATGATGGGATTGTAACAGCTGTGCGACATGGCCAGCCAATGAAAGGCGAACCATACATAGGGCAGAGGCTTCCATGATTGAAACTCCTCGTCATTGAGCAGCAGCTGCGGAGAGTGAAGAGAAAAAAGGATTAAGTAGCTTTAAGGTTTTTCCATGGCAATCCCAGAACGTTACCCACCTGCAGAATGTTGAATGGCAGCCAGCAGCTAGTAAATACAATTACAACCGTCAGCATCATTTTAATCATCTGCAAGTGGAATAAAAAGAAGCTTATGATGATATGATTTAGCCACACTTTTTATACTCTGTACCAAAGGTAAACAGAGTATATTAAGTTTGTGCAAAAGTATGTAACAGGGAGAAGGAATCACTTTCAACCCTATAAAGTATATATATTCTTGATCAGCACCAACAGCCGAGTCAATATAGCCATGCCCGTCTGTCCGTCCGTCTGTATGAACGCACAGATCTCAGAGATGGTAAGTGATAGAGATTTGACATGTATGGGACATATACTTCTTATAGTTGCAGACAGATCAAGTTTATTTTTAATTTTTGTCACGCCCCAACCCTTCCCCGCAATTTGGAAAAAACGTCATATCTCGCACAGTTTTCATGAAAGATTGTTTGTACCTTCTAGAGTAATCTAGTAATCAATATTATTTATCGATTTGCTGAAGGAATGATAAAGATCGGATGAACGATACTCAAGTTATGAGCAAAAAACGGCCAGTTAACACCCCCCACCCATAACCACAGCATTCTGTTGAACGGCAATCTTAGTGAGAGTGACCGACTTTCTTTCTTGTTATTTATATTGAAAGCAGATGGCCTGGGTCAGAGTTCATGCACCTATTCACAGAGCCTGAGGACCCATAAAATCGCCTTTGGTTGAGCTTACGACAAAAATTCTTCTTATATTCCCACTTGGCAGGCAGACTTCCGACCATTAAACTTGGTCAGCGAATAACTTTATTTAAATGCAACGACCGAATCTGCTTTTTATGGCCACTTGCAGCTAATTTTTTTCCAAAGCATTCACCTAATCTGAGGCAGGACACTGACTTTAAGGCAGTTAAAGAGTTCCCACACGCACACATATCTCGAAGGGATGCTTGGGGCACACACATAAAAGTAATTATGATAGACAACACAGCTGAGGCCATAAAGCCACAAATAAATGAACAAAGCACAGCTGAGGTGCTTGAACGCTGCGCATTATTAGAATATCCCCACAAGCAGGTCAATAGCAGCAAACCAAATGGCGTGCAAATGCTGCCCGCCTTTGTGTTTTATAGACTGTTTAGTGTCTATTCTAAGTACATCTTTAAGCAATCGCCTGGCTAAAAGAAAAGTAAGTTTTTAATTTTCGCATTGATTTCGTGAGACTCAGCTTTGACTACCGCTCAACACAAGGAACCAAAAGGGTGCCTACACTCAGAGAATAAGTATAGAATTTCATACTTTCTATCAAGAATGTTTGATGTCAGAAGTATGATAAGAATGAATAATCTTGATCCAAGAGCAAATTTTTTGATCCAAGTACAAATAATCTTTAAATTAAAAGATATTTAAAATATATTAGAAGGGTGGAAGGGGCGTGGTTTGAGAGACACGACCCACCGACTAACAACACCATCATCAGCCACCAGCTTTTTTTTGTTAGCTGTGATTGATTTCGAGATAGCATTAAAACATTTTTTTTGTACCTACTTTAAGGACTTGAACTCAGAAACTCGAAGACTGAACACACACAGACGACGGCGCTTTAACTCACTCAACTATCAGGCATAAGCAAGACCTGGCGTCCAAATCGTAGGTAAGAATCAGAGATCTGCACGAGTGCACTGCCACTGCAAGTATACTGCTCGAGTGCCTCAAATGACTGCAAAAAATGAATGCAGTGTTTAAAACACTCTTGGCATATTTGTGCTTCGGGTACCGAGTGCCAATTATATCCGCGCTACTCGTGCGACTCAAATTTTTTACTTGCACAAGCAGAGAGCGGGTGTTGGTTGAATAACCCCACGTGTAACGCTCTTTGAATTTGTCTCTCTCTCTTGAGATAACAACAACAACTTAATAGCGTTTAGAGTTGCTTTTGCAAAGAAGAGAGAAGAGAGCGAGAGCAATAAAAGTTATGCAAACCCGTGTTTTACTTGTGTTTGTGATGTGTGTGTGTGAGTGGCCATCGTAGACAAAATCCACATGCGAGGCCGCTCAAAGGAGAAACAACCACATTAACAGACGATCAAGCAGACACTACACGCAAACATACCAATAACAGAACGAGTGTGTATTTGACTCGACTGCAAAAGTTCGAGTGTCAGTCACACCCCATACGCTTTTAAAGCGAGTATTGATGCAGTCAAGAAATCAGGCACTCTTGTAGATCTCTGGTAAGAATGTAAGCAGTTGGCACTTTGCCTATCAGCGAGCAACAAGCGTCGTGGTCGACTGGACAAAACATTCGCTGAGAAAACGTCGAGCTCGTGGAATCAAGTCCTCGGAGTAACAAAGTTTTTCTTCTTTTTTAATTTATTAAATTTTTTTTGAGGTGTTTTTAAAACTCGCTATTTTATACAATCCTTTAATCGGTTACTTCTTGACACTCGAACACTAAATTATTTGACGGCCGCCCGCTGACGTCTGACAATTCAATAACCAATTGCGCTCTCCTCTCAGTAGATTCTCCACACACCCCTCTCCCATAAAAAGCGAAACAGTGAGCAGTGTCGGCCAAATGGAGAGGACAAAAAAGTGTGCTTGTGTTGGTGAGCAAGAGAGCTCTCTTAAAAATACAGCCATTTTACTTGCAATTCAATGTTCACCGATTCACACAATCATGAGTTCGGCTCGCGTTTGAGTAAAAACACGACTGACTCCGGCTCGTGGTAGCTATGGCCATGATGAAATAAGTATAAGGTGGTCCCGTCCGTAGAAGCTGTATTTATTGTAAAAGCTTTCGTTTGTCGTGTGTTTAACCCTTAGTATGGCAGTGGGGTACATTTACCGCCTACTGTAGCAACTTATGCAACAAGGAATTCTATAGATGTAGGTAAATGTCTTATTGTCTGACAACATATTGGAGAGTCCCATTTTTTTGATCATGTACCCTGCCACGTACTCGATGACATCCTCTGAAAGCTCGTCCATGCTATTTTCTAGACTTGAAGGTAGCGTAATCGAATTAACATCATAGAGGTCAGTACAATATTCTTTTTTTTTTCCATTTTTGGGAACATTAATAAAATTCCCTGCCTTAATTTTAATACGCATACGAGAATAATTGCAAAATTAGATTTTTGTCTGCTCACGTGAGGGTCAAAGGAACAAACGAAAAAACCGAAAATAAATCGTCCACTAAGAACCTACTGTGTTGACAGCCAGCTGAGTACTGACAATAAAATACTAAACGAGAGAGCCGCTCACACGACGGCTTTTTACTTTATACTTTTTGCATCATGGCTATGGCTGGCCGGGTCTGACTGTGAGAGCGGGTTGAACGCTATTCTCTCAAAGTTTGCTTGCCCTCTCCTCTCCGATACTTATTTTGACTTCCCTTGCCTATCAAAACCTAATGGTAAAATGAAAAATTGGCTCAAACAGCACCTCCAAAGGAGGGCCAGGGCCAAGCTTCTCTCAATCTTTTGGAGTGTGTGCTTATAATTTTTCGCACAAGAGACAGGAACCTACAGCTTAACGCCGAATGCGAACGGCAATAGTTAGAGATTTTTTGCTTTCTCGTGGCTAGTTACTTCACAGCTGGCGCCAGTAGCTGGTGAAGGTGACCGGGTGTGTAAAAGCTTTTTTGTAAAGAAAGAAAAAACTTTTTCTATTAGATGGTACGAGGCGGGAACGAACCCACAAACCTCCCGCAGCAGCAGCCACTCATACAGCTGGTACGCCACACCCGGCGACAAAACCTAATGGAGAACGAGAATAGCTTAATTCTAAGATAGATGACTATAGAAGATAGATTTTTTCAACAGTGTTCGTACTCAAATTACACAAGGCAACAAAATTATACTTTTCCAGTATATTGAAGAGTTGGTGGTGATTCTAGATGATTTTCGTGTGCTGAACACGAATCTGTTTTCAGAAATGGTCCATCACTTCGAGATTTTTAGTAATTCGGGAAATATCGAATTACAGAGAGTATATTAAGTTTGTGCAAAAGTATGTAACAGAGAAAAGGAATCAATTGCGACCCTTTATAGTATTATATTCTTGATCAGCATTAACAGCCGAGTCGAAATTGGCATGTCCGTCTGTCCGTCCATATGAACGAAGAGATCTCAGAGATGGTAAGAGATAGAGGTTTGAATTATATGGGACTTGCAGGCAAATCAAGTATAATTTTAATTTTTGCCACGCCTTCTGCAGCCCTCGCAGTTAGGAAATAATTTTATATCTGCCACAGTTTTGCAGATAGATGGTGTGTACCTTCTAAAGATATTTAGCAAGATTAGCCGTTTGCAGAAAAATGATAAAGATCGGATGAACTATACTCGAATTATGACCAAAAGAATGTTCGCTGCCGCAGCTTCATAGTAGTGGCGCCGTCTATTAGTCAGTTTTGAAATGGCTGTGGCGACTTAGGGCACTTTGTTTATTTAATATAAAACACAGTTTAGGTTTAGTTGGTTTATTGCAGTAGCATGTTGCCTGTTAGAAATACTATAACAGAATGCAAAGAGGATTCCATCGAGAATAGATAGATGTTAGTGATGTGTGAACTAGTCAGGTGAACTGGAACTGCCATATTTTCACAGTAGAGGTGCCATCTATTGGTCAGTTTTGAAAATGAAGTAGTGGCGCCATCTATTGATCAAGTTATGAACAAAAGAAAGTTCGATACAGCAGCGTTTCTACTGCAGGGTACAGAGTATATTACAGTCACGATTGACCGACTTTCTAACTTGTTTTTTGTATGAAAAATGTAAGATCATACGGGCGCCCCTTGATTCGTAAGTTTATAGTGTATATTTGAAGTGAAAAAAAATAAATTGTTAACGTTATGTTTTAACGGGCGCGAAGAGGCTCCAAAGTTGTTGATAAGTTTTCCATATTTGTTCAAAATTGGGAAATATATCTTTCAAAATCGCAATAATTTGACTAATTTTAAAAGTTGACATCCCAACGCATGTAGCACAGGTTTCATTGTTGAATTTTTAATATAGCTTAAAGCGAATGGGTAATTTTTACTTTATACTTTGTGGCGCCCACTAAAAGTTAAACTAATTTTTATACCCTTGTAGAGAGTATATTAAAATTGTCCAGATGTTTGTAACGCATAAAAGGAAGCATCTCCGACCACACAAAGTATATATATTCTTGATCAGCATGACGAGCTGAGTTAATATAGCCATGTCCGTCTGTCCGTCCGTCTTTCGCTCCGTCCGTCTGTCCGTCTGTTTCTATGCTATCTCCTCCGTCAGTTTTAAATCTATCTTAACCAAACTTTGCTCGAAGTCTTTTGGTACAAATACGCTGCACATTTGTCGGAACCGGCCAGATCGAATGACTATAGCATATAGCTGCCATAGGAACCATCGGTCGAAAATGTTGTTTTAGTGAGAAAAACTTTTTTGTCTTCAACGCAAACGTCCTCGAACCTTGTACTTACAAGTTTTCTATGATTTCACATAATTCCACCAAGTTTGATAGGACAACTATATAGTACAGCAGCTATAGAAATTTGGTGTAGAAAATGTTTATAGGAGGCATTGTCAAAAATGTGTACATTTGGTCGAATGTGTACATTTGGCCGAATGTACATATTTGTGTCAGTGAAATCAGGCTACCAATTTATAAAAATCATACAAGCTACAAGGGTATATAAACTTCGGCCGAGCCGAAGTTAGCTTTCCTCTATTTTGTTGTGTTTGAAATTGTATTATATATAATACAAAAGGGCACACCCTTATATACATTCTCAAATAAATTTATGAAAAACATCAGAAGTTCGGCATTAGAGAAAAGCTGAGTCTAATTTAAATAGCCAATCAGCTATAAATATTTAGTCTCTCGTCTCTTTTGACTTTTGACACCGTTTCGTTCCGCTTTCGAGACTATAATCTTGCTTTACCCGATCTAGTTACCGTAGATGTGCTAGTTACCTTCTGTGTTACGTTATTACATATTATTTCAAAATCGACTCTGAATTCGTAACAGCAACGTTTTGTTTTTCATTAAAGCTTGACTTATCCAAATATCTAGTTCAATCTGCTGTGCTTCTTTGTAACAGCAGCAAATGTTAGCGGTTGAACTGAAACTTTGTGCACAAAGAATACTAGCTTAAGTGCAGACGAAGTTAGGATTATGATTAGGATTAAGTTTGAACACCTAAACCCAATTTCCTGGCATTCAGCCAAAACCTGCGATGTTTTTGGGGTGCCGATGCCTCTGATGCGCAAGAAAGAGACAGATATTACAAGCACTGCATACTTTCCGGCGCCGCAATGTTGCCGTATAAAAATACATTTTATGCGCGTCTTAGCCTGATTGAGATGTGAGGGTAGGCAGCAAGCGGAAATGATTTTCTATTGAGTTCCCACAGCCCTTGCTACCACATAAATTCTCTTCATCCCGTCTTTGACACGCAAATTGGCTGTAAAAACGGTTACCGTTGCGTACAAAAGGAAGTTTTGTTTTTATTTATTAAACGTATTAGGCTACACACAAGAGAGCGGATGGTTTTTATTGATACTGCTTACAGGGTCAACTCAGGTGAACTGCATGGGACATTACGCAACAGTTCTTAAATCTGTTGGCTAATTAAACGCGGCCGCGTCGAAATTTCATATCTCACTAAGTTTTGAGAAAACATCAAATGGCACATGACGACATAACTGCCCAAATGCTAGGTTGTTAGCTTTTTTCTGCACACTTTCATAACGAACTCATTGGGCACGTCACTCACGTGACCACCTGAGTGACTACACATAACAGTTTACGACCCCGCTGATGCACGATACAGCTGTTGAACTCATGTTGAACCCAACACTAGAATGGAGAACGTCTCCACATAGAGACGCAGTGACACTTTGGCAGCCACTTGGCAACGCGCAAACAGTTGACAGCAAAATCATTGCTGCATCGAAAATGATAATAGTCGAGTCATATGCGAAGTTTTGATTGAGTTTCGATAAGGCGGAGGCAGCATCTGCTTCGAATTTGTATGCAAATTCTATCGCATAATCGAGCAGATATTGCCGGCAGATACAATATTGAATTCTTGCTCAATAGTCAGCATTTGTGAACAGTCTCAATGGTCGTATGAATATTTGTGACTTCAACTCTCGTGACAATTGCCAGTTGGATTTTATTCACTTGCTGGGCTTCGTTGCCAGGGTACACAGGCCAGACCCAGACCCATATCCAGACCATTAACGAGTGCTCAACGGGGCCATTAGGTTTGTTTTAATGCCTCGTTAGATGAACGGCTGGGTGGCAACTTGACAAAAGAGTCAATATTGAGTATACGCACTGCTGTGCCGGCGTCACAACAGAGTGAAGCCAACTGAGCTCATAATAAAATTATGTACACAAATATGTGTCTGACGAGTTGGTGTCTGCGACCTTTGATTGGCATCAGAGTTGAATACCGGTGGTGGGTGAAAACTGCAGCGTCATTTGGACAAGGAATCTTCAAGTGACAGCATACTCAAGCGCATTACTCATACGCCACTCGAGCCCCTTGAATCTGCGCTCGCGGCTTTGTTTTTTGGCGGAGTGTTTTGGCCATTCAAGATGTGACAGCTGCACGACTTAATTGCCAACAGTTGGCTCCAGCCGCTTCAATCGCTTGACACTTTGACATTCTCCTCTCTTGAACCGGTTACAGTTATGGTTACAGTTAGTATTATGCCCGCCCATCAAAGTTAATGCCGCGGCTGCGCTTACATAAAAAATGAGTTCATGTACCAGAAAGTGAGCAGTTCCCGTTCATGTGGTGATTTATTAAAATGATTTAAGTTTGATGCCCACACCCACCCGAGAAAGAAACCGAAAACCGAAAACGAAAATAAATCAGAAAATGGGCCATCAAGCCCAAAAGAGCGAAAGGCGGCCGACGGCAGGCGACTTTTTTGTACTTAAGCTGACAAATGAATTTTGATGTACGCAGTCCACATCGGTCTGAGTGATTTGTGTTTGGATCTGAATAGAAGGCCGTCGCGAACGTGCCAAAAGGCAAAGGCTGACGATGAGGTGCAAAGGGTGTTTTTAGCTCTTTTCCAAATTACGCGCCCTAATTAAATTTCCCGACACGTCCACAGACAGCAGCAAATGGTTTCTACTTTGAGTTGTTGCTAGTTAGTTTTGTTTCATTAATGTGATGAGGGCGTCAAAGTTGATTGCTTTTTAAGTGCAGAGAATTTGATTTATTTCAGAGACTAATGCAGGGAGTGGGCGATTGGGGTGAAGTGGGAGCGAGACAAATGCAAAATATCTATGACGAAAGGGCAGACCACTTTCATTGGCAAAAAGAAAACAATTTATCTTTCGTAATTTTAAATTTTCTGTTGTTTCATTTCTCAGCTGGAGAAAGAGCCTCAAACTGGGCAATCAGTGGACCATGGGTCTGTCGGTGGTCACATGGGTGCGGCCGGAGCGGTAAGCGCATTAAACGGTTTGATTGCAATTTTTGGGCTGGTCTTAAAATTGTTTATTATGTGTGTGTGTAATGAGTGTTTGTGTTGTTTTTTTGGATTTAATTGCACACAATGCGGGGGAATTGGCAATCGAAAGCGACGAAAGTAAGCCAAAATAACAGCTCGCTGAAAACACAATTCATGTAAATCGCACTAAGCGTGGGAGCCTCAAAGCATTCTATAAACTATGTCCTTCAAATTAATTATTGTTATGTTATTAATATTAATTTTTTAGAGAAAATCTATTGATTTTTGACTCGTTTGTATCTCGAGTCTTTAGTTCAACAAAATTAAAGCATGTGAACTTTTATTGTTTGAGGCGACGCGTCGTCTTAAATCTTAAGATATTATATAATGTGGGCAAAATTTAACGTAACTCAACTGGCGGCTATGTTTTAGTAACGGAGTGTTGCAACTTCTGCTAAAGTCAAGGCTACTATCCCAGATTCGGCCATCTAATTAAAAAGCTTTAAACTTTTAAGCGCCTCTCACTTTCGCCAGTAGCTGGTGACTCAGCAATGAGTCCGTAAAGATCCGCAGTAACATTTAATTTAATTAGGCCCATGCTTAATGAATATACATTTGGTAGTTGAAGGTTGTGGCTCAGCTGGTAAAGTGTGTGCCTACTGTGCGATGGGTTCCATGGGTCCAAAAATTTAAAATAAATTATGTGCCTGCAAGTATCAAAACTATTCGCCCCATAGATGCCAATCCTCCATCTCCCACCATCTCTGAGATCTCTTCTCCGAACGATCGGTCCTTCGGCAGTCGGTCGTTTTACCCAGAACACGATTTTTATGTGGGAGCTATATGATATAGTCATCCGATTTTGATCAAACTTTGTAGTATTGTGTAAAAGCATTTAAAATGAATAGTTGCTTAGTTTCGTGACGCTTTCACTGAAAACAAAAAAGTTTTTCTCACTAGAACTAGTTTTTGGACCAATCGTTTCTAAGGCAGCTAAACAATGTTGTTGTCTGATTTTGATTAAACTTTAAAGAATTATGGTAAATACTAAGTTAGAAGACGCTACCTTTGAAAAAAAAAATGATTTTCGTCGAACATTCTTAGCTGAGTTGTTTCCCAAACTCAGCAATAGATGGCGCCACTACTTAGAGTGTTGTGGCAGCCCTGGCCACCTCTGGTCACACCATTTATCGAGCACCATCCCTGACGCAATAGCAGAACGACAACACGCGCCATCCCTGGCGCTCAGTTTCTGGCTTGGCTTCGAGTAGCGCGGGTGGCTCCCGCTTCGCTCCGTTCGCCTCAACGATAATTGTTAGCTTAAGTTATATTCAATAAAGTTAGTCACATATCAATCCACTTTAGCTAAAGTGGTGACCCGCGGCGATTGAAAAACGACAAACGACGCAACTTCTGCAACAATTATCTGATGCGTAAAACATTTCGACCGCAGATTCACACATACACGCACTCTACACATACACGCCATCGAGGTGCATATGAATGTATGTATGTATTTCACAACGGTCAGAAACTCAACAGCAGCAACAGAACCATCGCGATGTTTTTTGGGCATTTTGTCACACACACACGAATGACGCCGGCAAAACACACACACACACATGTTGACGGCGTCTGCAGGCGAATTTTGGCGCATACTCACACACACACGATCAGCAGGCGCCATGTTTTTTCCTCGAAAACATTTGTGGCGATTTTCGATTTGCGAATCAATTACCAGGATTCATGCCTCGACAACTGGATACCTGACGACTCCGCTGGAGCCCCGAAAATGAAACGGATCGTTCACAGTAAGGAGAGCTCCTGGTTTGAAAATGACGCCCGCAACGTATACACACATTCACACGGTCACACACACAGACAGTATCTCCCAGCGAATACACACAAATACAAACAGCAATTTTTTTGTGCAAATGACACCGACCGCTGTCCACGCATGTAGTCCACCGACCTCCTGTCTGTCTCCCAGGTCCTTACACGTCCAGCTGTCCACATCCTGCTATCCAGCCAAAGCATTCCACGTGAGGCTATCCACGTGAGAAAACGTCCATCGCCAGCCTGCCCTACACCGCTGCTCATGCATGCTATTTGCATGCGCCCAACCGACTCTTCAACTACATGTAACCGATCTCACGTTGGTCAAGCATCCGACCAATTTTTCAGATCTTAGATTGTACGCAGCCTGCCAGACGATCGATCATACTTATGGAAGTACGTCGCGCAGCTGAATTTGGATCTTCATCGCATCTTTCGTCGTCGCCGATGTTCATGCACAGCGATCCGCATACCTGACCGACCACTAGCAACATGCTACGACTCGAGAAGCTCTTTGTTTGGCAATTGATGCCAGCCTGAGTCTGCCTACAAGTTCTTGATCTCATCACGAAAGTCCTTAACGAGAGGCACCACGAAAGTCCACAGCGTGTGGCAATCTAAAGTCTCTACTCGGGGTACAATACCCAGTACTATTGACTCTTCAACTTTAACCCTGATCGAACGAACTTGCTTATCGACCCCCAAACGAAGCAACGGCCTCAACGCGAGGCAACCTCAACCCAGCTTGGGCGAACTTGCTTTTCGACCACCACTCGAAGCAACGGCCTCGACGCGAGGTTTTCATCGACCCAGCTACGACACAAACATCACAGCGAAAACTATACGCAAGCTTTCCTTCACATTGGGACTTGTACAAATCCTGTAGATGCTCACCCCGGACATACATTCATCCCAGCTTTACTTAAATTTTGAAGATCATTCGTTCCCACATGGTCTCTGGAGGGGGAGTACTGTGGCAGCCCTGGCCACCTCTGTTCACACCATTTATCGAGCACCATCACTTACGCGATAGCAGAACGACAACACGCGCCATCCCTGGCGCTGAGTTTCTGGTTTGGCTTCGGCCACGCGCGACACACGCCTGCATCGCTCCGTTCGATTTGACGATAATTGTTAGCTTAAGTGATATTCAATAAAGTTAGTTACATATAAAACAGCGTAGCTAAAGTTTTATCCGATCCGGCCGGTTTCGACAAATGTGCAGCGTATTTGTTCCAAAAGACTTCGTGTAAAGATTGGTTACGACAGCTTTAAAACTGACGGAGGAGATAGCATAAAAGCAGACGGACGGACAGACGGACATGGCTATATCAACTCATCTCGTCATGCTGATCAAGAATATATATACTTTATGTGGTCGAAGATGATTCCTTCTATGCGTTACAAACATCTGGACAATTTTAATATACTCTTTACAAGTCAGTAAAAATATTGAATATGAATAAAAATGAAAATTATTTAATTTAATTGAAGTTTAGTGAATTTTCCGGCACGTCTAATAGTTCTGAGGTTGTGAGGTAAATCATTCCACCATATGTACATTTTCAAATTTGGTGATTCCACTGGAAATGTACATTCTCTAAAAAATCATAGTACGGTTAGAAGAAATACTCATAGTGTTCGGGGCGAACAACAAAATATTTTCAAATTGTAGAAAATGGGGGGATAAAATGTATATAGGAGGCCTTGTTCAAAATATGTGCATTAGACCGAATGTCTCTAAAAACATATTTCTACACTGAGTATTAAAAATCTACATAGCTCGATCCTGCTTCGCAATCTTAGTTTAATTGAATAGCACTATATTTCATTTAAGTAAGACTGCTGTTCAAAGGCAATCAAATTTTAAAGCTGTTCGAAATTGTTTCTATTCATGTAAAGTATCGTGCCGATCTAGATTTGTATCTCCTCTGAGTAAAGGCCTTTAGAACTCTAGTGGCCGATTTCACATCTTTTACATAGAGCTATCTTTCACATAAACTAGCAAATAACAGAGTAAATTGAAACTTTATCGGACACATAGCAGCTATCTAAACGAAGAAATCGGCCCTAAATCAATTTTCGTCATTTTGTGTCAAATGTGCTCGGGTTTTCTTTCTGTATGTTTGTTTTATGTGCGAACTAGTTCATCATCACTGTTTAACCAAACGAACTTGCTCTACTCGAGTGCTCCTCACGCGCAACGCTCATCTACAACTATTAATCAATTGATTCCGTTTATCGATTAGCGCGCGTGCTTCAAGGCATTGGCCGTTGCTTAACTTAACTGCCTTGTTGATCTCTGGGCACCCCCATGTCGCGAACTGTGGTAATTCAACCCCATTTTAATTGCCAAACAATAACGAAAGTAATAACCAAAAAAGAAACAAGAAAAATTGTTAAAAATTCGTTAACCCAACGGGGGAATTCGAAGTGCGACCAGCAGCCGGGTTTCAACTCGTTCCATGAATGGACAAAAATCAAACGATCATTAAACAATGCCGGGTACGGGCAGTAAAACTAATCAGCAACTAATTTGCACAGCAATTTACAGCAAAACTTTTTGGCCAGTCCCAAAAAAAACTGGAAAATTTTCTACAGACTTTGTTTACGCTTCTGTTGAGGGGTATATGCGTTTCTAAATAACCGTGAAATACAGAAAAATTAATATATTTGTCAGAGCTAGTCGAACATTTGCTAAAAACATACATTTGAGTACAAATATTTGTGTAATTTGCCCTGGCAGAGAAATATAAATAAAGTCGAGGAAACAACTAAATGACTCTGAGAAAGTATCGTAAAAATCCAAAAGTCATCAAAAAACAAAAAGCCCAAAGAAAAAGTAAAGGCGGGCGTGTAGCTTGACTTTCTGTTCAGTGCAATTAGAGCCCAGGAAATTGATGGGCCAAAGAATAAAGCGGCGGCTAAGGCGTCGTCCATTGACCGGACGGCTCTCCGCTGTAACTCAAATAGGTCCTTGGTAAACCATATTGGGCGATAAAACCAAATAAAATTAAAGCCAAAAAGCATTTGCTGGGCGTGTTGGCCAACATTTGATGTATGACCATGGCGGAGTTTTGAAGTTGCGAGTCTTCTGGTGAGTTTCACTTTTACGACTGACACACATTATAATTAACGCTGCCGAGTAAAGAGGCGTGTCAGGAAACGGGCTCAGAAAAAACGCGTAATTAATTTAAGCCTCGAAAATGTCACAAACCATAGGCAGCAGGCCAAGGGCAGCCGGAAGCCGCGTAAGAGCTGTCAATTGAATGAGGGCACCCAATGCAGAAACTGAAGAACATGCCTTCATTCGCCGCCGTCCATGCTGACCCCGCCGAAGTGTTGAAGCTGCGATTTATTGTGGACGTGTCACTTGCATAGACTTGACAAATAAGAAGGATTTTAAGGGGAGAAGATAAACAAATTTTGCATTTTAAGCGTTTGACACTCAAGCTTTATGGCGTCCCATCCCCTTTCATGTTTATCTTATGTCCGGACGCAAATTGAATTTTCCTTAGCACATAAAATACTTTTATACATTTTTTAAAACAATTTTTGCTGACATGCATGGCGAAAAGTTTCATTCGGGGAACGTTTTTTTTTCCCACCAACACGAAGCCAATAAGTTGGCTCATTAGAATTCTCAGGTACCAAAAGTTGAAGAAGTTTTCAATTTGGCCAACAAGTTGAGCACCTCTAAAGCAGCATAAGGCTCAAAGTGTCCAAAATATGGGAGCCAAATGCAGAATATATGCGCTCTAACAGAAGTTCCACATGAAAAACATATAAAATACACGCTCTCCTGCAAGTGCTGCTGCTGCTCCTCTAGTGGTCCTTGCGGTTGCCGAACAACGGGTCGTATGAATTATATGCAAATTGCCGCCTGCCCCGACAAGAGAACTTTTCAAGTGCCAAGACCATGAAGCGGGCATTGTGTAGCAAGAGGAATTGGCCGACTATCAAGAAAGAATTCCGAATGCAACAACTGAGGCACAGGGAGCTCCGTTGTGGTTTCCAAATTCTACAAAAACACGCACAATGCACGAACCAATCTGCGACAATGTTGCTGGCAAACTTTTCAAATCCTCTCAACAGCCTGTTGGCGTGGCAACTCGTGTGTGTGTTTTGCCCAAGTTTGATTTATACGCTGGTCCTGTTGCCGCTGCCCAGCGGTTGCTATCTCCTGCTTCCCATTTGTAAAGCCCAGTTAATGTTTCTTTTAGGGGTTTGTGGAGCGGACAGCACGTTTCGAGTCTAACGATTGGGCAAGGAACACATGCACACTTATGTATGCGTTTTCATTTCGGCCAGAAGGAAACATTTCCGACAATAGGGAGAGTATGCCGAAGAGTGCTTCGAAATTGAAACAGATTAAACTGTTTGAAATTTATTATTAAAGCTCGAGCGATGGGCTCATAGTGGACTTTTAGGCCCAAGCAATTCGGCCCTTCGATCAGCGCAAAGGCAATCAAAATCAATGTGTCAAATTATTCTCAGCGACAGGACATTCGTGAAAAGTAAATATTAATCAAATTGAGGTTATGTTTGCTTAGTGAATAAGATTTAATAATGCAGTTTGAATGATTGATAGCACTCGGCAACAAGGTCCAGTACATTGAAGTGCTGATGGTGATTGTATAAGATTTTCGTGTGCTGAACACGAAATTTGAGCTTAAAGTACCAAAAATGCCTATTTTGACCCTTTTTAGATCGTTTTTTAAGGTATTGGTTCCTATTTTTATACCCGTTACTTGTAGAGTAAAAGGGTATACTAAAGTCGTGCAAATGTATGTAACAGGCAGAAGGAATCATTTCCGACCATATAAAGTATATATATTCTTGATCAGTATCAACAGCCGAGTCGATATAGCCATGTCCGTCTGTCCGTCTGTCCGTCCGTCCGTCTGTCCGTCCGTCCGTCTGTCCGTCTGTCTGTATGAACACCTAGATCTCAGAGATTAGAAGAGCTAGAGCAACCAATTTTGAAATGTAGACTCCTATTGTCTGCACGCAGATCAAGTTTATTTCAAATTTTTGCCACGCCCACCCCCGCCCCCACAATAAAAAATGTTGAATAACTCCCACAATTTTTGAGATATCGATCAAATTTAAAACTTAAGTTTATATTCGCAACATCTATAAGCCCTCCAATTTTCATCAAGATCGGATGATAAATAGCCGAGTTAAAAAAATGTTGCATACTTTTCGGCTGTTTCACCTCAGGCACACAGGATGGCTATTAAACATTTCTATGCATGAGTAACGGGTATATCGAAGTCGGTTAGAGCCGACTTTAACTTACGCTCTCGTTTCTTTTGATTTTTTTGATATCGTAAAGAAGTATTTCTTGACTTTAAAAAAATTATTCCAAAGAATTGTACGATTATTTTTAGCGAAGATATACCATAAAACCGATAATAATAAAAATAGCAAAATTGTCTTCTGTCCAAAGCTATGCCTTGAAAAATCAGGACAAAAGGCTAGTAATTTGTATATAATTTCAATGAAAATTTTCAACAATACCCATTGCAAACAATATATACAATTTTTTGTGAAAACGTATACAATTGCTAAAAATGGTATATCTTCATTCAAACAATCGTAGAATTGTTTGGGATAGTTAATTTTAAAGTTCAGAAATAGTAATTTACGAAAATATTAAAAAAAGTCAAAACAAAAGTATAGGTTCCCCACAAAACCACCAACACTTCAATATACGGGAGAAAGTTTAATTTTGTTGCCTTGTGTAGTTTTTAATTTAGTAGCTGCGCCCTTGCTTTAAATTTTGGCGCCCATCGCTGTCTTAAAGTAATACACTTAGAAGTTAATTTAAGTTACAAAAATTTTTTTAAGGGTAAACACAGACAGAAACAGAGCTGGATGAAAACGGTTTGGAACTTCTTTTTTTTGGAATATCTATTTTAAAGATATCTGAAAGATGAGTGCAGTGTTTAAGGACTGTAAAGACTAAAACTAATTAGATACGCCATTGTTAAAATATTCGATATTTCGATAGAGATCATTCTCTAAATAGGTCGGTGAAATCGGCAAGCAAGGTTAATTGACTTGCACCCTAGAATACCTGGACTAAAAAGGGCTGCGTACCCAATAAATATATTCGGAGCTCCGGTTCTAAGCTTCTAACCAAAATGGTTAAATTATCGAACTAATGGTTAATGTTCGGAAATTTAAGGTTGGAGGTTCTTGGGAGAAGGTTTTGGTTCGAACTCGGATTCGGCACATGACTTACACAAGTTGACTAGAAAAGCAATTCATGTGTTTAATACTCAACTTAATATTTAGAACTTATTTACTTTTGATCAGACAAAACTACTTTTGAAATGTCTAGATCCTTAGATTTTGTTTGATTTATTAATTACTTTCATCTGAAAGTGAAGTCGAGAAAGGCCCACACTGAATCTCAGCACCAATTAAGCCTATGATAAATATTACCGATGCGCCTTTACCTTGTAGCGTTTGCTTATTTCATGCAATAATTGATGGAATCATGGATCTAAATAGCAAAGCCCTTAATGCGTAGAATTTTTGTTACCTTTTCTAAACGCCTTTGTGTTAGTTTTAATAAAACCACAAACCACAAGCAGGTTCTGGCTCAGCAGTTTTCACACCTGGTCTTTTGGCTCAAAGTTTAAAAAAATGGGACAATCAGGCTTGAACCGCTTTGATTTAAAGTTGGTTTGCAGCCCTAAAAAATACACCTGCATCTTTTATAGCAACTGAAATCTACTCTCCTCTTAATTTTATGCACTGGTACACGCTTAGCACAATAGCAAAAATAATTGGAGGTGGTGTCTAACTACACAAAATCTGAGGTCTTATACTCGCAGCGGTAATTAAATTTAGAATTTCGATCAGCAGCTTCATCGAAAGTAACAGTGCACCTCAACCAAAATTAATAAAATAGAGACTGGAGCAAAGGAAATTGCAGAAGAAGTCCCAGAAGAATCCAAGAAAAAAGAATCTTCCTGCTAGAAATCACTACTGTTAAATAAATTTCATGCCAATTTTTGGTTTCTTAAAAATGTTTGTATACAACAGAATTTAGAGCGTTTTGACTTTGAGCAGTAAGATGCCAGATGTTAAATTTCACATCAACATCAAATTACGACAATAATTCTCCTAGTAGTTGTAGTAGTAGTGTATATTTTTTTGGGCGTATTGCAAACATAGCTTTACTTTATCGTCAGCCCAATGCCGATTCTGTGTTTTAGTTTTTACAATTTTTCAATTCATTTTATTGTTTAAATGTTCATCATAAATTTTAATTCTAATTTTGTCATTTTATAGTTTCAACTTAAACGATTTGCAAATTTTAACAAGACATTTAATGGAATAACGAGACAATTTAACCGACAAAATTTATAAATTTTTTAATAAATTTCTTCAATTATATTATATGTTGCCTGTATTTTTGTGAGTGGCTGATATATGCTTCTAGCCTGTTTCAGCTGCATCCGTTCAACACGTTGACGCATTCCTCCACATTCAAATGGTGTTCCGAAGCATCCTGCCTTGATCTCTTGTAAGATCGGACATTACCCCACGAAGTGCATTATATCATCGCGTTTCTTTAAGTGCACAGTGAGCATTCATTGTAGGTGAGGTAATTTACTATTGCATTGAAAACTTGGATTATTCTGTAAGACGCGATATCGTCCTGAAAATAATAGTTTCCATTTAGGTTGTATGTTAATTGTTTGAAAAGTTGCCTCCCAGAACTCTATCAAGCTTGATCGTCCCACATCCTCCTTGTCATGGAGTCTATGCTAAGAATTATTCTGCTCCAATCTCCAAAAGCTTTCGTTTTCCAGTGTAATTGGCTGGAAAACGGTGATTTTAATTCAATCAGGTATTTTGATCTGTTTTTGGGATTGCAGAACATATTTGTAGGGGATGTCCAATGTGAATATGAATAATGCAGGAAGACCAGCTTCCATATTTCTCATGGTAGCTTATAGACATAAACAAATTCTTCTGTCAACTTAGGGTTAATTTGAGGTGTGGGTTTATGCACTTATGTTATAGCACTCCTGAAATGAGAATGCAGCTGCTAAATTGCAGTCGATGGGCCAAGTCTATTGAAGATAGAACCGGGAGGTTTTTTTTTTTTTTAAAAGCAACATCCTACCTCCATTGTGGTGTCTCTTTGTCCTGTTTTTAACGTTGTGTGCAAACAACTCATGACTTCGAGATGGCTAGAACTTGCCGGTTTGCAAACCAAAAAGTTCGTTAGAAAAGTGGCTAGGTGTTCTTGTGGGATGGTTTTTTTGGGGTCAAAATTAGTTTGAATATCGAGTTCAAGTCAAACTCGGTCATTTTTGCAGCAATTCTTTATTGAATTGAATACAGTTGAACATCGCGCTCAGTTTCATTTCGGGTATTCGTACTTCAAGTTGATCTTGAGATCAAATTAAGTACGAATACCGAGCTTAAATCCATATCGGAGCTTCTTGATTGGATCGGAGTGTGAGATATAGTCGATTTCGAATAAAAAGCCAAAATCGTTCCCCAATGATATTTAAATATGATAATTTCGAGCTCAAATCAAGCTTACTCGAACGCATCGAGATTTTAATTCCGGGATTGAAGAATCAGTATTCAAATCAACTCCTTTGCGGACTTGGTTTAAGAAAATCCTGGATCGACCGACTTTTGACAAATATTTGGGATTGATTTTAGTCCGGATATCATGGATTTTTTTCTGATGTGTACACAACTTTTTTTACGCAGATGATTGACTTGGGAGCTATTAAGGGTTATATCGGTAACTTTGGTTAAAAATGTATCAGTTTTTAATAAAAAGCTATTTGTATTTTAAGTGCATTTTTCACTAAAAATAAAATTGAATTATTTATTTGCTGTTCATTAAATGCAAATATACTACAAATATATACATATTTTCATACAACCAGGCATAGATTCAAAGTTTTATTGTTTATCGTAGGAAGCAGTGTTGCACATTTTGATGCCAAATGTATTCTGTTTCTGGTTAGGTCCTTTGATAAATCGCTGCCATTTCGCCGGTGTAAATGGTGTAAACTAGTGCTATCATCAATATATGCTTGTTTTCTAGCTATCATAAAGACTTGAGAAGTTCTAAAAATCAATGAACATTTTGAATAGTGTAATAAAAATTGTAATGGATAATTTAGTTTCACTCTCCAAAGTTTTTGACTTTAAACCGATTTGCACAATTTTAGAACCAACCAAAAAGACAATAGTTTTACAATGAACAACAGTCCTTCCCATTCTACCACAAAGGATGGAACAAAACGGATGGGATTTCACAATCATTTTTCTCATATTTCAGTTATCACAAACCAATTGAATTTTATTATTATTTGAATTCTTAGCGTTTCCAAAATTTAATTTATTCAAATGAAATAATATTGAACAAATGATTTTTGTTTTAAAGCAAGTATTCTATTCAATAAAGTTTTTTTCCTTTTGCGGAAAAGACATCCGTTAATGTTGCCGTACTTGTTTCGGTACGTAGTAATATTTATGACTGAAGCACATCAAACTGAAGCACATTAAACGATACGGCGTCTATGTTAAATTCACTTTGGCAAATGGGAGCAGTTAACACTATTTCAAAAATTCGGGTTGCATATGAAAGTTGAGTATTATTTTGAATTTAATTTATGAACTTGGAGAGTCCCAGCCAACTTAGCTTTCACTTCCATTAATTTTTTTTTTTTTTACAGAACTAGAGAATGGTCCCACCTAGCATTTGGAAGATCATTTTACCAAGAATATCCTTCATGAGTCTTTTTTGAGCCCTTTTGATGAGTAAAAAAAAATTAGTTTCATGTCCAATTTAAGGTAGAATCGAAATTACTCATGCATGACAAAGACTCTCAAATGACTCGTCAATGAGTCGAGACTGATCAGCTATGCGGGGTATAAACGACTCTTCATAAAGATTCGTGGCCTCACGACAAAAGTATCTTTTATGATCAGAAAACGAGCACATTTATGACCATTTAAATTAGACTGAGGACTCGAAAAAGACTCGAATTGGAGTAGTTTCAGTAGAAGTTCAGTAGTTTCATAAAATGATGGCTGGGTTATAGTTTGGCAAATAAATATTTAGTTTTTCAAAATGCGCACAGAAAAACGACAAATAACTCTGTAGTCTACTACCATCGAGCTAACAATTTTTTGAGTCCGTATGGGTATAGTAGCATTCGCTTCGACTCGCGCCTTCCTATTTTTGCATATTTAACGATCATGAGCCAGAACCTTGTTCTAAGTACAGATTTCCCAGCGTCACGGCGCGCCGTTAACTTCGATAATTTTGAAGGTACATTAAAATCTCTAAGGGTTGACTGGCCGTTTTTTGCTCATAACTTGAGTATCGTTCATCCGATCTTCATCATTCCTTCAGCAAATCGATAAATAATTTTGATTACTAGATATCTCTAGAAGGTACGAACCATTTATCTACGAAACTGTGGAAGATACACGTTTTTTTCCAATTTGCGGGGGCGGGAGGGGGCGTTTCGAATATTGAAAATAAACTTAATCTGCCTGCAATTATAAGAAAAATATGACCCATACATGTCAAACCTCTATCTCTTACCATCTCTGAGATCTGTGCGTTCGTACAGACGGACAGACGGAATTTAATGTGCTATAAGCCCAGAAAATGTTGTACGCTGATTTATGAACTATATATGTTTTGTTTGCAGAATGTATAATGGTTGACTTTACTAATTTATTAAAATTCTATTACAGAATATTTTTCACTATATTTTCATGTACCTATAATACTTACCCGAAACAGTCTTAAATAAAGTATTTCGGGATTGAAAAAATCGTACTTGAAATAAGAATTTAGAATTTAGCTCAAGTATTTTCGTACTTACCGTACTACTTGATTCAGAGATATCAACCCTAAACTTAGTTTTTATAACCCTGTTACCGCGATGCTAAATATCTATGAGGAAAAGGTGACTCTTATGATACGTTGTGCAAAGTGTATTGTAATTTGCCCAGAAGCTTGCAACGCATAGGAATATTCATCTCCGACCCTATAAAGTATATATATTCTTGATCAGCATCAACGAGCCGAGTCGATATAGCCATGTCCGTCTGTCCGTCTGTCTGTATGAACGCGTCGATCTCAGACTGATCTCTCAGTTTTAAGAGCATACGAGACACAAATTTTTCGCATGCAGTCACCTGTATACCGTACGCCAGTTCATATGTTTGAATTGATCAGATTTGGAAAATTCTACCCCCCCACCCCCCTTAGGAACCATCGGTCAAAAAACAGTGTCTTAGCGAGCCACAACTTTTGTATTTTCAATATTAGCAACCTCAGGCTCGTCCATTATTAATACTCAACTACTCTCCAAACGGAAAATGAAGATTACGAGCAAAAACAAAAAAGTTATTAAACAATTATAGCTGCTATGGGACCGATCGGTTGGAGGATGGCGTCTCACTTAAAAAAAACTATGCAGGTTTCAAGCGCTGCCTGCGCAAGGCCGCGTGATTCTTGATGTCAAGCGCTTTCAGGCGAGTGTGAATGTATGCGCATCGATATCGTGTGACTATGTCGTTATGGTGGCTATGAGGACCGATCGTGTTGTGCATGTGTGTCTCAATATGAACAGGGTTATGTTTGTAGTCGGGAAACGTCGACTTACACGCGCTGCTTACCTGTTTTTTTCTGAGTTTACATAGATTCGCAATATTCTGTCGACATTCAAACTAACAATATCTATAAGACTGCCATAAGAGCCGATTGGTCGGATCTTGTGTCTCAGATGAGAACGTCTTTTGTGTCAGATAAACTTAGAATCTTACTCTGTATATTTGGTAAGTGTTAATGTGACAGATAGCTCTATGTAGAAGATTCGCGAAATTCGACCCTAAGCAGTTGTACAGATGTCATCTGTACATATAGCAGATATCTTGGACTCAGACATGTCAAAAATTGCATCCTACTGAGGATGATAAATACTTCTATCACAGACGAAGTTAGCTTGTCCTTCTCGTTTTTCTACTAGGTGTTAATTTGTTTAGAACTCCTAATTTACATGAATAATAAGCCCTTAGAATTTCCTTTAAGCCCAGGCAAGGCAAGCAACCTTCGGGCATAATCTCCGACAGCAGCAGTCGCAGCAGCAACCGAATTGAATTGTATGGCATGCATGACAGATTGGCATTGATTGTGCGAACGAGCGGCGGAAGCAAAAGCATCTGGCCGTTAAATATGAGGCTGGGAACAAAGGCAGCAGCACAGCCTGGCGAGTCCAAGTCAGTCAGCCTGGCGGCCAAAGGTAGACCGATCCACACAAAAGTGAAAGTGTCAATGGAGAGCAAAGAGGAAGAAGCTCAAGTGACAATGACAATGCCAATGCTGTCTGTATACTTAAAGCATTAAAAACATTACACGAAACGGCGCAAATAAAATGTCAAAGAGAAAGAAAGAGAAACATGTTGATAAACGAACAAAAACACGCCACAGTTGTCATTAGTTAACAACAGGCTCTAGAAGTAGATGTGAAGATAAAAAGTCAGGCAAGGTTTTGGCAAACTGAACAGTTTTAAAACATTTGTATTTCCAAAGTCGTGAGATTGCGGAGCTGACCAGCTGACTTTTAAGTGGGGGCCCCCAGGGACTCGCCTGGCTTGAGGAGGAGTTCAAAAGAAACTTGGCATTCACTGCATTCAAACGAGTCAACTTAATTAAAATGGGCATTGCGGGTCAGGCTTCTCCCCATCCAGCTCCTGGGTTGTTTGAGCTTAAGTGGCGGAAACTGTTTATTTCCCTCCCGCGCAGAGAACTACAAAAATGTTAAAGTTATGGGAAAAATGCCAAGAAATTACTTTTTAATTAGTTTGAAGTGAGTTGAAGACACTCTCCATTTCCTACGGGCGAACTGGGAACTTTCGTGTTAAGTGTGTAATTAATTCAGTTTTCGTTTCCTTTAAATGGTAGAAAATTGAGTTTTGGTTAACTGAGAGAGGGGAAAATGCCATGAAAATGACGAAAAGAGTGAAGACGAAGGTGGGTCCTTATCAGTTCGCAGCCAGATGCGGCACACTAATCCGCGCATGAAGGCAAAGGAAAATCAACTTGCAGCTGTTTTGTTTTTTTTTCGTAATTTTGTCACCGTTGTTTTTTTTATTGAGCATAAAGTACTTACAGCTAATATAATTAAAATATATTTATATGTATGTCAATTCATCTTCTATAAATCATCAGTTTTCATCTTCTGCTATCGCTTGCCGGATGACAAGTGAAGTTCCCGCTGGGAGAACCCACCACTTGCCACCTATTAGCTATTAGAGTTTTCGAGGCTTTCCATTAGTTTTTTTTTTGGGGAGAGTGAGGGATGCGCGGAGAATGAGTGAGGGAAGTGATGTGGAAACGAGGAAGCGAATTATTTACAAAAGTCATGGCGACAGCAACGCCCTGAAGTCCTACGGGACTCCAGTCTGGGGTACTCGGTTGTGTCTGGGATGAGAAGAGTCGACACTTGTGGTAGAAGATCGTCACGTTTGGGGTAAGTCGTCCAGTCCAGGGACGGGTCAAGTCGCAATGGTTGATGTGATGTGATGTAATTTGTGTGAGACAGGACTAGTCAGCAGCCTAAGACGAGTTCGAAGGTCGCAGTGTTGATGAGAGGAAAGCGCCTTAGTAGGGGCCGGACTTGCCGGGTGGGCCGTAGTTGGTGGATGGAGCCGTGTAGCCGCCGTCGCCTCCGGAGGAGCCAGTGTTACCGCCAGAGATGCCGCCGGACTCCTTCTGGGTCTTGTACTTGATGAAGTACACCTCAGGCTTCGAGGGCTGAGTGGGCGCTGCTGTGGGAATGACAATATCCTGCTGATCCTCGGGCTTCTTAACCAACACATAGACCAAGGTCTTCTCTTCGTTCTGGGGCTGCAGGGGAATGACTGGGGCCTGGTACGAGGGTGGAGATGGGGCCTTGATGAATATGATCTTGTAGTGCTTCTGGGACTGGCCCACTGGCAGGTTAGGGCGCTGACGCACTTCCTCCTGCTCTGGTGGTGGGACATGCACATAGATGTGCTTCTGCACTAAAGTGGTGCCACCACCGCCGCCTCCCCCAAAACCACCAATGCTGCCGCCGCCAAAGCCTGTAAAATGGATATTAAATTAGCTCGGAATTTGGGTTGAGGACCTATTCCAACGCACCTCCTCCAAATCCACCACCTCCGCCGCCTCCGCCGCTGCTGAAGCTACCGCTGCTGCTGCTGGAGCTACTGAAGCCACCACCGCCGCCACCGCTGCTGAAGCCGCCGCCTCCGCCGCCGCTGCTGAAGTCTCCGCCGCCTCCGAATCCACCGCCGGATCCACCTCCAAATCCACCACCAAATCCACCTCCGGAGCTACCTCCGAAGCTCCCTCCGTGGGAGCCACCGCCCGAGCCGCCGGAGCCGCCCGAACCGCCAGGACGATTGTAGTTATAGCCCGCCTCGGGGCGAGCTGCGGCCAGGGCCAGACAGGACATGAGGATGAAGGCTTTCATGGCTGCTTTGTCACGGGTGGAACGACGCGTTGCTTGAGTCACGGGTGTTCACGGAAACGATCTGAGACGCACTCACTTGCACTTGCACTAACACAGTAATCCTAGGTCTGTGGTGAGTGGGAATAAACAAGGAGGGGGCGTGTTAGGATGTGGAGCTATGGAACTCTCGCTCTGTGGATGTGCCTCACGGTTTTATATCCTCGAGTGGTTACTGCGTTCGACTCTCGACTGTGACTCGGTGCACTGTTGTTTATTAGACCAAATCAAATGCTTCACTGACGACCCAATGCAGCCGCATCATCAATTTATACAGAAATCCAGCTAGATGCACAGCGGCACAGAGCAGCACACACCAATACCCCCATACCTAGACGGGGACGGAGTCTAACGGAGAGGGATTTTTGGCCGATGATGGCGCTGATGATGCGCATGCGTAGCCCAGGCCAGCGAGCAGGCCAATAATGAGCAGCCTCTGTGTCTGTGACTGTCTCTCAGCGCTGAGTCGGCGCTGGCAACGAGGTTAACGATAGTTCGCTGTCGGCGTCTGTGTAGGACGGCAAGTGAAACCAAAATTACCGCACAATCAACTTATTACAGCACCGCAGAAGCGGTAGCGGCGATGTCGATTTCCCGTTGTGGCTGGGAGAGCCGCTGCGTCATCTCTGGCCACTCTCGCTCTCCGCCTGTAGCCACCAATGTCGTGCACTTTCGCTCTCGCTGCTGGGTTTTTGGGCCTGACTGTGACTTAGCATCCGATCTCACACTTGAGCGTCAGCTGGGCAGGCGAGCAGGCTGCCTTTTTGCTTTCCTCGAGGCCAAATGAAAATGAAACTGCAGTTGGCAACTTTTGCTCACGATCCCAGCGAACGAAAGTGAAAATCTAAAGAAAGCTTTAAATCCAGACAATGGCAATTTGAATAATTGGGATTTGTGCGAGTGTTTGTGTATTGCGGCCATTGTTGTGTGTGGGGAATTTCTATTTTTTTTATCGTTTGAGACCGCATATGACAAATAATGGAATGAATGAGCGAATGAATGTGAGTGTACTCGTACATAAGTGTGCCACTGTGCGAGGTTCAATAAACGTTTTAGCGTGCCAGTTTTGCTTAAAGAGCTTGTACTGCCAAGCTTAGAGTGAATGTTCTGTTCAAAGTCTTATACCCAAACTTATCTGTTCTTTTCTTATGAATGGGAATGTAACAGGTTGGAAGCCAGTCAGCTCACGAACCAGCCCCCGCAATTTGGAAAAAACGTCATATCTCACACAGTTTTATAGATAGATGGTTCGTACCTTCTAAAGATATTGAGTAATCTAGATTCGAGAGAGTCGAGCTATCAAGAAATGAAACAATTATGATGGATAGGACCGGGCGCAACGGCGATGGGCAGCACTTCACACTCTTTATGGCTTTTTTACTGCCGGGCGGTACAGAGTCTGGCTTGACCGACTTTCATTCTTGTTTCATTTTGTTAACTGTATTCTTACTAAGCTGTTTAATTTTTTAGTCAATTAGCTTATGAGTAATTAAGCCTAAAAAAGCCTAAAGTGGCTTTGGAAATCTTAAAGATAATTCTGACAAGCTACAGTCTCAGCCATGCTCAACACAAAATCGAATTGATTTTATAGTTATACGTTCAAAAAATAAGAAGAATCTGTATGCGAGGAAAATTTGAAGGTCGTCGATTAAGGGGTTAGGCCTACTGCAAATTTTCAAAAAATCGATTTTTGTTTTTTTGCATTTTCATAATGTATGTATATGTACACTAGACTGAAAGTCCCTTATATGAAAAATTTTTTTCCTCAATGCGCAAAAGTCGACTGCCCCGATTGCAAAATACCGTTTACCAAGTAATGTTGTTCCTATGGATTTGATTTCCTATGATAATATTGAGTTAACTTCTTCGACTGAACATATTTTAATTTAAATTTAATTTTATTTCAGTATTATCCCAACGCTACAATTACGTAAGTAATATAAATAAGTGCATCAAACCGTGTGGCGCACTTGCTTAACTTCGGTGGGTTTGCTCGGATCTTATTGTGTTTTTCAGAATAGATGGATATTGGGCCTAACTTAAAATATATAGTCACGATGTTCAAGCTTAAAAATTGTGGCTCTGACAGTTTTTCGCTGTTAAAAGGTGGAGAAGGGGGAATTTCCCAATTTTGAAACAAACTTGATCTGGGTACGGTATACATCTACATACATGCATAAATTTCTGGCTGAATCTCTTATAGTCTCTGAGATCGACGCGTTCATACAGACAGAGAGACGGACGGACAGACAGACAGACAGACAGACGGACAAGCGGACATGGCTATATCGACTAGGCTGTTGAAGCTGATCAAGAATATATATATTTTATAGGTTTTATGCTTCCTTTTGGCTGTTACATACATTTGCACAACCTCATGATCCCCTTTTATCCAGTTTAATTGGGTACAGGGTATAAAAATGGGCTATTTTGGGGTGCGTGGTCCGATCGGTCTACAATTTTTTTCGAAATTGGGATTTAGTGTAAGCATTATCCTATATCTCAATGTTTGGACTTTATGCCACATTTTCGGGCTTTCTAACCACTATGCGCTGCGAACTTTCTTTTGCTCATAACTTGACTATCGATTAATAATCCTGATAACTAAATATGTATGGAAGGTACACCCCATCTATCTAGAAAAGCGTGTTTGATATGAGGTTTTTTCCAAAATGCATCTGCGGGAGGGGGCAAGGCAAAATTCTGTGGTGTAGTGCTACAAAGAACAAACAGAATTGCTCAATGTCTCAATAGTCATCTTATCCAAATTTCCAGCATAACTGTATTTTATTGTTTTCAAAAGGAAATTTGTAGTTCACTAGTAAAAGTTCGTCCCTGTAAATAAATTTATTTTAGCGAACCGGTTATTCTTTGGTGATTCGATGATTCTTTGCAAGCTTCGAGAACACTATGAAATTCTCGGGCAGTGCCACTTTTCAGGACCGACTTATAGAAAGGGCGCAAGCATTGAAAAGAATTGCACCACAAGATGGGTACACAAAAGTATTACATAGCCACTTTTCCCACTTATTTTGTTGAAATATGGTTTGGTAATTTCTTTAACCGATGAAATATTTAGTAATTAGCAAATCTAATGCCTATATCACACTTGCCGATATTGGTTACCGAGAGTATCGCCCAATGATAAACACGAGACAACGCTTGCGAAAGCGAACGCCTAAGTCATATATTCCTATGGGCATGATATGATTAAATGTATTTTGCTGTGATGTGGTGTGACGATTCCATGACAGAGGTTTCCATTTTAAGTGAATATCTCAGCGCTGTCGAAAAGACCTTAAGTTCTTGTACTGAACAGCCTGACCTAAAGGAATTAAAGAGTTTTCTTACAAAACAAATTGTTCAACCAAGCGCTCCTTACAAAGTACACTGTTCCATAAAAAGGTTTACCGTGGCCGAATACAAGAACTGTACTTAACGATTGAGCTTGATGCCGGCAGTTCGTGCCACTAACCACATTAGTATTGTAAGTAGGCAGGTAGGCAGTTTTAACTTTTGATGTTTAATTGCCTAACGCAGACACATCGGAAATTACCATCTTGCGTAATGTTGCTTTATGTCACAACAACAAAACAAAAACAAAATATCAAAACTTTGTCAAAACTATCATGAAATGTGAGTGTTGTTGTTGTTATTGCTTATTGTTGTGGTTGTTAATTATATCAACACTGAGTTTTCCATTTTTTTCAGTTTGTCAGTTGGTTAATTGCTTTAAGCTAAATAAAGTGATCCAGTCGATCGATCGTTCAACGAACTAAAAAAGAAGATTGAAGAAAATGGAGCAAAACCCGAATCGTTTTTTCAATTAAGCTATTGCTTTCAGGTCAGCGACTTAATTGTGTTTTTACTACGTTTAATGCGATTCAATGGGACAGCAATTCAATGTAGTATTTGGCAATTTCAATCAAACGGACGTGTTTAAAATTTTTGTCTTCATTAATATAAGGTCTTGCGATATTTCCGCAAGCTTGTCTTTGCAAGCGCGTAGTTCTAGTTGTATTCGTCGCATCGGTTCACGCTAGAGCTTTTTGGAAAGCTCTTTTCACGCGCTAACACGTGTTTGATTTATTGTTGTTTGTTTCTAGTCGTTCGTGAGTTATAGCGTCGCAAACATGGAGCAAAATAAAGAGAAAATACGGCATATTTTACAGTACTACTACGATAAAGGCAAAAATGCATCTCATGCTGCCAATAAAATTTGTGCAGTTTATGGACCCGATACAGTTTCCATTTCCACCGCACAACGATGGTTTCAACGTTTTCGTTCTGGTCCAGAGGTGATCGAAGATGCGCCACGGTCCGGAAGGCCTGTCGTCGAAAATTGCGATAAAATCGCTGAATTGATCGAAAGAGACCGGCATAGTAGCAGCCGTAGCATCGGCCAAGAGCTGGGCATGAGTCATCCAACCGTTATAAACCATCTGAAGAAGCTTGGATTCAAAAAGAAGCTCGATGTATGGGTGCCACACGACTTGACGCAAAAAAACATTTTTGCCCGTATGGATGCATGCGAGTCGCTTCTGAATCGCAACAAAATCGACCCGTTTTTGAAGCGGATGGTGACTGGCGATGAAAAGTGGGTCACTTACGACAACGTGAAGCGCAAACGGTCGTGGTCGAAAAGCGGTGAAGCTGCCCAGACGGTGGCCAAGCCTGGATTGACGGCCAGGAAGGTTCTTCTGTGTCCATGGCGAACGAGCTTGGTAGTCGGAAGTTGGCCACAAGAGAGTCCTGTGAAAATTGGCTCTCCGAGTTTTTTGCCAATAGGGAAGCGAGCTTCTATAAGAGAGGCATTATGAAGTTGGCATCTCGTTGGGAACTCATCATCGAACAAAACGGCGTATATTTGACTTAAATCGCATTATTATAACCAATTTTATGAACAATTGAAAATTCAATAAAAATACCGCAAGACTTTTTTGACAACCTTATATAATATAATTATCGGATTTCAGTTTTTATACCCTTGCAAAGGGTATTATAATTTTGCCCAGATGTTTACAACGCATCGAAATATTCAATTTAGACTCAATTAACTATATATATTCTTGATTAGGGCGACGAGCTGAGTCGATTGAGGTTTGACTGTCTGTCCGTCTGTCTGTTTCTAAGCACACTAGTCTCTCAGTTTTAAAGCTATCGAGATGAAATTTTTCACAGAGTCTTCTTTTTACTGCACGCTGCTAATATGTCGGAACCGACCGGATCGGATGGCTATATCTTATAGCTGCCTTAGGAACCATCAGTCGGAAAATGGGTCTTAGTGAAAAAAAACTTTTTTGTTTTTAATATCAGCGTCCCCAAGCTCGGCCATTATTAATGTTCGTTCCATTATATGTAACGTTCTCAAACAGATTTGAAAATTTTGGTCAAAATCGGATGACTATATCTTATAGCTACTATAGGACCGATCGGTCGCAAAATGTGTCTTAGTGAAAAATCCTTTTTTTTAAGTAAATCATTTTTAAGGTCGGTGATTATTAATATTAAACGCTTTCAAACTAATTTGAAAAAGTTCACCGACATTGGGTGACTATATGTTTTGGTTGCCATAGGACCGATCGGTCTGAAATGGATCTTAGTAAGAAATTTTTTGTTTGTATTGTTAGCGTCTTTAATTTCGCTGATTACTAATTTTATATGCTCTCAAATAGACTCGCAAGATTTGTTCTAAGTCGGATGACTATAGCTTATGGCTGCCATACGACCGATCGGTCGGAAAATGACCCTTAGTGAAAAAAACTTTTATTTTAAATTTTATCGGTTCTTAAACTCGGCGATTGATCGTGAAATTTGGACAAAATCAGATGTTTTTGTTAATCTTATAAACAATTTAAAAAATCGTCAAAAATGGAAAAGAAGGGTTTTTTAAAAACTTAATTTCTCAGGTGTGGTTTATCGGACAGGTTTCGGGTTGATATTGCTGAATAGTATTTTACTGATTCTACTTTAATCATAGTTTAATACCTTTTTAAATTGTTTAATAATATTAATATAAACCAGAGATGGGCATGCACACATATCGTCACACTTTTCACACGCATACAAGTACAATTTGCGTGCGCCGCATTCGTGTTCTATAAATAGCTTTCAATGCTTATAGCGTACGTGTGATTTTGCGCAGTCGGCCGCGGCAGAGGTCCTATGCACACGCTGCCTCGTATGTATTGGAACGTCGCGACGCGCCCATCTCTGATATAAACTAATAAAAATATGCCCTTAAATAAAGCTTTGCCACGCAGTCATTTTTAAAGAAAATCACGTTTTGGTGGGAGTGTCGAGATCAAATTTCGGTTTTTTTTTTGTTGAAATCAAAAATGTTAAACTTTAAAACCTTTATTTTAGGTAAAAAATATTTGCAAAAAAAAGGTTAAAATAGGTCAAATATTAGTTTAAATTGGTCAAAAAATTTGCTCTTCTCTAAGTACTACTCCCAATTCCGTACTTATGTTTCGACCGCAAAAAATACTGAGCACAAGAAGGTACTATACACACGCAAGTACTGTAAATAGTTCGTAGCGTTCTTTTCAAAGCACAATTACGGTAAATGCTTTTTATCGTACTGTACTTCCGTTTTTATACTCTGTACCGAAGGTACAGACGCCCCCTCCCGCCCCCGCAATTTGGAAAAAACTTCATATCTCCTACAGTTTTGAAGATAGATCGTTCGTTCCTTCTAGACAAAAAAAAAGTTCCTTGTAAACAAAATTATTTATCGATTTGCTAAAGGAATGATAAAGATCGGATGAACGATACTCAAGTAATGGGCAAAAAACGGCCAGTTAACACCACCCACCCCCCCACCAACAACCACAGCAACACACCCTAACCGTTCAAACACAGGCAATCTTAGTGCGAGAGAGAAGAGAGAGAGAGAGAGAAACTTAGAGAGCGCACCACGTTGTGCGCGGGGTGTTAACTGGCCGTTTGACTCCTGAGCAAATGCGAGTGCAAGGGTACAGAGTATGTTATAGTCGGGCTTGACCGACTTTCTTTCTTGTTTCGTATGGTACGCGTCGTTTCGTACTGACAGCAAAAGGCAGTACCGAATTGTGCGAATGTGGTCAGTTTGCGTGCGAGCGAAAAGTTTAAGTTATGGACGCGAACCTCATCATAAAAATATTATGAAATTTCGATTTTGCATTGTATCTGGTAGGCTTCTGTACTTAGTTGACACCTTTGCAACCGTACTAATTTAGTTCCGTTTTGGTATTGTTTTCGCAATTTAACTATTTCTCAATCATAGTAAAATGATATGCAGCGTTCTGTATGCTCTGGTCTATTCTTTTCATAATTGGTCTTCCATGTTGTTTTATTGCGGTTCGGTATGATTACAATCACAATTATTCAGTTATTTGTGGTATTTGAAAGAGCAGTTTCTTAATTAATTATACATTTAACTCCCAGGGAGGACTAAATAAAGTACGAAACATTTTAGAATAGAAAAATAATTATTTATAATATTTTAATATGACTAAAATAAGAACAGACGTTCTTCAATCAAGGACATTTCGTACTTACAGTTAGCCAACAAATTTAAGAAAGGCTCGTTCTTAGTTCAATTACAAACTTTCTTGGATTGAGGTGCAATGCAAGCTCCAACAACTGCTGTGGTTCTAACACCCTCCCTCTGGTTCTAACACTTTGGTTATGGAGTGAGGGTAAATTTTTGACCTACAGTATAAACATCTTGGTCTTTGGTTAATTCATTTCCTTTGGATTGTGATATAATACAATTATATATCAATATTATATATATTGCAATTGTTTTAGTACACGATTTTTTGGTCATAAATTGAAAACGAATGAATATTTTCCAAAACTTTTATCTTCTTTTTATTCGGTCCCTCAATGGCTACAAATCGTAGAATAACTTATTCGAAATGGCCGCCTTGTGCCTTCCAGCAACGCCGAAGTCTCTCTGGCTACTCATCGATTGCAGTGCTCATCTCATGCATTGAGAAATTGCCCACTTGTCGGACAAGGGCGCGCTTCAAAGACTCAATATTTGAATGAGAGTAGAGCAAGCCATAGCCTCGAAAACAGACCACAGTTTGTAGTCCAATGGATTCAGGTCTGGGCTACCAGCAAATGAAGTCATGTTTGAGTCTGTTGAATCTGAGCTGTAGCGAAGTTTTGTTGAAAGGTTCACGGCTTGTTTGCAAATGATGTCGTGTTGAGAGGCTTCACAACCTTTTCCAAAACGTCGGATTGGTACACTTTCACCGAGTTCAAGCGCTGAAATTCATCTCAAGAGACATGATTTTCTGCTTGCCCATTGGATTTCGACGAATTCGATCTTTCACGCCGTTGATGGCTAGTGGATTTCGCGCGGACTTTTATTCCATCAGTATCCTCAAATAACTTTACGGTACGATGGGGGGGGGGGGGGGCGGTGTTTACTGGCCGTTTTTTGCTCATAACTTGAGTATCGTTCATCCCGATCTTTATCATTCCTTCAGCAAATCGATAAATAATTTTGTTTTCAAGGTATCTCTAAAAGGTACGAATGATCTATCTTCAAAACTGTAGGAGATATGACGTTTTCCAAATTACGGGGGCGTGGCAAAAATTGAAAATAAACTTGATCTGCCTGCAAGTATAAGAAATATATGCCCCATACATGTCAAACCTCTATCTCTTACCATCTCTGAGATCTCTTCGTTCATACGGACGGACGGACAGACAGACAGACGGACAGACAGGCAGACGGACATGGCTATATCGAATCGGCTGTTGATGCTGATCAAGAATATATATACTTTATAGGGTCGGAAACGATTCCTTCTCCCTGTTACATACTTTTGCAAAAACTTAATATACTCTATGTACCTTCGGTATAATAAGTACTGTAACATGACAAATCAAATTTTTGTAAATATCTTGTTTTCTAGCATGTAGTGTCCAGGGGAAAATGGTAAAATTAGTCATTTTCTGCATTTTAATGTGGAATTTACAGGTAATACATTAGAGATATAGAACTTCTAATTGGGTTTCAGCGTGAAAAACTTGTCTAGAATCAATCATTCTTTTATCATTTGAGGTCTTGTGCCTAGAATAAATCAATTTTGAAATCTTGTTAAAATACTTATGCCAACTGCCATTTGTACATTTTGATTCAAAGCTTACTTTTACTCCTAAAAATTTCAAAATTTTAGGATTTTTTGCTTAAAAGATATAATGGTTTATTCATGAATTTTTTTCCAAAGTAATTGTGCCGACCAGTTTTGATGCGCCGAAGCCTACTTGGGAGCATATAATTACTCTCTAAATATGTAAGCTTGAAGGTTAAAATATGTTAGTATATTCTCAAATATGTGTTTAGATCGAAGCTATGTAAATATGCAAAACGAATGAGGATTTAAAATAATTTACTTTTCCTGAAAAATATTTGTATGCAATCAGAAACTTTGTTGGACGTTCTATTAAAAATTTGATTTCAACTAAATTCCGATACCTATTAATGACGATTTAATTTGATTAAGAGAACTTATAGGAACTCTTATTAAAACCAACAAGGATTCTAGCCCAATTCCTCCCAACTCTACTTGACAGTTTAAGATTTTATAGAAATGTGGAAGTACTCAACTGTTCAAATTTACTGACAATTGATTAAACACTTGTAATCTGATCAAATTAAAGATCGAATGAATCATTCGGACTCTCATAAATGGAAAAGACAAACCATGATCGGCAAACGATTGAAGGCTTAGATAATTTTCACTTAACTGTTCAGTAAATCCATCGACTCGGGGAAAAACAAATGACCAATTTTCAATAAAGTAGGAGAAGGCGAGGGAGAAGCCAAAGCGAAGACGCGAAATAAAATAGTACTAAAACGAAACTGCAATCAACTGTCAGTGGAAATGCGTTTGCCGGCCGCTGAAACGTTACCCAGCAACTGGCAGCCAGCATTTCCTGTCCCACTCCAATGCAATTTCGATTTCACCTTGAAATGCGCTTGCGTAACCAAACCACACGAGGCCCAGGTACATGTGGTATGCAAAAACTGTTGCTAACGAACATTGAGTGCCGAGATACCCCTTATGCACGTGTTTTATTGATAAACTTGTCCCTGCGTAACGTCAACGTAATAAACCAAATGAACACCCGCTACGCGACCAGGGATCCCCTGATACCATCTTGGAGCAACTACTGCAATCAGTTGATGTTAAATGCGACTCCATCGCCCCCAACGGCAGCCAAATGGCAATGCCTATTGAGGGAAATGCAAATGGGAACCTCATTGAAGTGCAGCCGCATTTGCATTTCGATTAATGCACATTCAAGGCTAAGGTGCCTCAATGTTTTCCGCCGAAATGCAACCACTTAAACGATTTTCATTCAACTTCCGAATGCAGACGGAAAAAGCGCCAAAGGTGATTGCCGAAAGAAAAAAAAAACCGCAACAAAGAGCAAAGAAAAGCCGACAATAAATCTCACGCTCAACAATGTGGCCAAATATAAAAGACCCAACAGCGGTAAACGGGAACAGAGACAACAATAATGATGACTAAAATGGCCAACTGCAGTCATAGTCAACTGTGAACCATTTGAAAAAGGCCAATAAAAGTTATTTTAAATGTGTGAAAAGTTGTTGAACCATTTTGGTGCCATCCACCAAACGCAAGGCTCGATCCAAGACGGCCCTCGGTTTATGCAGATTTCTAATGTAGGGTGTAGGAATTTAAATTAATATTATAGACTTGGAGAGGGTAATTCTGTTTTCCGCAGATGTTAGTAGCGCACTGCAAGAAGCATGTAAGATCCTTTTGTAAAAAATGTAAAATTGGCTCAAGCAGCACCTCCAGGAGGGCCAGGGCCAAGCTTCCCTCAATCTCTTGGCGTGTTGTGCTTTTAATTTTTCGCACAAGAGAAAGGGGACCTACAGTTTAACGCCGAATCCGAACGGCAATAGTTTGATAATTTTGGCTTTTTCATGGCTAGTTACTTCACAGCTGGCGCCAGTAGCTGGTGAAGGTGATCCGGGTGTGTAAAAGCTTTTTTCTAAAGGAAGAAAAAACTTGTTCTATTAGATGGTCCGAGGAGGGATCGAACCCACAACCTCCCGCACCAGCAGCCACACATACAGCTGGTACGCCACGCCCGACCACAAGGTTCAAAAAAAGGATCACAAGGTCCTTTTATACAATCCACAAAATTCCAAAAACTATTAAAAATTATCTTTTACAGTTTCATTTCTGAGGCTTCAATTCGGCCCAGAAAATATCCCGGCAGAAACGGTTTGGAACGGATTTTTGGGACCCTCGAACAAAACCATAAATAGAAAACTCGAAATTTAAGACCGCCGAACCTAAACCAAATCCGAACACAGATAGTTTTGAAAAGATTCGGTTCACACAAATTACTTTAGTCACTATTTCAAATCTATCTTATTGCGTAAACCATAAGTTGTTCTAGGGCTTTATCATAATTTGCAAACTGTGTGTACAAATTATTATTTCTGACCCTCCGGATCTATAGGTGGTTCTGTTCGGTGTAAGGATTAGTATTCAGAACAGTAAGCACATTATTACCTTCGTTATCAGGATACGACTTTTTCACGGTTTGTAGGCTACAGATTGATTTCCGTCCGCCAATGCACTTTAAAACACGAACACACTAGCGTTGGGAAAACAATCGATAGCACTATCGATACCATTGATGGAGTCCACTATCTATGGTGCCCACTATCGATGTTTTCACAACACTAGAACATACCACCCCGTTTTCTCTACACAGTGGCTAAATGTTGTACCCATTTTTTAAATATCTTTTTTTTTACCTTGTCTTGACTTGAAGACTGAACAAACGGACGACGGCATCATAGCACACAAGACTATCAAGCACACGCAAGAGTTAGAGACCAAATCAAAGTAATGAATGTAGCAAAAAGCACTGAGCACTTAGGCAGTCGGCAAGTGACAAGCCTAGTAGCCCAGTGGGCAGACATTCGCTAATAACGTCGAAATCATGGGTTCGAGTCTCCGTCGAAGCATTGTTTTTTTTTATTTGAGGTGTTTTTAACATTGTCTATGTTTTGTACAATCGTCCTAAAATCGGGTTTTTCGTCAAAATATAATGGACATAAATTTATTAGCCCTCTTCTATCCCTTCCATCTGTGTTCTCTTCGTTATTATGCAAGTTTAAATCTCTAAATCAATATTTTTACTTTTTTCATTTCATTTCAATTTATGTCTTATAAACAAAAAATAAGAACAAACCGTTGACCAAATGGACATGATTGAAGAACGTCATATTGTTCCCTTTTCGCTGAATAAGGAGAAGGAATCATTTCTGAGCCTTTAAAGTATACATATTCTTGATCAGCATCAACAGCCGAGTCGATATAGCTATGCCGGTCTGTGCGTCTGTCTGTCTGCCCGTCTATATGAACGCACTGATCTCAAAGATGGTAAGAGATAGAGGTTGGACATGTATTGTGTATAAGCTGAGTTCACACAGGCAAATAATTTGACAAATTTTGATGAAAATTTGCAAATTGGCGAACTTATCGGCCATATAGTTAATGTTTAAAGTCCCACAAAATCAGCAATCATGGCTATTTATGCCAGTTTTAATTAAAATTTCCTTAAAATTTGCCAAATTATTTGCCTATGTGAACTTAGCTTTATACAGGAAGGCATATCAAGTTAATTTTTCATTTTAGCCACGCCCCCTTCCGCCCGCGGAATATAGAAAAAAAGTCAAATCTCCCACAGTTTTGTAGACTTATGTTTCGTACGTCTTAGACATATTTAGTTATCAAGATTAATTATCGATCTGCCAAAAGAATCATAAAAATCGGATAAACGATACTTAAGTTATGAGCAAATGAAAGTTTGCAGGCGTAGCGCAGCAGCAGCGCTGCTTTCAGCTGCTACTGAAGTTACAGAGTATATTACAGTCGGGCTTGACCGACTTTTTTACTTGTCTAGTACTAGCGTCTTATTTTAAGAACGGTATAATTGAGAACGAAACGGGTAAGAAAGTAAGAATTGGGTACTCCCTTTTAGAAAGTCATTTTATATTAACTCATTTATTATTTTTATCAAAAAATGTAAATTATAAAGCATAGGCTTAACAGAAAAAAAATCAAATATCAGGCCTATCCTTTATAATTTAAAATTTTATACTCTGTACCAAGGGTACACAGAGTATATTAAGTTTGTGCAAAAGTATGTAACAGGGAGAAGGAATCATTTCCTACCCTATGAAGTATATATCGACCCCTGTTGGTGCCATTTTTTACGAAATTGACGTTTTGATGCAAATTAGTTCGAAATCCACTCACTCATCATCTAGTAAAATTATATAGCGATAAGCGCTACGGTTACGTAGATACAACACACAAAACCAATTGACTTCAGACTTATTGCTGCAGTGTAAATTGGCTATATGTACTAGGATTCCAGTTGACTCCGTGCATAGCAAAGTTGAATCTTCTGTGCGAAATAGTGATAGTGAATTGTTCACTATTATTCGCAGGACACGAACCAACCCATGGGGCTACGACTGCATCTAAATGGGGCATACCGACTTTCAAAACTGGAAGTGATTTGTGCATTCATAACTTACCAAATAAAATTCAATTGATTATAACTCTACGTATCGCACCATTTCCAAAAATACAGGTTCAATTGAACTACAATATGGTTATTTCGATAGGTCTCAGAGAAAGAATACTACCAAGTTACATTTTCCCGGCGAAAATGGGCTAAAATAAAGCTCTGTTAAAATAATATTTTTCTTTAATATAATCTTATTAGTGCTATTATGTACTTGAAATAAAAAACTAAATAGACGGGGATGACACAGAAATCACAAGAGATTTTGGTATAGACGTTTGCATTTTCAATTTCAATTGTACAACTTCATATGTAAAGTGAAAAGTATAGCTTCGGTTGCTAGATCAGATGGTGAATTTGAGCGATTTGGAACCATCTGCTCAAATCTACTTGGCTTTGAACAGTCGGTTTCAATTCGCTTCTGATCTATTAACCGAGCTATTTTGTGCCACTTCACATATAAATTCAAGCAGTTTCAATTCGAAATAAAAGCGTTTATACGAAAATGACTAGTGATTTCTGTGTCACCCCCGAGATAATTTTTCATTGTTCAATCATGAACTAATATTATTTTTATTATATATATAGGTGTTAAAACTTCCTAATTTACAATAGTATTTTCAGATTGAAAACTAAAATGTATTTGCCACAAAAACCAGTTATTTGACCAATCCTAGCACAATCCTTCAGTTGCACCAAACTAAAGCTATTTTTTAATTCCCTCTGCAAGGGTGTAAAATGGCTTACGCTAAAAGTAGCACAAGGAATCGTTTTCGCCAAGTTGAGGGTCAGTAACTGAAGCCTGGTCCCTCTTGTCCTACCAAGCAGTTGAGATAAAAAGATGAGAAAATAAATATGAAACACAAAGGAGTACAAAAATATGCAAATAACAAAATAAATGAATATTTTAGAATGTTCGTGGGTTGGCGAAGCGAACTATAAAATTTATCAAATTATTTATTATCATAAATTGTAACCTGAATGCAAATGAAGACCATAAATTGGAGATTTCTTTGAGTGATTTCAATGTTTTATTTAAACCTGCTTTATTGACCTGTCACTTCTCACAATAAAAACAAAACAGTGACAAATGAATGAGCACAATTATGGTATTGTCCTATTGGCAAAGAATTGTTTATTCGAATTTAAGACATTTCCCATTCGACGATTTTCAGCTGAAATGATAATAAATACAAAGTGTCCGCAAAAATATATTCTCATCCAACTATCTATACAACATCTTTGCCCTCTACTCGCTCTGAATTAAGCATTAAATGCAATGCAATTCCACTCCAATTTGTCGAACTTCCATGCAGCTAGGCTGAGTGGGTGAGCAAGCGAGCGCCTAAGCTGATTGCATAAAAACACCAATCGGAATCGGTTGCCAAGCTGACTGGGCAAATTTTTCATGTGCAGACTTGACACTGAAAGATAACGATGGCTTCAGCTCACGCAATGAGCAACGCAGCGGTAGCATGATCATCCCTAGCCGATGGGATTTCGGTGGATAGGAAGTTGGCAACGACAGTTGTTGCTTCCTGCATCTTTTGTCGCTTGTTATTGTCAGTGTGGATGGGAGGCTTCTCCAGCGCCAGCGCCAGCTTGCCCAGCGCCACTTCCTGCTTGTTAAGCAAGCGGAGTCGGAGACGGAGGCAAAGGCAACGAAGTCGACGTGCAAATTTTTTTATTTGTTTGATTGTTGAATGCGATTTTTTCTCGAGTTTTTCATAGTTCAGCTTTAAAGCTGTTGCCGTTTGACTGCTTTGCTTTTACATTTGACATTTTTGGATGCCGCGGCATCTTCCATCTGTCCACGAGGCTCTCATCGATGCATCGCGAGATTTAGGCAAGATTCATAGGCATATTATGTACTGTCTGTTCGCTTCAATTGAAAATGTTGCCAACATGCTGCTCACTTTTAAATGCTAATTAGTGTCAGCGACTTTGTTTTTCTTTTTTGGGCTTTTTTTATGGTTGGCCGTTTGGCAATTGAAGTTGCACTGCAACAACATCAACAGCTCAGCAAATTGTCTAAGGTCGCTCACAAAATAAACATGAAAATGTAAATGCCTCATTCCAAATATGCCAGATGGAGGCCTCATGCAATCAATTTTGCAGCCAGACATAAAAAATGTTGGTCTTAAAATTTTTACTTATTTAATTTAATTCTGTGTCATTGACCTTCGCCTTGCAATTACTGACTTTTACACAGCCGGTCACCTTTAATAGCTATTGGTGCACAGATTTAAAGATAGCTTAAAGGCTGTTAGACATTTGGTTTGTTGTTTGGAAGTTAGAGGGAAGCAAATAATAAATATTAAGTTCACTTTAATTGGCCAAAGGATTAAACCAAGCTTGAGTGACCCTTGGACACAAGAGACGACTGCCTAGCACTTATAACTTTTTATAAGATCTTCCACGCCGTATCCGGAAACTCGAACTCGAAAGTGAAACAGCAGTCATTGCTTTGTAAGTATTTCATTTGATCGACTGCGACCTTCCGAATTATCGTAAGTGGTAGCAAGCATTCGACGATTGCTTCAAGTCTTTCGCATAATCCTATACGGTTCTAAAATTTGACATTTTCTATTCGTAGAAACGAAATCATTTCGCTTAATGCCATTTATGCATTCATCTTCTTGCACTGCACAAACTCAATCTATTTGAGCATTTTCTACTTTTCTATCTCGTTAGCTATGCAAGCATCTGCTGCCTTCCATTTTTTTTCAATTCCGGGACTAAAGCATGCTGTTAATTTAATTGCAGTTCGTATGCTGAAAGAACATTTCGCATTTGGTCGCCTGCTCGTGGTTTTCCTTTCGTCATGTGTCGGTAAATTTTGTTTCAAAATTGCATGACGTTTACCCTCCCTTTGTGGGGACAGGGGTGTGCCCTCTTTTAGTATGCATTTGCCTTTTAATGGCTGTACATTTTCTGCATGCTACATTATACCAATTTGCTTGCCCGACTCTCCTCCTAACTCAGCGTGCATCCAGAGGCGGAACAAAGTGTGAACTTAACATCTCTTACCAGTAGTTGAGGACCTTTGAACTAAGACATGGGAAGTCGCGTTGAGGAGTATGTGGCCATATTTCACTTCGTTTTTTAGTGCCAAACATATTTCACATTTCAAACCATTTGAAGATAAAAGTAAATAGTAGACCGGGAGGGCTCTTACGTTTTCTTTGTGAAATTTTTTAGCGGAAGCGGTATGCGGCTTTGAGTTCAGGCGTTGCCACTTGAAATCGATTTCAACCTGGGAATCTTTTCCGCTGACACAGTAACCAAACAAGCTGCCATTGCTGCAAATCAACGGAAACAAGTTTCCTTTTCAGACGGCGGCAAATGTGGGCCACCGCCCCACCATCAACATCAATTCAGCGAATTACGATGCATGTGCAGAAGAAGACCATAAAATGGGGCCACGCAAGCAATTCAAAAAGAAGAGGCGTATGCGTAATTTTTCAAATGATGAAAATCATCAAAGCAAAGCGAACGTGTGAAAAAACCAGACTTCCGAACTTCAAGTGGCGTCTGATTTTGGTTTAAAGTCGTAAAAGTTTATTTAATGAAATCGTAAAAAAGTCAACAGCATTGAGAAAAAGCGCATTTGGTCAGCTTATTATAAAGCTCCAGGACAATTCGTCCCTGTGAAATTGAAATTATAATACTGGCCAGCTGTCAGATGCAATTAAACGAAATCATGAAAAATCCAAAGTGTGCCAATGCAACGTAAGTTTACAAAAATTTATTGAGCATGCATGAATTTGGTTTCATTGAACAACAATCTGATACACAGAAAAAATGTTCGTTGGTTAAATCTACCCGCTCTTACAGTAAATTTTTTACTGCGAAATATAAATATCTCCCCATACAGATATAGTTAGTTAATCCAGCGAAATTCCTGTATTTTGATTTGTTGTTCTTTTTGAAACGGCGACTTGCAGTAAAAAACATTGTACCATTGAAATAGTACCTCGCACGTATCAGTAAAGTTTATATATTTTGTAGTTATTTCCTGGTTTACTGGGTCGTCAGTAAAAGTTCCCATTAAAATAGTACTCTTGATGCGCTGAATTTAGTTGCAGTATTTATAATATCTATCAGTGAATTCGAACTTGAGAATTACAAGTGGTCCTATTTATGCGACGTTTAAGAAATTATGAGTGTTTACTTATGGGCAGATTAAATATAAGCATAGAATAACAAACTTACTTCGTTGTATAATCTTTGATATAAGTAACATTTTAGAAGCGTTGCCAAATGTGCACGCAGTTGGCGTGCAAATCGTTTTCTTCAGTCCATGGGCCCCCAGTTCGGGTCACCCCCCAGAGTAAGAAAAATTTTTATGAAATTATTAATAATTCGATGCTTTTCAGATAAAGTACATTGGTATTCGCACTGTGGTATGTGGTATTTGTATTGTTTGTGCTATTTTGTGTACACTGGTGCTGTGTTATACTTGTGAGTTTACTGTAAACCAGGGTAAAATAACTATTTTTATTGGTTGGAGCATTTTCAACCGTCATTTCTGGTTGTAATCTACTCTGCTAACGTTGTCATTACGCTATGTGTTTACGCCTATTTTACTGTACCTGGCGGTAAGTTCAACCCAAATTTATGAGTTGGAGCATTTTAACCGCAGAAGTGGTTTAATTTACCGACCAATTTTTCTTCTGAGTACCCTCTGCAAGGATATAAAACTGTACTCCTCAACTAAAGTTTTTTTCTACGTTGATTGAAAGTAAGACCCTCAACACATTTTAATTTCCATTTAGGAAAAATCAAGGCAATCTATAGAACATTTTTAAAAAACTTCACAATATTGATAAAAAATACTTTTGATTGTTCCATAGATTTTCCCAAGGCTGGGATGACACATTCAATTTTTACGAACAATTATTGTCACAATTATTTGATATTGGGGAAGCGTCGTTGGTGTGACCGAGACAAAGTATTATTGAATTCGCCTCACAATATTGTTGATGAGTAACGGAGGCATTGCTGCTGCCGGCAGCGCAGTAGGCAGAATTGATTCTACTATATTTAATATTTGTAACAACTCGGTTGACATTTAATGGATTTGGTAAATCTAGGAGATTTCCATATTGTTATTAAATAATAATATTATTTCATTGCTCAAAATGAAATCGCGAAAGAAGAAAAAAATAATTTTTCTTCAAAGATATTTTAATATTTTAATTAAATATACAAGGCATATGGCATTTTGGTGATAGAAAAATGATCCGGAAGAAATCCGCCACAAACATCTTAAAGAATGAGTTCGGATCAAGCCTACGCTACATATCCATAGGTGAAACTCAATATAGTTGGCAGTTGCATGTTAGGGTCCAGCAGTCAAAGATCTCTAGCACTATATAATGCCCAAGACTGGGAGAGCATAGCAAGCGATTTTTTCAGTTTCAGATTCGCAAGTTGTATTGGCGCAGTTGATGGTACTACAAAAGAGAGAAGCTTGAAAATAAATTATGTTCACAAATAATAATGAAGAATGCAGAACCCACATATTTAGAATTGATGTTGTCTGCAGCGGATGTCCAGAAAAGATAAATTTGTTGATTACAAAAGGCAACAAAATTAGACTTTTTCCAGTATATTGAAGAGACGGTGGTGATTATAGATGATTTTCGTGTGCTGGACACGAATCTGTTTTCAGAAATGGTCCATCACGTCGAGATTTGTAGTAGTTTGAGCTTAAAGATACTACAAATGCCCTGTTTGACTCTTTTTATACGCGTTGTGTGAAGCACCTTTACTTCTGTTTTGACTTTCTTTGGTATTACGGAAAGAACTACTCAACTTTGAAATAAACTATCCCACATCCCAAACAATTTTACGATTTTTTCCAATGAAGATATACTTACACCATTTTAACACCCGTTACTCGTAGAGTAAAAGGGTATACTAAAGTCGTGCAAATGTATGTAACAGGCAGAAGCAATCATTTCCGACCATATAAAGTATATATATTCTTGATCAGCATCAAGAGCCGAGTCGATATAGCCAAGTCCATCTGTCCGTCTGTCCGTCCGTCCGTCCGTCCGTCCGTCCGTCCGTCCGTCCGTCCGTCTGTCCGTCTGTCTGTATGAACACCTAGATCTCAGAGACTAGAAGAGGTAGAGCAACCAATTTTGAAATGTAGACTCCTATTGTCTGCACGCAGATCAAGTTTATTTCAAATTTTTGCCACGACCACCCCCGGACCCACAATAAAAAGATTTGAGATATCGATCTCAAATTTAAATCTTAGATTTATATTCGCAATATCTATAAGCCCTGAAATTTTCATCAAGATCGGATGGTAAATAGCCGAGTAAAAAAATGTTGCATACTTTTCTGCTGTCCCACCTCAGGCTCACGGGAAGGGTATTAAACATTTGTTTCCATGAGTAACGGGTATATCGAAGTCGGTTAGAGCCGACTTTAACTTACGCTCTCGTTAGTAATTGTATCCGAGTTCACAAACACCCAATATATTGTTGCTGCCCCAATGTATGCAATGGGTTTTGTTGAAAATTTTCATTGAAATTCTTTACAAAATCCTAGCCGGTTGTACTGTTTCTGTAATGCATACTTATTACAAAATGGTATATCTTCGCTTAAAAAAATCGTACATTTCTTTGGGATAGATTATTTTAAAATTAAGAAATAGTTTAACACAATGTGACTGTTTTAGCGACCTTAAAATTTCAATCATTGAACTTTTTAGCAGGCTCTAGGTCTGTAAGTTATGATTTTCATCATAACATTTTCTAAGACAAGACACCTACAACACTACAAAGGAGGCTGGTTGATCGTATAGCTATTCAAAAACTACCACAGTTTGATCATCAGCGATCTTTTGCCCAACTTCAATCAGTTTGCAGACGCTACCTCATGCCAGAACTGCTAAGATCGCTTGGGAATCCCAAGCATTTTCGAAATGTTATGATGAAAATCATTGCTAATAGACCTAGAGCCCGCTAAAAAGCGGGTGTGTGTTGTTGTGCGTGTCTTGTTTTAGAAATAGTTTTACGATTTCAAAAAAAGTCAAAGCAAAAGTCTAGGTTTCCCACAAAACGCTTCTCAAAAGGGTCAAAATAGCACCTTTTTCCAACTTTAAGCTCAAATTACTGAAAATCTCGACGTGATGGACCATTTCTGAAAACAGATTCGTGTTCTGCACACGAAAATCATCTATAATCACCCCCAACCCTTCAATATACTGGACCTTACTGCCTAAAGTTATTCTTATAATCAACTGATGATGGGATGATGGATGATGATGTCTGGGACAAAGCAACCGTTTCTGACAGTGTCAATTAGGCAATTAAAACTAGCTGTTACGTGCATTGAGTGTGACCCTGGCCTTTCAAAATACCAAAAAAATTACCCAAAATATTAGATTTGTAACATTTTTTCGCGTTTTGGGGATTTTCTTTGATAACTTTTTAAAGTATGCGGCGAATTCGTCAGTTTCGCTCAACAATAAGTTGTGTCTAGAAATTGAATGTGTCATCCCAGCCTAAGAAGGGAGAAATTATTGTTACAAATTGTAGTGAAAAAATAGTTTTTATATGGCTGTTACTGTACCATTTAAATGGCTACATAAACTGCACAAAAATCGAAATCAGGAAATATAATGGGCTACAGCTATAAGCAAAATAAAAAATAGCTTTTGTTGAAGATTACATATTAATAATTTATTTAAGGTGTAAATTTTAAGTTGAAAAATTGAGATATTAGCTTTGAGCTCTTATTTATATTTGGGCGATTTTAAGAACGTGAAACTTGATGTATGGAGTACCGCTTTAAGTGGTAAGCCGAAAAAGAATTGCTTGTATACTGGCCACAAAATTCAAAATGTTACCAGATATTGAAAATTCACATTTTTTCGCTATATCTTGGAAACTGAGAGTGATGTAGCAAAACTGACAACAGATTTGGAATCAGGTGGTACCCAATTTCTATGGGAATGTGGATGGCGTTTGTGGAGATTTTTTCGACTTTTTCCTTGTGTTATAATCCAATTGTTGTGTTTATAAAAAATAATCGCTTTTTTCGTATCTACGTTCTCGGAATACTATATTGAATTGGTGGCGGATTTCAAGATAAAAGCAAAACCCCTAAAAAACCTGTGAAAAGGTTGATATTTTTATGCATTTTCGGGATTTTGAGGAAGAAGACGTTACTTTTTTTGAGCTGGTCCAAAGAAGTGTTTTGTAGGCCTGGTTACGAGCTAAAATATTGCTAAAGACAATAAAGTAAAATATCAAATAGTGCCCTCTACGCAGTTGTGAAGTAACGAAAAGTAATGTAAAATTTTCATATACAAATTTTGACGGGAGAGCAGACGTAAAATTTTTTGTATGAGATTTTTACTTTACTTCTCGTTACTTCACAACTGCGTAAAATGCTAAAGATTTGATCAAAGAAAAAATTTTTTTTAATTTGAAACCTTTAGAAGTCTATTACAAGAAATCCTTAGCCAATCAAACCAAGCCCTGCTAGGGTTTTTTTAACTACCATAAGTACTTTTCAAATTTTGTATGTCTCGTTGGTGTCAATTTTTGATTTGATTTATAAATTTAAGATCGAGCCATTCAACATTTTTTATTGTGAAGGCGTTAGTGGCGTGGCAAAAAATTTAAGCCAACTTGATCTACGTGCAGACAATAGGAGTCTACATTTCACATTGGATTGCTGTAGCTCTTATAGTCTCGAGATCTAGTTGTTCATACAGACCGAAGGACGGACGCACAGACGGACAGGGGTATATCTGACCAAGAATATATATAGGTATACTTTATATGGTCGCAAATATTTGCTTCTACCAGTTACATCCATTTGCACAACATTTGCATTCCCTTTAATCTCCACAAGAACCGATTATAAATATATTTTCAATACATTTTTTTCCAAAAGCAAAAATAATTTAAAATGCGATCGAGCATATATTTGTATGGGCAAAAGCAAAAACTTTGAAATTCACATTTTGTAAAACCTTTAGTAAACAATTACCAAATATTGGCAAACTGATATTGCCAAAGTGACTATCTGAAGTTAAATCATCCCTGTGGCATAACCGTTGCTGTCCCTCGCAAGGGTATAAAGATGGTTTGAATCTCAATGAGTTTCAGTTGTCTGGTTGTCGTCGGGCTGCCTCTGCCGTTTCCATTCACTCAGATTTGCATTTGTCAAAATTTTATTGCAATCCGAAATGATATTTGTATTGTCATGGCAAGTTGCAGTTGATTTACTTGAAATTGCAGTTGCCGGGGGAATTTTAAATATATTTCACTTTGTGGAATCACGAAGCTAAAAGCAAAGGTACCGTGTTGGAACTGATGTTAAAGTTACAGTGAAATCTCTGGCATTCGAAATGTGTTTATAATGCCAGTCGGTTAATTTAATTTATATTTTGCGATGGGAATTGCTCGGGTTAAGTTGTGTGGGATCGAGGTCATTGTGGCAATTGTATGAGCCTAGGTGAAACTTGGGACTGCATATAGAGGATGGAATTGCATTGATTGCTCGATGAGTTATTATACATTATTTAAGTCACATTTACTTCCATTGGCACAACAAACGTTTTTTCAGTAGTAAAATTATGCGCCGCTCTTGCTTTGGTTTGTTTCGGGGTAATTTTCGCATTTCCAGGAACCAGTTTTTCCATCATTATCGCTGCGGTATTTAGCTTTCTTGGAATACGCCACTGCACGTGCCTGGGCCCAGAGACAAGACGCGGTGACAGTGACACGTGCGTCTGTCGTTCGTCCATCGATCCAACAATGCCCACAGAATTTGCATATCTGTTGAAACAACCCGAGACATCCACTCCTGCACTCCCCTGGGTGAATACTTTGTGTAATTTGGCGCTTTGGCAAGTGAAGAAGCTAATGCTAATGGTCATTAGACACAGAGTTGGTCTTGCCGGGTGCAGCAGCTCTATTGGCCAGCTTATGCAATCTTGTAAAAGAAACCACAATTATTTAAATTGCGCTTTGGAGATGCGTGGAATGTCCAATGCTTGGGGTTCCTCTTACTTTTTCGGCACAAGTACCCGTATCTCTGTATCTTTCCATTGCTGCGTGTCGTTAGTTTCCTTGACATCTTCTTAAGTGGCCATTTCATTCCCCTCGAGCTGATCCCCCTAAATATGTTTAATTCTTATTGGCCCCAAGTTAGAGGCACTCAAGCGAATTGTCTCAAAGAACAGTTCTGATTTGAATCTAATTGGTGATTTTATTTTGAGGACTTTGTAATTGAGTTTGCCATTCGAAGAGGGAGATAAGACATTAAATTTCGTTTAAAATTTTACCAATTTTTCGAAACACAAAATTATATTGGCTGGATTTTTCTCACAGTTGATGCAAAACGACACGCAAATGAACAGCAAACTGGAAAGTTGAGGTCAGATTAATTAAACTTAAATAAGACCAAAACAGAAATCCATTCGAACAGAGAGAAGCCGGCGAGATGACAACTCGACCGAGAGCAAGGCCAAAATAAACCAAGCCAAAGCCGAAACCCAAAACTCGTTAAATTCAATTAAGGGCAATCTCTGCGAAAACAGAAAGTGAAAGAACGTCCAACAAATGACAGCTGAGGTTCAGGCCAATCCAGGGTTGGTTACGTAAGCTGCGGACAGGACGCAACAGGCATCAGAGTTATGAAAGATGAGGCTGAGTGACTGCGGTTGCACTTTCAACCGACAAAGTGGTGCGATAATCAATGCGATTTATGGTGACTGCCAAACGCGTGGCAACACGCCAAAAGGATGCCAACAGCAGACCGGCTGGATGGGATCGAAGTCCCCACCCACCCCACCACCCTCGACTATTAGGTAAGCGGGCAGACGAAGCGTAAATTGAACCAAAGATAAACGACCAGTCCGACAAGAGATTGAGATTCCCATCGCAACTTTCGCTTTTGCGAGTCTGCAGTTTGTGGTCGAAATTAATTTAAATGCTAACCACAGGATCTTGAACCAAGTCGAATGAAGCTTAACTGAGTTACGACCGTGGCGTTGCACTGGTCATTCGTCTATTTGGACTGGAGAGGACACTTTGCTTGCACGACAACTACAGGGATATTCGAGCACTTGGATTTGATGGCACTATTTATTGACCACATTGGACGCGCGACATTTCCCGCATGTAAATTGAAATTTGCTAGCTTGAATTTAAAATTTTGCGGCAACGTTTGTTGTGGTCACATTAGTTTAAGCGCTTGTCCGACACACTTGTTATGACCCCACGGGGAAAGAGTCTGTCTACAGGGCTATAAATCTTGACAATGTGGGGGACTTGACAATAAGCAAACTAAAAAATAGCTGATGGAAGCACGGTTGCCACTTTTGGAGCAAACGCTCCAAACTTTGTATTTAACTAATTCTTTAATGTGTAGAATAGAACCATTAGATAAGTAAATATCGATAAAAATGCAATCCTAGCAAGAAAGATTATTTAGAATAAGTTTGAAAAAAGCACTTTTGAAACCACATTATTTAATTTGTTTTTGTGAAAGCATTAATGCAAGAATGGCTGGACCAGTGTTCAATTTCAATTTATTTATTTATTTTAGCCCAGCGCTACAAGAACAAAAGATTGACTTATAATTAAAGCGCTAGTCACATGGGGTTGAAAAATAATAATTTTTTTTATTCAAGAACTAAAAACTAACTTATACTATTACAAAAAATATAAGGTTAAACACAGTAGAAAAATATAAAATTTAAAATTTTTACAATACAAGACAGGTTTTTACGATGAAAGACTTTATTTATTTGTATGTGAGTGTGTGTGCGTATTTTATGTAATTTTATTTTTACTAAAAATTGGCTCAAATTTTACTTTTACTAGTGTTTTATTCTGTATTCTGTAAATGTATTTTAATCTGTGAATGAATCTGCGGGATGCTTCTAATAGTTTTTAGATTATAAGGTAGATCATTCCACCGACGAATTTCATTAATAAAGAACTGCCATTCGGAGATTAACATTCTAAGTCTAGGGCATATGAAGTTGTGTGTTCTTTGCAAGAAAGCAGGTCTCAATTTTTGATACAGGTGTAAAGGTTCCTGTGTAGTTATAATTTTGTGAAGAAATGTTCGAGTCCTGAGATTAATCCAAGACTTAAGGATAACGCTAAAGATCGTGTGGGAAAAAGGGGATATGCTGTCCATACGTCCGCCATTAAAATCATATCGGGCAATTGAATTAAAGGCAACAACCAACCTGTGTATATCTCGAGAGTCACAATGGCCGAAAACTTCCACACCATAAAAACGAGAGGGTATTAGGTAAGCTTGCAATAAGCAGGCAAAAAGATTTGTGTAGCAGAGAGCTGCCGCAGCAGTTCGTAAGTCCGCCCAGTGGCTCTTGAGATATGACTACTCCATGACAAAGTGTTGTTAAATGTCAATCCAAGATAAATTGCTTGATCTACATATTGATTGGGAGTATCACCTATGAACAAATTTGGCAGTTGATTTGTATCGAAAGCTTTTTTGTAAATGACTTTGGGTTTTGAAGGGATGAGCCCTAAGCCATTCTCTTATGCCCATTTATCAATCCTGCTAAGTACATTATTACAAATTTGAACACAATCCACAATATGTGCAAACGGGCGACTAACATATAACTGAACATCATCGGCATACATGTGTACTTCACAATTGGATAGAACATTTGGTAAGTCATTGACATAGACAGAAAACAGTAAAGGTCCTAATACAGATCCCTGTGGTACCCCGAGTAATAAGTGATTAAAACCACACATACACGATCAAGAGACAACTTCCTGCAATCTATCCGTGAGATGCGACTTAAGGAAATTCACTGCAGTGTTAATAAAATTGTAAAGATTTTGTAGTTTCGTGCAGAGAATGCCATGGTTAACGGTATCAAATCCAGAAGCGTAAGAAAAGTAACACTGCCGGAATCGGTCTTTTGACGTATGTCTTCAACTATGTTAGTTGTTGCTGTTACTCAGCTTCAGTTTTTTCTAAATCCGGATTGTTTATTACTCAAAAGCATATTAATATCTAGAAAATTTTGCATTTGCCAGAAATTGAATAATTGATATTGGCCTATATTCTTTATTAGGCTTTGGGATAGGAAAAAATTTGGCTCTTTTCCACAAAAACGGAAAAGTGGAAGTTGTAATAGCAGAGTTAATGACATGGGTAATATGGTCTAAGAGATAAGATAAGAGATATTTTTATAAATTTTTTGCTGAGATTATCTAGTCCTTCCGCATTAGACTTAACCTTAAGGATACATTCTAAGACATTACTAGTACTGACGCACATAAAACTAAAGCTATTATCACAGAGGGGTTGAACATCCAGGTACTTATTGCATGTAGCCTCAGGTACATTAAATTGCACAAACTTGTGATTAAACGCATTCGCATCTACTTCATTATTAGCCTGCCGTCTCGTTTTCACTATTTTTAAGTCATTGATTTCCCTAAAATGTTGTCTTGTCGTAATACCGTGGTTAATTTGGCTGTATAAAAGTTAAGTTTAGCAGATTTTATCAAACTCGTTACAATTTCCCGCATCCTCTTATAATGAACGTACAGGTCACTCTTTTTGTAACGCTTCCACCTGTAATAAGCTGCATTGCGTAAATTAATGTGTTTTTTTATATTTGGATTAAACCAAGACGGGTGCTTTGGTCTTACTACTTTGGTTTTTTTCCTAACATACTTATTATACAGATACTCAATATTATCAGTCAGAACTTTAACTTGACAGTCAACATAGGGCGAATAGTATATAGGCGACCAGCCACACACATTTACTTCAACTTCCAGTCCGGTGTAGTCAATATGCCTAAAATCTCTAATCTCTCATGCACGAAAAATGAAAATAGTCAACTATTTTGTTATTTGTGAAAATTTTGTTTTAAATCATTTAAAAATCTTCAAACTTCCGGTTTAGGAATTAATACAGAAAAACTAACGCTTATTAAGCAAGTCCCACCCACGTATGCACCCATTATGATTCTTGTAATTCACAATCTGCCATTCTTATTAATGGAATTTGTGACAAGTTTGCCATCCAGTTTCCAAAATCGCAAAAGTAATCAATTTCCTTTTCAAAATTTAATCGGCCTTGCAACTGATTGGCAAAATGTCATCAAAGCCATATATCGAATAGATACCAATCTATTTTACCTCAAATTCACTTGCCATTCTTTTAATTTATGCTCAAAAACTTCCAACTGATATCGATAATCTTTGTCGAAACATCTACTCATACTTTGCCTGGAGCTCCAAAAGAGTCCTCGAATTAAAAGAGTTCCCAGAGTTGCCATTACAAGATGGACATCTTTGAAAAAATAATCATATAATCTAATCAATGGGATGCACTCCAGTTATTCTTTTTTTCTGAGTGCTTAGAGGTTAAGAACACTAAACCAAATGATTTTAAGTTGGCTAGACTTAACGGTTAAACCAACAAAAAATAAAAAATATATTTTTATTTTTAAATACTGAACACAACAGTGCGCGTGTTTTATTTTGAGTTAGATTTCCAAATATTCAAAAGATGCGACTTTTTACGAGAAGACATTCAATCCCTTTTAATGATAACGAAAAATATTTTAAAGTGAACAAAATGATACTGTGCCATTTCTTAGCCATTTCGACTACCTTTATGACTCTACAACTAACTAATCAGGTAAAAAGGGAAAATTACTTTTGTATGAAATAAATTGTCACTGCCACATTTCTCTGCTTCTGCAGTTTAATTAAAACAAAGCTTAGAAATTAACTTGAATTTCCGTTTATGACTAACATAATGCTATGTAGAGAGCTTTGTTCACATACAGATATTCAAGTTCGGTCAAAAAAGGACCTAAAAGAAATTATTGATTGAATTATTTACTTCTATTATAAATCAATAAGGAACCTTTTGATCTCTAATAAGACAAGAATAAGTACAAGTATTTGAAGGAACTTTGTTATTTGTTCTGTTTTGATTATAAAATTAAATTTTGTTGTTTATTTTTCAGGTATTATAAATACAATTATTAAAAAACAATAAATCCCTGTACCTTTTTGACAAAATCTAATTCATGATATTTTTTCATTGAAATGGAACTTTATTCAAATATTTTTTGGAGCTTTTGTTTCCTAAATGGAGCCTTTTCGAATTTTTTTGAAGCATTTTATTTTTTCCCAGTGGCAACCGTGGAAGTACTATGATGAATCAGAATAGGTAAGTGTATATTTCTTCAGTATATCTAGACTCTCTTTAATATATTCAGATATTCCTTTTGTGTGTTAGAAAAAGCAGTGTGACCAGATAACTTCATTTAAATGTATTGAATAAAGCGTCTAATCTGACAACTGACCTAAGGAAGAAAGGGCTGCATAGTATTGCTTAAATATACATCAGCTGTTTAATATAAGGGAGCTATCGATATGGTAACTCTTAATTGTATTGGGTGGGCCCAAAACATACAAAAAAACTATTAAATGGCCCAACATATATGGTACTTTATGTATGGTACATTCTCAGTACCAAACAACTGAACGAAACAAAAAAAGCTGACAGTTAAGCTTTAATTTCAATTTTTAGTTAAAAACGAAATCGTATTTTTTATTTTTGGTCTCGGTGGAAATGCCCATATCAGCGCACTTCTTGAAATCGTGAATCAAAATATGGTGATTTTAACTATCATTTTTAAAGTTACTAAAGAAGATGACCTAAGGTTATTTTGGAACCTTATTACCAAAGCTCGCTGGTTGGGGTTCGGAAGGTCAATAATTGATAAGATTCGATTCATTGTCTTTACGTGTGAACTTTGATTGAAATTTAGACTTACGCTTTTTAAGAGCTTTCAATAGTCAGTGTGAAAAAATTATTTTAAAGTATATTTGCAGTTTATGTTTATGCAAAGTAGCTGGCTTCGCTTGTTTGGCTGCTGCTTTGACTACTGCTGCTGTGGGCATCATTTCACATGGCAAACCGAAACCGCTTCAATAGGCAGTGCAAATGTTAATGAGCCGGACGTGCTTGCGATATTGTCTTATGCAGCCTGGCGGGCACGATTTTATAAATTAAATGTGCCGATAACTGTCCCTTACAAAAAGTGACGTCATCGCTAGTTGGATGGATTGATTGTACTGCCACCGATGATTGGATTCAATGCTATCAACCTTTTGGTAAAACCTGATTATTTGCGATTTCGGTACACTTTTATTTAGTTTCCAAAAACCGTTTCATGACTCGACGATTTATCACAATGGGTGAATCAATCAACTCACGGTGATTAGAGACTATCTGGAGTCCAAAAGTAATTGCGACAATAAAAAACTAGAAAGCGAAACTAAATTCGCCTATACCGTATCTTGTATACCCTGGCAAATTCCTAATGAAATTATTTCTAGTCGAAAATTCGGTCATGAATTCTTAACAAACAAAATAAATTGTTCAAATATGATTCGCATTTCGTCCGATAATTTCTTTGAACGCATTTTCTAGACCTAATCCGCTTAGATGAATCTTTGATTAATAGCTTTTTATATTTAATTTTTACAATTTGTTTGTCACTATATATTAGGAAATTACGATGTACCGGATAAAACTTTAGTTCGCAAATTACAATTTATGTTTGGATTGGTGTTAGATTAGTGTTAGTAAGATGTTATGGCATGTTCAGATACGTTGACTTGAAAGTTGCCAAGTCTTCTTTGAAGTAGTTGCCTTGCTAGCCGACTTGGGTGTCCTCTGAGTCTCTCAACGTAGTCTGCAGATTGTTTGACAATAGCGTCGACTATCATTTAATTACTGTTCCAGCCTTCTGGAGGACACGGATCTTGTGTAGGTGAGTTGTAGCTGCAAAACCAAATTCTTGCAGACAGTATCTCCATCCGGTTGCAGTGATTGCATTGTGTTAATCTACCTTGATCTTCAATGACAATTTGTTTCTGATGTTTAGCAGCCATTCCAATGGATCAGCTCTTCTATAAAGCGACTTTGTGAGCTGGATTATGTGCAAGGCATTAGGCCTGACGAAAAAGTAATGCACTCCAATTGCTGCTTTTTGTTAGAGAGTACCACACACGACCCGATGCCAATTTCCTTCGTTTTGTGCAACCCCCGTCATCCATAAACGTTTTAGACATTCCTTCTAATTTCTTCAAATCTGTGTTTCTAAAGTGTAAATGCATACAGCTGTATGCTGTGCATGTGTTAGTTTAACCTTATGACTACCTGAGAAATCAATGTGTTCACTTTTCATGCTGAGATATGGACTTATTACATGCAAAAAAAGGTGTGAGTGTCGTTAACACTCACGAGGCTTTGATGTGGAACATTATGCTAAGTTTAAGAGCTTAATTTCAAAATCAATAGATCTCTCAATGGTATATAAATCAGTAATGGAAATCTTTCAAAAGAAGGGGGTAGAAACACCAACAACAAGATCACTTGCTGCTGTGTCCTTTCTTTTTTCTGTAACTCTTATTTATTGTGCTGCATAGATAATTGAAAACATTTACAGTGGCAAGGGAATACCAAGACGAAATAATAATCTCCATCTTGAAATAGCTTCCCCCACTCTTCCCACACTGTTCCTACACTGTTCCCACACTCTGCCCACACTCTTCTCCCTCTGTTCCCACACTCTTCCCACACTGATCCCACACTCTACCCACACTCTTCCCACACTTTACCCAAACTCTTCCCACCCACATACCACCCACTCCCCACCAATATCACACCCACTCCCCACCCACATCCCACCTACGCCCTTCTTTCATCCTCTTATCGTTCCTTCCACAGATATATAGTAATCAAAATTATTTATCGATTTGCTGAAGGAATGAAAAAAGGAAAAAATATATCTTGCGTCATCGAAAATGCTCCAGAAAATGACATCTTCCGATAAAATGCTGCTTGTCTTCTAGCTACTTTCACCGTTTACCGTGCTTCAGAGGCAGCTTTCTAGCCGAAGCATTCTTTAACATATAATATTACGGAACGAAACCATTCTCTTACATAAAACGAAAACATTTTCCCGAGTATTTGGGTAATAAGTTGACTTTTATGTATCAAGGTAAACTATTTTGCCAACATCCAATTGATGGTAATTGAAACACCTCTATGTTGATGGGCCCCGGGGTACTTTTTACACTTAAGCGAGTCACGCACAGATCTCCGAGTCACGCCAACGGATGCAGCAAATTATTTTGCGTGCTCAATTTGTGAAAAATTTATCAACATTTGGCAAGTTTCATTCGAGTTTTTAGATAAATCTGGCTGCCCCGCCTCCTTCAACGCACGCACCTGACATAGCGCTTATGAAAATTGCGCTAGCCACGAAAAGGTCACTTGTAGAACTGGTTGCGATCAGCGCCAGTTGTAAATAAAACCGCAAGTGGTCGCATTAGCAGACATGCAACCTAACCTTGTAGACCTTGCCACAGTTGCCACAAGCTGCCAAGTCAGTCGAAAATTTTTGCTGGCCAAGGCAAAGGAAGCCTTTGCAAGGCGCTCGACGTTTAACCTTTTGAGAGGTGCAAAAACAGACCGAAAACGTGCCAGGAAATGCAGCAAGCGAAAAATGAGCCCAAGGCACGTCCCGTCTAAAATGCACTAAGTCAGTCAAGAGTCCACGATTTTACAGTTCAAGCTTAAATTGAATAGATGTCTGCTATTACACTCTACTCTATCTTTTAAATTGGCCGAGGTATGAAAACTTTAAAACAACTGATTTACTAATTTGGATTTGAAAACCAAGGCAGAAAGTCTCTACAAATTGTAGAAGGGTACGAACCGGTCATAAAGTTCAGGGATTCAGATGAGTTTCAAATAGTTTGAATTCAAATACTTGGTTTGAACCTTGACACCAAAAACTGATAAACTCTATGATAAGCACTCCATGGAATCTAATCAATTTGCTAAATTTTCCTAGCTTTTAGATGAGAAAAACGAAGTTCTAAATGAACTGAACTATGCCCCCCTAAGAAGGGGTTCAGTTTGGGTTCCATTTTGGATAATTAATTGATAGAATTCTTTTTATGGTCCTCTTCTGTGAGTTTCGTTTCCAGGCTTGGTTGCAGCCAAGCCTTAAGAGACTGATATAGCAAGGTACTCACATCAGCTAAAAAAATTAAGATGGATCAAACACTTAAAAAAGTTTTTTAAGCCGATAAATAAGGCGAGTGTGTATGGTTAAGCAGGGCGTGTAAGTCTTAATTTAAGTCACTTTACAGAGCGTTATTATAGATAAAGCAGATCTACGTGTGGGTGTAAAATGAATGCTTGGGATCTATATTTTCCAATAAATTACTGTTTAATTTAGACGATAATTTAGGTTGTGAAAGCTAGGAGCAAGAAATCGCTCCTACACTTCTGACATGTCACGATTTGCTGTACCATTTCTTATCGGACTAACTAGGAAATGCGGCAACTCTGTTAGATACTGGTGTGATGTGCGGAAAATATGAAAAGAAATCGAAAAAAGAAATAGTATAAATGATTCTGTCTTCCTTTTCACATGATTACTTGTTGTTCGTGAACTTAGATAAACTCGAAACTTGAAGTAGGAGTGGCATCGTTTCTTGTCTTTGCGTAAATCAAGTGTACATTGGAATGGTTGTTTATGAAGTGGTTTTGCCAGTCTGTGGAGCAGGTTCATCTAGTTGAAGTGGGAATCTTACTAATGGCAGTATCTTCAGTTCTTCGGGTCAAGGCTATGGAACAATTGTAAGTTGTATATGACGGCACCGAAAGATTTGCAAATAATTATAATATTACAAAAATTAGCGGAGAAGAGAACAAAAATAATCCGTCTACGACTGAAAGGTCGACGATCGGAAAAACACTAACTTCATAATTTTTAGATTAATACGATTTTAGTGCTGTAGAACTGGAAAAGCGCGGTTGCGGTGCAGCGCGTAGTGTGTCTGCCTGCTGTGCGAGACGCCCTGGATTAATTCCCAACTCGGAATATATAAAAATAAAGTTTTTACTCTTTCATAACCAGTCACCTTCACCAGCTATTGGCCAAAGCAGTTACTTGGTCCTTTGGGAAAATTAAATATCTTCTCAAAGTGAAAATTGAAGAATCGATTTTTACGTTGAGTAAAAAAAAATCATCGTAGTATCGTTGCTGTTCACTGGAATATTGACAAGCATCTACTCGTACACTCAAAAAACGGTTAGCCTTAAATGCAAATATGGACTATAATTAAATTGTTTAGATAATTTTTTACCTAAACAGCTCAAATGTGGACTATATCGTAAAAATTTTAGGCTCTGGTAAGCCTTAAGTCTAGTTCCAATTTCCTAATAATGTATGCTGTAAATAAATGTACATTTGATTATTTTTTCGAAAATTTTTATTATCTCCTGATTTGATTTGGACAATACTTGAACTCAAACTAGTTTTTCATGCCCGTGGCTTTTCCTGGTATAGCAATTCTGAAAATTATTCGCGTCAATATGGATCTCATCGAGATCAGTATTTTGATTCACATACGTGCGATTTTAATACAGGGAGTAATTAAAAAAAGAAGAACTGGAAATTCATTATTTCATCGAGGACAACTGTTGGTCACTAAACTCCTAGGATCGATGTGACCCCGCCAGTGCACCCATCGATTGATAAAATCGATTAATAAATACCGAAGAATTGAAAAAATGCGTAAGCGTGAGTTCTTTAGCATCAAAATCGCCTTCTTAATCCACTCTTATTACCTGTGTCCAAATCTCAATTTCTTATCTCTTACCATTTTGGCTGCACATGCATTACGAGTGAGTAAAGTTTAAAATATTTTTTCGGAAATATTTTTCATTAAATCTCAGTATTCAATTTTTTTATTCCTAAATAAAATTGGAATAGTTGTCAATAAAATAAAGAGTTATAATGTTCTAACCTGCAGGTATACTAGTATTTATACATTTTTGGTGGACCGTACCAACAGAAGTCCAGGTATGATACCACAACTCACACAGTGCTGTTTCATATTCATGTCCTAATCATCTTTTTTCTTTGGAATCTTGCTACTTGCCAATTAAAATTAAAAAGACTTGAGGACTTTACAGATTATTTCTCCATGGAATATTCATACCAACAGAACGTAGCACTGTTCTCAAACCAAATAACTAAAAACTGAGCGTAAAAATAACGATCGCAGATTCTAGGGTGAGCTTTTTTATAAATTACGCTACAACCGGAGAGCTTCAATCTGCAATCAAAGCAAAAATTGAGAAACAGTATCAAAATAAGGAGACCTTACAATCTATTATATGCAGTGTTGGGCCTTCTCGTGTTCTACGCCGACTTATAATATAAGTTTAGTGATATCCTGAGCGCTGTTAATGCGAGCTTTAAAATTTTTCACGTGTTGGATCTAAACAAGGGTATAAATATCCATAGGCTTCCAAACCAATTGACATTTTCATTAATTTTTTATTTACCGACCAAATTAAAAACTTTCAAAACTTACTTCGGAATTCAAAGCTTTTAATGTTTTATATTATCTTAAGACCTGTATAGAAATGTAAATAATAATTGCATTTATATAAATATTAAAAAAGAAACTAAATAAGAATGTAATTTCTGGAAAAAGAGTATTATTTTACATAAGGGGATAAAATACTTACGATTTGGGGGATATGACCACACTACCACATTATTATGAATGGTTATTTTGTACTCTTAAAATAAGGCAATAGAAAGGATAAGTATTTCTTATCACCATTTTCGCAGGATATAAAATCTTTAAAGTTTAAGAAATGTTTCTATTACATTATTGAAAATTAAAACACCTAGAATTTTAGATCAATTTTGTATCATAATTTGATCAAATATTAATTAAAGTAATTATGTAATAAAGTAATTTATACCTGATTTTTAGAACTTAAAATGCCTAAATTTTGGGTAATTCTTACCTTAATTAAAGTACATTAAAATTGATGAAATAATTACGACAATCTTAGAGCAAAACATACCTTAAAATTTAGGCAATTTTCACCTGAAGGTTAGAGCATAGATTGCTTAAAGTCGGTATGTCCTAAATATTACTGCCCTAATGGCCTTAACGCCTTTTTAGGTAATTTTTCCAAAATTTTTAGGCAATTTTTGGACTTTTTGGGCTATTTATATTTATTTATATATTATGGGAAGTCGGTCGTCTCTCTCACACCTACCCTCTTTCAAATATTCATTTTAAGTCTTTATTTTGAGAATTATTCGTACTTGGATCAATTACTGAAACTCTTGAATCAAGAATGACGGGATCAAAAAAACACTCATGGATCAAGAATTTTCACTCTGACCGTACTTTTGAGAACGAATGCTCTAGATTCAAGAGGAAAATTCTCTATTTTTTAAACGATAAACATGATAAAACGATTTTTTTTTAATTTTGAGCCTAACAAAGGCAGCTACGAAACTACCGATAAGTTTGCAAGGCACAGTGGGATACCGTTTGGGATTAATTTTGTTTTATGAGGGTACCTTACTTATATTAGTGTCCATTTCATTTATTTTTCCTATTTGGAAAATAGACTCGAATGTGATCAGAAATTACATAAAAGTCTGGCTGGGATGAATCTTTAAGCTTGAAGCTACTACTTACTATCATACTGAATCTTTTTTATATCAATTCAAGTAAATTATATAGTTTTGTGTCAGTAAGGTCCCTCAGGCAAATAATTTGCCCATCTTTTGATGAAAATGTGGCTAAATAGGCCAAAATATGGAACTTTTTGGCCACATTTGATTAAATTATTTGCGTATCTATGGTTCAGATTTAGTTTTAAGTCCTGAAAAAAATCAAAGTTTGGGCGAATTATTTGCCTGTGGTACCTTGGCTATATGGAAATATATGCAAAAATTTACACACTTGATTTTTTCCCAGTGTATATGAAAATGAATTCGACATGTTTTTTTCTCTGTGGAAACACCAGAACACCAGTAGAACGCAAGGAAACTGATTTAAAAATTTCACAAGTAAATTGTTTATGCATTCGTTGATTGTTTTAAGTATCTCTCGTTAAATGCCAATAATAATGTTCCTCAACTTTTGATATTCAAAAACACCAAAAACCACGAAAACAGCCTTCTCGCTTCTACTTTTCGTAGTCCATGGTCTTGTTTACTGGTTTTGCTGGTCTTTAAAGCACCTTGACCTGAAGTTCTTTTGAACTCAACCTGTGGCCAACAGTTATGACCAATCTGGGACTACTGATTGAAGCCGTTGACACATTAGCCACGGACAGCTTGAGGTTCGTTCGACTTGCAGGTTATAGCGTGCCAGATGATTTCCCATGGGCGTTGGGAATGTGTCCGAGACGGGTTAATGGATGCCTAAAATGCAAAACGATTGCGGTAAACATTTACTTTATGTTTGGATTTTAGTCATACACAAATGTAGGCAGAGCGAGCGCATATCTCGTGGATAATACTTATGGCTGCACCGCATGCAGCTGTCATGCGCCTTATGCAATCCGCCGCTGGATGAGGCTAATTTTTGCGCGCTTGTGCTAAATGCTCACATTGTTTAGCTAGTTAAGCGCCGCCCTCTAATTAACATCCGCACGAACGCATCTACGAAATGACACGCATCGTATAGAGCAATGGCAGTGCGTGCCGGCCCAGGGCTCTGGCTGGTCTGTGCTCGGCTTTAACCGTTCGCCAAACTCATTACGGCAATTGCTCACGTTTTAATTAAACTCACTGGGGGCGGTGCTGGCTAAGAGCAAACAACACCATGGCACACAAAACTGCAGTGAACAACAGAGTATCTGTATCTCACGGATATGCATGACCAATTCTTGGTGAATGTGTGTGTATGTTTGTGTGTGTGTGGGCGAGCTGTTGAATGTATGCAGAAGACCGTTGTTTGCTTATCGGGAGATGGAGAGAAATTGCCTTTATTTTCGCTTGCTTTTTCACGCTGTCGACCCTTTTAGCCAAACGAATTTTCCCAGCCAATTTTTGTTGCAGCGCTTTTCGGATCAACATCTTCCATTGGTCGCAAATCGATTGCAATTTCAAGTCATAATTAGCTACAAAAAATTACTATACAAACTGTATTTTTGCTTATTAAACTTTCATGAAGTTGGCTTACATCGGCCTCAAGTACACATAGTGGCAATGTCTTTTAGTGGGTTACCAAGCACGCGACGTTTTTGCCGTGCCTGGCAGACAATGAAACAACAATTGCCACAATAGTCACATAGACGACACTCTAATAGCTCCATAAAACGTAGCAGCAATATTCATAAAAGCGAGCAACTCGCACACACGGATGCAGAAACCTTTTCAAGACAATTGAGTGGCAAGAGAAGCCTTAGCCGGCGATGCCGTGCCACTTGATGCGGGGAACTGTAAAGGGTCGCAGCATTAAAATGGCAATGATAGCACAATATTATTTCCGTCATGAGAGCAGCTACACACCACACCAGCCAAACAGCAAACAAACCAACCGAACTGGACAGAGAGGAGGGAAGTGCAGGCTGGAGTCCCATTTGGGGATCTGAGGGCAATATTTATGGGTTTATTTACAAGACGAGAAATAATTTTTGCAGTTAGTTGAAAATGGCGTGACGAGGAGAGCACAAACTCCTGCTGCACTCTACCCTAATTCACTTCATTTAAAGGCCACAAATCCCAGTCGGAGATGTGCTGCGGCGCTGCCTTCCATTTATGCATGGCAACAAATCATTTTGCGGCAGTTGGCCTGGGATGGGAAGGGATGCCCAGATAAAGTTGTGTGTGAGTGTGTGTGTATGATGGGAATAGTTGGCTATATCGGGAAAACAAAACTATAAACCAACACACAGATGGGAGTGTGTGTGCTATTACGACACTTGGCAAGTTGAAGATTTATGCCGTAATTACCGCAAGTGTAAACTAATTACGGGTTTAAAGTGCCAACAAGAAGATAATGCCCACAGACAACAAACGAAGGCAAGTGAGCGTTAATGTTAACCCGTTGTTGACTCTACCTCCACTGCTACCGATGCTTCAGCTGCCGCCACTCAGGTCATTAAGAGCTCCAGCCAAATTGTGGCTCTCCATCATTGTGGCCCTCTTGGCGTACGTTCAGTGAACTAGATTGAAGTGGTTATTAAAACTGGCTTATCATTTGCACTTATTTCAATGCTGCTTTCCCTAAATGTGGCCAGTGGAAACTTGGACATCGACCAAATGCTGAACTTATTGCCTGAGATTACTTTAAACTCATCTACCTAAATTCTAAGAGTAACGACTAAATTATTATAGATGGTTTCAACAAAGAAATAATGATCCAAGATTATGTACCCTATACCCTAGAGGCAGGGCCGGCGGCGGAGCTGTGGGCTCGGAGTTCGCAGGGACAGATTAGCCCAATCAATAAATTTGACAATAGTGGACATTATTTGTAACGGAGAGCGACTGTGTGTCATTCCCACCTACCTCAATTGCAATCACTGGCAGACGGACCATGAAAAGCTGTTTGATGGCATTCAACAATTGGAGCAGCCAGATATAATGATAATTGATTAGTTGAATGCGCGTATAGCAAAAGAGCAAGTGCTAACTGAGGATATGAAACGTCGATAGAGCTGCTAAGGACAAAATCATTGATGGGAACGGGAGGAAATTAATAGAACTGTGTGAGATCTTTAATATGACAGTCCTGAATGGTAGAACAAGCAGCGTCCGTAAAGGAAGCTTTATATTCATGTGAGCTCAAGCCACTTCATCAATCGACTATTGTCTGATTACTGGCGCATGGCATCAATATGTAATTGACATGGAAGTTAAAAGCCAGATTTACTCGGATCACATGCCAATAAGCGTGGATGTTCAGATTGGGAACTACAGGCAAGTGCTGGAGGACAAAAGCTAGCTTCTGCCAAAGTTGCGATGGTCAGATAAAGGTGCCCACAGGTATGTGGGAAATTTGGAAAGTATTGTAAGCAGAGCAACAGAACCCGGATCTATACCCACAATTGAAATCCTCACAGAGTGCATTATCAAGGCAGCTAAATTTATGCAGAAGCCGAGCAGGCCAACGACACCCACAAAAATACAGCCTTGGTACGACAACGAATGCGAGGCAGCCTGGAAGAACTCGATGAAGTTACTGCACGCGGTCAAAAAAAATGCAACACATGCAGCTAAAGTACAGTACCAAGAAGCACATGCTCAGTACAAGTCGCTTTGCAAGCGCACGCAGGCAGAATACTATCGGCATCTGGAGGTAGCGTTGAACATCGTGCGAGATCTGGGCTCTTATAAGAGAGATTAACGGAACAGGCAAAAGGAAATCTATAAAATGGAGCGCCCAAAGCCTGGAATCGCAATTTCAAAGCCTACTCTATGCAGAAAATCCACTCTCTCGACACCTTTTTGCTTTCCCATTTTTGACAACGCCAGCTTTCGATCGATCTATTCAAGCAGCAGAGGTGTCGCAAGTAGCAAAAAAAAGCACCGGGTGTAGATAGAGCGCCTGCCGAATTTCTAAAAAATGCATCACCTCTGTTAATTAACCAGCTCGCATTTAATCATATCTTCGAAAGAGAAGTTGCGCCTGACAGTTTTAGAAAAAATGCAATCTTCCCAATTTATAAAAAAGGCAACGAAAATGATCCAGCGAATTATAGAGGAATATCTTTTGTTAATGCGATGATGAAGGTGTTTACATCTTTTCTGTTAGCGCGCCTAACAAACTGGGTTAAGACGCACGGTATCCTAGGGGAATACCAAGCCGGATTCAGAGAGGGCTACTCGACTGTAGACAGTATTTATACCCGTTACTCGTAGAGTAAAAGGGTATACTAAAGTCGTGCAAATGTATGTAACAGCCAGAAGGAATCATTTCCGACCATATAAAGTATATATATTCTTGATCAGCATCAACAGCCGATTCGATATAGCCATGTCCGTCTGTCCGTCCGTCTGTATGAACACCTAGATCTCAGAGACTAGAAGAGCTAGAGCAACCAAATTTGAAATGTAGACTCCTATTGTCTGCACGCAGATCAAGTTTATTTCAAATTTTTGCCACGCCCCCTCACGCCCCCGCAATTTGGAAAAAACGTCATATCTCCTACAGTTTGGATGATAGATGGTTCGTACTTTCTAGAGATATCTAGTACTCAAAATTATTTATCGATTTGCTGAAGGAATGATAAAGATCGGATGAACGATACTCAAGTTATGAGCAAAAAACGGTCAGTTAACACCCACCACCCATAACCTAAGCAATGCGTTCAGCAGCAATCTTAGTGAGGGAGAGAGAGAGAAAGAGAGAGAGAGACTTAGAGAGCGCACTGTGTTGTGCGGATAATAAATAGCCGAGTTAAAAAATGTTGCATACTTTTCGGCTGACCCACCTCAGGCATACAGGAAGGCTATTAAACATTTGTTTCCATGAGTAACGGGTATATCGAAGTCGGTTAGAGCCGACTTTAACTTACGCTCTCGTTTTGCATTGACGTCGATTGCCAAACAGTTCCCGGGCGAAAAGAAGCAAATGTTCACATTTTCTGTAGACTTCAAAGCTGCATTCGATACATTCGACAGGTGCAGTCGTTATCTAAAGCTAAGTAATGCTGGAGTATCGACCAAATTTATTGCAATAATAGAAAGCCTTTATAGTCTAAATAAAACCACTGTATGGGATGGAAACCAACTGTCCGAATGGTTTGAAATGAACTTAGGCGTAAAGCAGGGATGCTTGTTGAGTCCACTATTCTGTGCACTGTATGTGGATGATATTGTTACGAATCTTCCCGGAGGTGTAGAGTTCGGATCTCGACGCATTAAGGGGCTCATATATGCCGACGACATGGTGCTATTGGCGGAAACCCCACAGGTGATGCAAAAAACGATTGATGCTATTAGTATGTACTGTTAGACGTGGAGTCTTCGGATAAATATCGAGAAGTCAAAAACAATGGTAGTAAAGGATGGAAGAGGTCGAAGAGCCAGAGCGTATGATTGGACACTAGACGGAGTGTTGCGAGAATCAGTACATGAGTACAAATACCTGGGCGTGTTACTGACTTCAAATATGTCATTTAAGAAACATTTGGCACAGAAATTGACAGACGCCAAAGTCGCTATTAATAGCACCTGAAAGCATCTGCTTGGGAAGAAGAAAATCAACAACAGCACCAAATATAAACTGTTTTTAGCCACATCCAGGGCAATAATGTGTTATGCGGCCCCAGTCTGGGGACTTAGCCGAGGATGTAGAGCGATTGCTTCGTTTCTACATTCAAAAGATCCTTTACCTGCCTCTAAACACCCCGAACTACGCCATATACATTAAAACGGGCCTACCTACACTGTTCCAACACACCCACCAGCTGCACTTTATCTATATAAGCAAAGCGATGCTGATGGAGTCTTCACGGCTTCCAAAAATCATAGTTGAACAACTTCTGGTGACCGATCACAGTTTTTCCATGAATATATATTATGGCAGCCGACCACAACATAAGTACATACTCAAATGACAGCAGAACTTGGGAAACGTGACAACCAGAACTATTACAGAAGATTAACACTGGAGAAAAAAAAATGAGTTCGAGCTGCAGGCAAGACAGAGTGATACACTATTCATATACAAGCGCCTAGAGTACAAACTATGTGAACGGAATTATTTTAGGGATGATGTGGACACATATGCAATATCGCTTATTTTTCGTGCAAGAACTCAAGTGCTCAGACTAAATTATATGCCACACAGAACGACGGAAAGCCGATGCACCCTATGCAACATGGATGAAAGAGAAGATGTAGCACATTTCATATCGCGATGTCCAATTCTAGGTGAGAACCGTGTACTGCACCTCGGCAAATGGACTCAAGAGAGAAGGGAAATGCTTGACTTAATGAGCGAGTCCAACTGCATCGCAACGGTCCCATGTGGCCTAAGTGGGAGAGCGAATTGTCGCTCTCAGCCATCGCAACCTAATGTCTTAATGTATTAAATGTGAATAGCTTGTCAAATTCATAGAAGAATCACGATGACATGCAGGTCTACTAGATTATCATGTCTGATGTATCAAACAGTGTGACGGCAGCCTAATTTTTCAAAACGAAAAACTTTTTCGTTTTGGTGTTGCGAGAACATGAGTCAATTCCACTTTCAAAAAGTTGCCGTGGAAGTAAAATTAAGAACATGCCATATTATGTAGCCAAAAATATTTGATACTTTTTTTTGGAATTGTTTAAAAAAAACCGCCAAGATGGAAATATGTATAAATAGATTGATATTTTAGTGTAGTGTAGTGTTAGGTATTTTTAAGAAATGAATGATGTACAGAATGGAAGCCGACGTGAACGAGCAGCTAAGAAGCGTGTTAATAAAGATAAACCGACAAAACCGAAAAAAAACCTTGCTTACAGATATAAAATATAAGAATCGTCCATGGATTTCGTGACAATTCGCCATGTCACGGAGGCGTCCACCACTAGCTATACAGCAAAAGAAAGTTCGCTAAAGCATCGCAGCAGCAGCGGTGCATTTTTTTTTCATATTCATTAATTTACCAACAAATTAAAGCTTTGGAAATTCCTAGACCTACTATTTTCATTTTACCGATTTGAGGTCCATTCTAGTCTATGGGTCATTCTTTTTAAAACCGGACGATTTTAAAATTGTCCGTTTTTGATTTCAATAAAAAAAAATCCGAAATTAGATCTCGACACTCCTACCAAAACGTAATTTTTGGCCTCTCACACGCGGACGGACGCCTTAGCCCACTCAGCTATTTGCCTTAAGCAAAACGTTGCGTCAAAACCATAGTTAAGAAGTACGCAGTTGGGCGAGGCCTGGGATCAAGTCACCGAAGCACCACTTTTTCTTTTTTTTTTTAATATTCTTTTAGAAAAACTTTCTTAAAATTAGGGTTTTTTTCTCAATTTTAGTGCAAAATACCCTAAATTTGTAACAAATATTTTCAACTTTTCTAAAATGAAGAAAATTTTTTCTTAAAAATATAAATTTTTTCTAAATTTTAAGGCGATTTCGATTTTATGGCGATTTTCTTAAATATAGAAAAATAATTTTCTGAGTGTACCCTTTGCAAGGGTATAAAAATGGATTACTGAACTTTGCCTTCAAATTGAAAGAGAATGCATATAAGTTGTTTATGTGTTTAAAAACAGTTTCTTTTATTTTTCCATCCTTTTTGATTCCCAACAACTACAGCACTTTTAACCACCTGATCCAATTAGTGAAAATTCACCAATAAAGATTTCAATTAAAAAACGCTTCAGCTAAATGTTTTTTTCATTTCTGGAATTTCAATTTTGAATGGACATTTTTTCAGTTGTAATGCCTCCCGGCCTTTTGTTCATTTCATGGTGTTGTACAGTTTTTAATTACAACAACTTTGGCTGGGCTGGGCGTCAACTAACAAAAGCATCGGCTTCACAGTCGGTGTAGGCGCCCACCCTGGAAACGGGTTAATGTGGTGCGAAGTGTTTGCGCCTGCTGCCTCATCATGTTGATCTCAATAATAACACAACAGCATCAAGGCAGCAAAGTTTGCCCGCAGCAAACTTGATGAACTTTTGAGTGGAGCAGTTGTAATATTAATTTGTTTTGGTTTATGCCGTTGGCTGTTTTAGCACTTGTTGCTGATGTTGATAAGGGAGTAGGTTAATGTTGCTGAGAGTTTCATTGTGTACCCCTTATCCAAATGGAACCATCAAAATATCTTAATGTTATCCACAACTTCATTACATTTGCATTAAACATTTGTAAAAGTGGGACTTTATATAATATTAACCCCAAAATTAAGTTTTTTCCCATTCCTACTCGGAAAGCCAAAAACAGGAAAATAATTCGAAGTCAAGAATTAAAAATTGGGAAATAAATTTCCAAAATTAAAAAAAAATTATTTTATATTTAATAAAGAATTTATAAATTGATAACCAGCATCATAAGATTAGCTAGGCAAAAATTAGAAAATTAAAAAATGGAATATGTAACACTTACACCTCCGGGCCTTATGCACTTTTCAAGAAAATGAAGTTGGTAGTCGCAATATTTCGAGAAAAGTTTATATGGTGAAAAATCTATTTTTCTTCCGATTGACTTGAAACTCGGTCTGGAAAGATAGTTGGCGAAGAACTTCATGTTTTTATTTTCCTTTCTGATAATGGAAAATTCACACCTAGGCACAGTGTGCGAAACGGCCGTGCTAGCGCAGCGAAATTCAATTTTTTAAGTTTAAAAAAAGCGTTAATATACCATATGTAGGTACACAGATTATATTAAATCTGTGCAAAAGTATGTAACAGGGAGAAGGAATCAATACCGACCCTATAAAGAATATACCTATATATTCTCGATCAGCATCAACTGCCGTGTCGATATAGCCAAGTCCGTCTGTCCGTCCTTATAAACGAAGAGATCTCAAAGATGGTAAGAGATAGAGGTTTGACATGAATGGGAAATAAACTTCTTATACTTGCAGGCAGATCAGGCTTATTTTAAAAACTCTGATTTCAAAACTAGCATTTTCAAGGGTATAAAAACTTCGGCACAGACGAAGTTAGCTAAGACCTCTCGTTTTTTTTATGTTTAATAATATAAATCTATTTATCATAAGTTATTTCAACTAAAGCTTTACGGAAATCGAAGGATGGTTGATAAGTTGCGAGATGATAAATCTTGTTTTTGAGAGAAGCTTATTTCTAAGTATTCCAATCTTCACAGCCAAATATAATATAATATGAATATATTAATTTCTAAATTGCTAATTTTCAAACTAGATTTAAATATAAATCCATTAAATTTATTAAAAAACATATTAGCACCTTCTAGTTAAATTGAAAGTTAGTTCAATCGAAGTGTAATACAGTTAATTTAAATTTTTTCATATTCGATTCAATGTTGAGTCATATTTATTTATACTGTACACACTAGATTGGACCTCTGAAAATAAAATATGTAAAGTCATCGTTTCACCTCACTATCTGATGCTTTTTTTGCCCCACAATGAAAATGTTGAATAACTCCCTCAATTTTTGAGATATCGATCTCAAATTCATTCGCAACATCTATCTAACATCTATAAGCCCTCCAGTTTTCATCAAGATCGCATGATAAATAGCCGGGCTAAAAAATGTTGCATTCTTTTCGGCTGTCCCGCCTCAGACACCAGGAAGGCTATTAAACGTTTCTTTCCATGAGTAACGGGTATTTCGAAGTCGGTTAGATCCGACTTTTACTTACGCTCTCGTTTGTATAGTATGCGTAAAAAACAACAAAAGTAAAAAAAGTCCAGTTTTAAAGGGCCCGAATTGCTCTTAAGCAGTGTTGCCTATTATCACATAAATGTTTCATTTCTAAATAGGCGGTGTTAATTTAAATAAAAAACTAATTCGAATTCCAAAACCAAAAAGAGAACACTATGTTATTTTACTGGATTTGTTTTTTATGTATGCTGTATCAGCTAGCCCATCCTTTATTTATCTCTTATTGTTGATCAACATAAACAGCCGAGCTGTTGTTATCAAAAATTGGGCTCAATAAGCCGACCAAAACAACAGCAGTCTCTTCTGCCATATTTCCACAAATGTAGTTGCCTTTTTGAATTTCAAAAGATGACAGCAATTGAAATGAACTAATAACTTCGTTGTAAAGATTTGTATTTGGAGAATGTGTAGCAGAGAACTGCAAAAGCGTCATTGCTTCAATTCGTACCCTTAAAAATAACGTATCCGCATACTTCATAGTGCGTAAGCGTAATTTAACTACGCCGACGTATACTTCAAAAGTACGCACACTACGTTCTAATATTTGAGGCATACGCAAACTACCCTTAATTTCTGTGCGTATACGCAAAACAAATGCGTATACGCACTTTATTATTTTTAATTCTTTGGTTTTCTACGATCCTCTTTCAATCAAATAGCGACACACACTAACTTGTCCTGGGTGTGAAGGCAATGAACTTTATGTGTATGTATGTATGAGGCAAATTTAGTTATGTCTGTCCGATAGGAGAGGGCTTCAAAATGTCCATCATTTCATCGGAAGTTGCCCCATTCTGCGGGAGCTATTTTTTAAAAATATGCGCTACTGCCTCACCAAATATTAAACATCCTTAATGGCGTGGATTGGACTAAGCACAGAGTCTTGTGATTAAAGCCTTAGCGAATAGAAAAAGAATCTTAACTGGATTATTTTACAAAGGAAACTTTCTCTTTATTTCTAACGTATGAAAATCATGCCAGCACTAATACGCAACCCAAAGTGCATGGTTGAACTATCTGGTATCTGGGGCAGACCCGGGAAGCCAGGTGTATTAGGATACGTGCAGAGGGTGCGAGGCGGTGCGGGGCAGGTGGTTATTTAGCCAAGTCACCTGGAAATTAAGCTTTTGGTTGTTTCTGTTTTAAAAAAATAGTTTAAAAAAGGTAATTTATTTTATTTTTTAAAAAAAGACGAACTAATGTGACAACTTTACCACAAAACAAGAAAAAAGTGGAACCGACTATAACATACTCTGCCTTAACGTGCAGCTCGCATTTGCTCACGAGTTATACGCGCTCATCTCTAAGTTTCACTCTCTCTCTCTCTCTCTCTCATTAAGATTGCCGTTCAATAGAATGCTGTGGTGATGGGTGGGGGTGTTTACTGGCCGTTTTTTGCTCATAACTTGAGTATCGCTCATCCGATCTTTATCATTCCTTCAGCAAATCGATAAATAATTTTGTTTTCAAGGTATCTCTGAAGGTACGAACGATCTATCTTCAAAACTGTAGGAGATATGACGTTTTTTCAAATTGCGGGGGCGGGAGGGGCGTGGCAAAAATTGAAATAAACTTGATCTGCCTGCAAGTATAACAAATATATGTCCCATACATGTCAAACCTCTATCTCTTACCATCTCTGAGATCTCTTCGTTCATACGGACGGACAGACGGACAGACGGACAGACGGACGGACGGACGGACGGACACGGACAGACGGACATGGCTATATCGAATCGGCTGTTGATGCTGATCAAGAATATATATACTTTATAGGGTCGGAAACGATTCCTTCTCCCTGTTACATACTTTTGCACAAACTTAATATACTCTATGTACCTTCGGTACAGAGTATAAAAAAAACACTTATATTAGGGAGGAAGGACGAGACAGATTATAGTTTATTTTATTCTTTTTTAATATGTGTTCTACCTCCAACCCTCTACTTAGTACGTCCTTGTTAAGGTTCTTTTACAGCAGGGTTCCCCATGAAGAGAGGGCGAAAAATTTCACTGTCTGTCTCTGACACTCAGTGATGCATGACTTCGGTGTGAATTTCCGAGTGTGTTCGGACCCCAGGGGCTAATATTAATGTTTATGAGAATAGCCGTGAAGTTGAGCCAGAGTATTTAAATGTGTCGTCGCAATCCTACTGCATAGCCTAATTTGTTATATATTTAATTTGGCTGATAAAATCAGGGCTGCTAACTCCAAAAAGTATTTTGCGCAACCCCGTTCACGGATTCGAACCAAAATTAATAAAGGTTAAGGTTTGAAAATTTGAGGTCCGAGAACCTTAGCTTATGTTTTCCCCGACTTAATTGGGCAGCGGGCAGTGTATGTGGCTGCTGTGCAAGAGGCCGTGGATTCGATCCTCGGAACATCTAACAAAAAAAAAATTGCTTTTCTCCTAAAACTTTTACACAAACAGCCATTCTCACCAGTTATTGGCGCTACCTGTGAAGTAACTAGCCATGAAAAGCTTCTTAAACATTGCAGTTTACTGTTAAGCTGTAGATCCCTTTCTCTTGTGCGTAAAATTGAAGCACACCTGTCAAGCGATTGAAAGAAGTTTGGCTTATGGCCCTTTTTACTGTGTAAGGCCTAATTTTTTTGTAAATTTAGTTTATTTGTTAAACAAGCAAAATGAAAACAATTAACAAACAACTTTATAAAGGCTATATTCAACACGACGGAACTCAAACTTTGTAATGCGTAAGTCCTTTTATATGAATTGGTCAAGAATAACCGAATTACTTGCTGATGGTAATCATTGTTTAATTAAATACTTAATATATATATATGCCAAATTCTATGTTATCGAGAATACCAAGAACCAGATATGTGTTAAATTAACTTATAAGAATGTTGCTACGTAAAACAAAGAAAACATTAAACGAAGACTATTCAATTTCATACAAACGAAAATTTTTTTATTTAAAAAATTTCATAGAAAATTACAAACTACGCATAAATGAATCAAAATGGAAATGCCTACTGCTCACTTTAAGTACGTATATAATGCGTACTTTTCCTTATGCTTCAGTGTACGTATACTTATTTTATCTTTTGCGTCTACGTAATACCCTTACTCAGTTATTTTGAGGTGCGTAGGCGTAGCGTACTATTTCTAATGCGTATGCGTGCCTATGCGTATTTTTAAAAGTTCTCTGATGTGTAGAAAGATTAATTTTTTTCAAAACTTTGCGGCCCTGTCGCGCTCATTTAAAATTAAAATAAAATTTTTCGATTTTCACAATTATGAATTATACAATAAATATTAGCTTTGGGAATGCCGAGACCTTCTTTTTTCCATTTGGTCGTTTTGAGGTCCGATCTAATGCACACACTAAAAACAAAACGTCGAACGATTAAACATGTTTCGCATTAAGGGTACTGTTAAACTTTAAAAACTTTGTTTCGAAATTTTTTTTTTGCTTAAACGTTTTATTATGATCTTATAAACATACAGTAAAACTTTCTGGAAGACAATTGTCAAAAATTAATAATATAAAATTTTTTTCCGATCATCGTGTGTATAAACAAAATTTTCAGCAGAAATTTGTTTTTACCATGTCCATGTACCAACTTCTCGAGAACTATGTAACCTATTTTTATACCCTTGTAGAGGGTATATTAAAATTGTCTAGATGTTTGTAACGCATAGAAGGAAGCATCTCCGACCACATAAAGTATATATATTCTTGATCAGCATGACGAGCTGAGTTGATATAACCATGTCCGTCTGTCCGTCCGTCTGTTTCTATGCTATCTCCTCCGTCATTTTTAAAGCTATCTTAACCAAACTTTGCACGAAGTCTTTTGGTACAAATACGCTGCACATTTGTCGAAACCGGCCAGATCGAATGACTATAGCATATAGCTGCCATAGGAACCATCGGTCGAAAATGTTGTTTTAGTGAGAAAAACTTTTTTGTCTTCAACGCAAACGTCCCCGAACCTTGTATTTACAAGTTATCTATGCTTTCAAATAATTCCACCAAGTTTGATAGGACAACTATATAGTACAGCTGCCATAGAAAATAGGTGTAGAAAATTTATATAGGAGGCCTTGTCAAAAATGTGTACATTTGACCGAGCTACTAATTTATAAAAATCATACAAGCTACAAGGGTATATAAACTTCGGTCGAGCCGAAATTAGCTTTCCTCTTTTTTATAATTTTTTTTTTAAAAGCTAATATTGAGATCCATTAAATCCATGTTTGAAATCTATTAAAAATAGTTTTTATTTTGACAAAAAAAATATAAAAATATAATTGATTTTCAAATTTTTTCTTTTTAATAACTCCTAAAACCCACCATACTGGTCTGAACTAGAATATTTGGGATTGGTCAATAAATACCCTTCTCATTCCCTTCCTCACTGTTTTTTTACTCTGTACCAAAGGTACACAGAGTATATTGTGTTTGTGTAAAAGTATCTAACAAGGAGAAGGAATCATTTCCGACCCTATAAAGTATATATATTCTTGATCAGCATCAACAGCCGAGACGATATAGCCATGTCCGTCTGTCTCTCCGTATGAACGAAGAGATCTCAGAGATGGTAAAAGATAGAGGTTTTGACATGTGGGACATAAACTTCTTATTATATACGGCAGATCAGAAAAGCGTGCAAAAGTTTTTTTGCTGCAAAACACAAAATGGATTGCGTAATAATTAGACATCGTATTTCGCATATTTGCATATTTTAAACCGGATGTAAGACTTAAGTTCTGATTGCACACATCTTATTTTTATTGATCAATGATCTACGTCCGCTCAAAACAATTTTGCATAAAAAAATATGCAAAATATGCAAAAAACCTTTTTTTATGAAATTACATAATGATTCTGTGTTCACCATTTTCTGATTTTGTTGCAAATCGGTTGGAACTTGTAAATCAACGTCACCAATTCAACTTGTAATCAATTAAAATGCCGAAAATTAGTGATAAAAGCACACTTTTAATTCAAAAATGGCTAAGAGATTTGCCATTAAACTGTTTTGCAATACACGTGCGTTGTTGCGCCCGCTTTACAATTTTAAACACAATACGAAGAATTGCAGCTTAATAGACAATTGCCATCTATAAAATTTTCATGAGAATCGAATCTCATTAAATTTTTTTTTAAATTTTCCGAGTTTTTGGTCCGTATGATCTTCACCTCCTATTTGCCCGTCTATATACCAGTCTTCGTGTCAATCTAAACTAACATAAGAATTTCGCAAATGTTAAAATTTCTTTAAACCGATTGACCGACACCGCCTATTTACCCGTCTTTAACTGCCAAATATTAAATCTTCATGATAATCTGAACTAATCATAAAATTTTGTATATATCCGGATTTTTGGACCGCTTGATCTTGACTCGTCAATTTAGCTGTCAACGTTATAATCTAACTTATGCAAAAGTTTTGTAAATTTCGCTTCTTTTTGGACCGTTGGATCTAACCATTTACGCGTTTACAATTGCCATCTATCACATCTTAATGATTCCCAAAACTCATAAGACTTTGCAAATTTCGCAAAAAATCTAAGCTCAAATATTGATTTTGAAATTTTTGCGATTTTTTGGTCAGTTCGGTCTACGCTTCCTATATTTACCCGTCTACTATTGCTGTCTATTATGTCATATGAAGAATTGGCAAATTTCGCGATTCTTTTAATCGTTCGATCTACACCTCCTACCCCTACAACCGTCTACATTGCCATCCATAAAACCTTCATAATAATATTAGATCATACGAAAAATTTGCAAATTTGGACCTTTTCAATCCACGCCTCCTATTTACCAACGCCCGCGCTTTCCTAAATGCTAAAATGAAAATTGGACAAATTTCATGGTTTTTGGTCTAAGCCTCTTATATACGCGTCTTCAATTGCCATCTATCCAAACTTCATAGTTATCTTAGGTCCTTTGAAAATTTTGAAAATTTCTCGCTTTTGTTGACCATTTGATCTTCTCCTCCTATTTACCCGCCGGTTTACCGTTCTTTATGATAATCAAAACTAAAATGACCATTTGACCATTTGTTCTTCATCTTCTTAATTTACCCGTGTACTCTAGCCGCCCATAAAATCTTCATAAAAATCTGATATAAATACACAATTTAAAAATTTTCCAAAATTTTAGAACTTTCAAGGTACACCTTTCATTTGCTCGGTTTACAACTTCCATTTAACCGTCTATATTTGCCATCTATATATTTTTTATAATAATCTTAGCTCAAGAATGCGAATTTTTGTAAATATCGCCATTTTTATACATTTTTTAAAGAAATACTTATTTTGCATATTTATTGCATATTTTGCATATATTGAATATGCAGTTTCCAATGTAAAGAGGTTTATTAAATTGGTATTAATCCAAATTTTCACCTCAATCAACCTTCATTTACAAAAGTGCATAAAATCCGATGTCTGGTAATAATAAATAACAAAACATTTGTTTAAAATCACATTCTCCCTGACCTACTAAGATGAAAATCTGTTTGAAAAATACAAAATCCACTGAGAAGTAATAAATCTTTGTTGATTTGGGTTGATTATTTAATTATAATCAACTATTCAGCTTGAGCCGGCTAATCAAGCAATTTATTTAAAATCAAAATTGGTCGCTAAAAGCCACATTGAAATATATATATTAAAGTGGGTCAGTTATTTTTACTCCATGGGCTCATCGCGATTCTGGTACTATGGGCAATATCAAGTATTTTTGCCCAAGGAACCATACCTCTAAAATCATTTTCGAGCCTGCCAAAAATGCGATGAAGATATTTTCCATAATTCTCAAAAATTGACCTATTTAGTCCATGTAATATGTAAAAAAATAATTGAAAATATGTATACCGGAGGTTTCTTGGGTTGGGAAATCCATATTTCACATTTATTTTAATTTTTAACTGCCGCCAGGGGGCGTTTTCGTGCATTTTGTGGATTTTTTCACCTTTTTGGGGAAAACTGACGAAATTATTGCACAAATCGACGAATCTTTGACCAAAAAGTAGCCCAAAATATTGAGCGCTGAAAATTATATGGACTCTTACACGACCTATTATCGATTTCATTCAATTTAGGTCAAAAAATTAATTTTTTTACTCTTTGAATGAACAAATATATTTTAACCAAAATTTGAAATGTTAAGGGAAAAAATCTAATTGAATGAAGTATTACGGAGAATGGAAAGACGATTTTTTTTAGAAAAGAATTACAATGAACCATTTTTGAAAGTCTTTCTTGCTGTCAAGTCTATGGTATTTTTCACTGTTTTTTTTTGGTCACAGACAGAACTCCATCTCGATTCTGTTCTAAAACTCGTTTGGACACGCTACCCAGCAATTGAACGTGTCTTTCCGTTCCTTGTATGTGTAACGGAACTTTCGAACCTGGTGGTAGCTCATCGTTTCCTAGATATTGTTCTAGAACTTCATAAGCAATGCTTAGAGTAAATGGTGGTTCCCATATGTTTGATTTATCATTCATGTCAATCAAATTATTACAGACGGAGCAATTGAAGTTTAGGATAGGTTTTTTATAAGCTCTTGCGCGTTATCTTTGGAAAATATCTTCATCGCAATTTTAAAAGGCTCGAAAATGATTTTAGAGGTATGGTTCCTTGGCCAAAAATTCTTCTTATGGCCCATAGTACCAGAATCGCCATGAGCACATGGAGGTTTTTTCGGCCCCCTACAATTTGAACGACCCTAATATATGTATATATATACGAGCATATGATATTTTTGTTAAAAAAAATAATTGCAAATTGTCAGAAATATCAATTCCTACTATAATTTTCTTTATGCTGATTTTCTTATTTATGGTTTCCTTGTTTTCCTTATTTTATTACACTCAATTTTTTATTTTCGTAATTCCTCAATTAATGATTTAACTCAACCCATTTCCCAAATTTGCCAAAACCTCACCACAATTGCCTTGATTTAATTGTGCTGCGCAAGTTTATTGAGTTTGCATTTTATGTTTTAACATTTTAATTGCATTCACGCTGAGACTCACCCTGGGGGCAGAACACCTTTCGATTTCAGTGTATAAAACCAAGTACAGCATCTTCATTACGCTGTTCATTTTTAGTGCGTCACTGACACGGATTTTCGCAGTAATAATCCATAAACTTCGACTGCATGTCCAACCTTTCACTTTTTTATAGAATAACTTGTTCGGGGCGCCAAACAAACAAACAAACAAACAAGCAACCGACGATATGTTTCTTTATGTAACACAAGCAACAACATCAGCAAATGCAGCAGATGTAACAACAAATGCAGCGTCAGCTGTCGGCAACTGCAACTACCGATGCCCCCACCCTTGTCCCCAGCTCAGCAAGTCATGCTGATGACATCTTGACGGTGCTCTTGGCAGGATTTCAGCGGACGCAAGTTGCCCGTCAAAAAATCTGAAATGGAATTACTTTTAACAATATACACGTCAGCTTGACTTTGGAACTTGTGTTCTCTTGTCCGCGAATGCAGTTCGTCGCGAGAACAAAGCAACATTTATATACGACCAAAGCTGGGTTATTCAGTTGGTCTGCTTGCTGTAGTCCTCCATTAGCGGATCAGTTTAATTTACGAACATTAATTGGCTAATTTATGACCAACCCCCACCTCTGCACCAGGCGGCGGGCTAACTCCTGTTGCTGACTCCGTTGCGCCACAATAAACACAACATTAAGTTTTATTGATTTAAGCAAAATGGCAGAAACGAATGGCAGAAATTGCAGACTGATGAATTTTATAGTCATTGGTAAACAACGCAAAAGAGCGGCCTGTAAATACGAATGTAAATGTATTTCGACGTGTTTGTTCCATAATTGATGGACCTTTTTGGCAAGAGAAATTATCTTCTTGTTCAAGGAGACTAAGCTCATGGTGGTCAATATGCAATGCGCTCAATGAACGGAGCGCAAAACTCATTTATAATTTAGGTCAAAGCATTTTCTAGTGATTAAATAATAAAGAACTGATAATATCCTTACATGAATATGACTTATGTAATATTTAAGCAGTGACACAACTTCATAAGTTATTGGCTATAATTCAGGTGTCGCTTGGTTCCTAGGAATTGTTTCGAAAAATCAAAACCATAATTCTTAACACTTTTCGATTTCGGAATGAGGGAGTTTATAATCAAGATTTGGGACCAGTTTTGAAACAGTAAGAAATCTATCTCCATAGTACCGACCTACTCCCTATCAAAACGACACTTTTTAGTCATCAATATGAAAATATTCCGTATCAAATTCTCTTTAATACTCTAAGTATTATGCTGATATTTTCTAGAGTGTAGTAAGGAATATCAAATGGATACTAACTTGTACCAGGCTGATTCTTTTTATACCATTGTGGGGGGTATATTAAAATTGTCGAGATGTTTGTTGTAACGCATAGAAGAAAGTATCTCCGACCACATAAAGTATATATATTCTTGATCAGCATGACGAGCTAAGTTGATATAGCCATGTCCGTCTCTTTCTATGCTATCTCCTCCTTCAGTTGTAAAGCTATCTTAACCAAACTTTGCACGAAGTCTTTTAGTACAAATACGCTGCACATTTGTCGGAACTGGCCAGAACGGATGACTATAGCATATAGCTGCCATAGGAAGCATCGGTCGAAAATGTTGTTTTAGTGAGAAAAACATTGTTGTCTTCAACGCAAACGTTATAAGTTTTCTTTGCTTTCACATAACTTGGTGGAAGTTTGATAGGACCAGGGCTGCAAACCCGAAAAAATTTTCGGAACCTCCGGTTTGCTGGTTCGAACAGAAATTTACCAACGGTTGGTTCGGAAATTTGAGGTTCGAGGTTTTTGCGCGTTGGTTTTGGTTCGAACCTTGGTTCGTTGCACGTTTTCCCCAATATATTTAAACTAACAATACAATAGGTATACATTTGTCGACTAGATACATTGTTTGTCTGCATTTACACGGTGAAGGCAACTTCATGAAGTTTTCGTTCGTAGGGAAGAGGTGTAGGGGGCAGTCGAAGTAGGCAAAGCTTCATGGCAAGCTGGCAATTAAGTTTTTCGATATGTATGTGTATAAGATGAAAGATTTGTGCCAGTTTTCTCTGATTTAATGTCTGTTTATGTTCTGTACTAAAGGTAAAAAGAATATGTGTGCAAATGTAGGTAATCGCCAGAACAAAGCATCTCTGACCCTATAAAGTCTATACATATATTCACTTTCGCATGTGCAAAGTATATCATAGTTTGGCTTGACCGACTCCGTATTGTTATGTTTCTAATTGTCGACTCTGCTCTTACGTACATAGAAGAATACCCAAATAAATTATAATGTGTATAATCTTTTTTTTTTGAACCGAATCAAAAGCTTGGGTTCGGAACGGGTTCGGGTTCATCTATTTTTCACAGTTTTTCACAGTAAAGAAAAACCCGGAATTCCGGGTTCGAATCGGTTCGTCTCAAAACCGGTTTGCAGCCCTGGATAGGACAACTATATAGTATAGCAGTTATAGAAATTGGGCGTAGAAAATGTATATAGGAGGCCTTGTCAAAAATTTGCACATTTGGCCGAATGTACATATTTGTGTCAGTGGAATCAGGCTACTAATTTATATAAATCATACAAGCTACAAGGGTATAAAACTTCGGTCGAGCCGAAGTTAGCTTTCCTTCATTTTTTGTATTAATTTTTTTGTATCTATTTAAAATTAGGTCTAAAAAATTTGGTATTTCAATTGTCAAACTCATTTTAATACTAGCTCCTATCATATTAATATGTTTTCTTATCAAGTTTGTAGAATCAATTCAGTTTTCTGCAAGCTGCCATTAAAACTAAAACATAGCATTTTAAAAACTATATACTTTATTCTACACTCTTACAAAATGTATTTTATTTACTTTAATGAATTGAAATCGTCAATTGAATGGGCACCTCACTATGGGAAACATTGTTCTCTGACTCTGCATGCTGAGTGTCCACGCGTATGTTGTTTAATCAGAAGTCACTGTAATGATGTGCATTATGCTGGAACCCATACATTAGGGTTCTTACGCATTCGAAGAGAACCTGAGTGAGAAACGTGAAAAACGCCTTTGTCCTCGTTCCAAAACCTCTCACATTGGGCGTCATCTTGCATAGCGCAAAAACATCCGCAACAGCATTGTGGACCGTAGATGTCACAATACGGGGACGAAAAAGTTAAGTTGCTGGAGTGGATCATAAAATTAAAATAGTGTGCTGAGATAGCCAAAAATGCCAAAAACCCCAAATATGACAAATTTTGTATTTTAAAAGTAAGCTCACACTCCTTTCCAGCCGTCATTTGTTTAAAAAAATGTATACAGATTTGATAAAAAACGAGAAAGGAAAGCTAACTCTGCCGAAGTTTTAATACACTTGAAAAAGCTCGCTCCAAAGGTTAGCGACTTCGACCAAACTTCGCAGATCAGTTTGAAAATATTTGATTTTAATAACGAACGAGTTTAAGAACGCTTACATTGAAAAAAAACAAGTTTTTCTCACAAAAACCCATTTTTCTCATAAAAACGCATTTTTCGAACAATCGTCTCTATGGCAGCTACACGAAGTAGTCATCCGATCCAGGCGGTTCCGACATATTAACAGCGTGCAGTCAAAAGAAGACTCTGTGCAAAATTTCAGCTCGATAGCTTAAAAACTAAGGGACTAGTTTGCGTAGAAACAGAAAGACGGACTGACGGACGGACAGACAGACGGATAAATCTCAATCGACTCAGCTCGTCATGCTAATCAAGAATATATATACTTTATGTGGTCGGAGATGACTCCTTCTATGCTTTTCAAGTGTATACAAATGTAGAATATGAAATGCGCATCGTTCATGCCCAAGGGCAGCTCTCTCCAAAATCACAGATTTTTGGTCTGAAAATTCACGTTTTCATTCATGCCGCACAAATGGCGTTGAAAGAGGAGGAAGATGAAGATCCAAGAAGGAGACACTACTGCAGTGTTGCCAACGCCTCTACATAAAAATGGACGGTTGAACCCAGAAATAAATAATAAATGAACACAGAAAACGGACAGGCTTTGTTTAAAAGGATAAAAAAAACGGGACAAACAATGATTCCCTATTAATTTACTAAAGCTTTTAATGGATATCAAAAAGTTTATAGTTTGCGACCTTTCTAAATTGTGGAAATTTGAGTTTAGCCGGCTCGAGGTCAAATGAAACTCACAGAGTGCTGTTTCTCTAATATATTTCGGTTGCTCACCAGGAACAAATATTTTACACGTCTGTGCCGTCTGACGTGGAGTTTCGAATATCTTTATTTTCGTTTAATTCATATCGAGAGCAGTATTACAGCATAAATATCGAGTGCATATGATGCATTCGTTCCAATTAATCGAAGACATTGCAAGTGCCGCCTCCTGACGACAAGCAGCTGATGTTGAATGTGGCTGAAACGTAATTTTGTTTACCTGTGCGAAGGGCACGGCATTTTGCATGTGTTTTTATGGTCAATCTTTGGATTTAAACTGCAATTGCAGTATTTGCAGTATGTCTCCGGATACGGATAATTGGCATTTAGGCGCATCTAATTCTTTAATTCCGGTTCTTTTAACCAAGTTTCGCGAAGTTTTGGATTGCAAAGCGTAATGAACCAATATTCGATAAGTCTGATTTCGATTACACACAAATAATCACAAGCGGAAAATCAATATGAAATCGATGCCACATAGTTGAAATTGATAAAAAAAAAAACCTCAGAACAATTAAAAAAGGATGAATAAAGGATAAAACAAAAAAAAAACTATACATTTTTTTCGGATAGGGGACGTTTCAAAAAAAAAGGACAGATCTGTCCGCAAAAAGGACAAATTGGCAACACTGCACTAGTGTCTCAGTTGTCTTATTTGCGGCAAAGGGGAAATAAGGGAAGACTGGCTAGCGATATGAGAATAGTATATATACTATTATGATCTGTCAGGTTTTATTGTTCGTGGCATGTTCTATAGCTAGGATGTACGCACTGAAAATAGCATACGATACAATGAACCTGGGTGGTGACTCCAGACTAGCGCCCCCAGGAGAGCGAAGTCTCCCTGGTACCAATTTGAAAAGCACACTGTCGAACCTGACAATTCCCCTTTGGTGAGGGGCGAGGTCCATCTAGGCCCTAGATAAAGTTTAATGGTTCGGAAATGCTACCTGCCAGCTTGGCAGGTGCTTTATAACTCCGTAACGAATCAATCAATTTAAATAAGCTGTTGACCTAATGAAACCTTGCACAATTCCTAATCAAACATAAGAAAAATGAATTGAAAATTTTGATCAGTTCAAAAATTCCGGAATTTGTCCAACAAAAAATGAACCACTCTGCCCGCGTGTACAAATATAAGGGATTGGGTGCCAAGTGACGGCTGACCCATTAATTTTATGTTTAGAGTGCTCTAAAACTCACCACAGATCGTGTGAGCTGCAGTAGGAGAAACCGTCTCCGGCGGTTGGTTTTCCTCAATCCGAAATGGTGAATGCTCTTAATTACTTCTTGCGCCAAATAACGGAACGAGCTGCGATGCCTCTCATGCAATCTTCTGGCGTAAATTAATAAGCCCTTTGCAAGAGTAAAAACATTTAATTGCAATTACTTAATCAATTTCTAAGTTGCACCGACTCGACGCCGCGTCGCTCATTCCTTTTCAAGTGACTTGGCAAAAAGTTGTAATGGCTACATAGGTATTTGCAAAAAAAAAACACAAGGGCCATGATATTTATTTAAGTTTTCTTTTTTTGAAAATTATAGTCTTATTACAAACCCTGTAGGTATTAATGCAGTTGATGTAATCTTTCACTTTCAGCACCCACACATTTCCTACATATTCTCATTTACATTTTCTGTTACGAACAAGGGTACTTAATGATATTGAAGTAGATCTAGAGAAGATGTTTTCATAAACAACTTGTATGTATGTCGGTCCAACGAATCGTTGAGCTCAGGACTTACTATGCGTTACACCCAGTTTACTTTCTGAAACGTAAGTTGTCCCCCCATCCTCTTCAGGAGGAGTACGTCAAAAATTGCAACTTCATCCATCTGAATAAACATTTTTTTTAACACTTAATTGAGCTGCTGCAATCCATTTATATTTACCCAATGGACCCACAGCGGTCTTGCATTTGCCCTATTGCACTGTGCAGAAAAAAGAAAATGTTGAACTATTGCTGGCCATATTTCAGCGACAATTTGTTTGTCATAAACCTCCGCTGCCACGCGGTTTGTACAGTTTTCCTGTGAGTGTGTGTTGTTGGTGTGATTGAGCTTGACAAGTAAACAAATTTGAAATCCGAAATTGACAGTTGAGGCAAACAAATTGGTCTGAAATTAATCATTGACATTTGCACAAGTACAGGAAAATGTCCGAAAACGGGTAGTGACAATGCGAGAAGATTGCATAAAGATGCAGCCAGCAGAACCCGAGAGAAGGCGAATGCAAATGGAGAGATAAGCAAAAATGAATGGCAAGAGCCGGAGGGGAAGTCAGAGTGCGATTAATTGCATCTTGTTGTTGTTTCTGTTGTCTCTGAGCTTATCTTTTAATTTGCCACAAAACGCACAAAGTGCAGCGCACTCAGCACTGTGTGGGTGCATGAACCAAGGTGGAGTATGTGTGTGTGTGTGTGAGTCAGCAGAAGCAGCCACTGGCCAAGCCTGGGAATCCTCTCACTTTTTTCTCATGCACTTCCCATTGTGAGTGCAGAGATGATGATGAAGATCCCAGCTGCCTGGCTGGCTGGATATGACACAGATTACGTAACACGAAATTAACATTTTAACACAATTCAACAGAAACAGACGGCGACGACGACGTCGATGCAACGGCTGCAGCCAGAGAAATAAACTTTGGGCACATGAATAGCAAAAACTGGCAGAAAAAACCAAATGGGAACCCGTTGCCAACTGCCCGCCTCTGTTTGGACTTGCCCATGTCTGGCTGGGGCCAGCTCATCTCATCAGGCTTTTGTTGTGGCGTGGTCAGAGCTCGCACTCAACAGGGGCTTAGTTATCAGGATGATGATGGCCAATACATGGGCACTTTCGTGCCGTAAGTAACGCCTCTTGCAGTCAATTATGCAATTAACATTTTCCATGCGAACAAGAAGCCTTCACGTTAACGGCATCGCAGTCAAATGAGGCGAATTTCCTATTAGGCGGCGTCGATTTGACCAAATACCCAAAACCCCGGGCCAGCTGCCAATAGATGAATGGATGCCTCAGTACCAGCACAGCAGCCTCAGTAGTCAGCACATACTCAATCTCAGTTGCCATCGGCTGCGGCTCTCTGACAACTGTGAAGTGTCATCGCCCCAAGTCAGCAGTTTTATTATTTCTTTTCATTGTTTTGCTGATTGTTTTGTCTCTTGTACTATTGCATTTTTTATGTTTCCCAGCAATTAGGCGGACTGTGATTTGCAACTCGTGCAAACGAATTTAGGAAACACTTTGCAAATATTGACAAACGGGCAGCAGCAGCAGCTCAGAGCGAAAAGGTAATGCAATTTATGATTTTCAACCTCGGGCCTTTGGTCACTTACTCAGAGATTGTGTAAAATCTCAAAGTATCTTGTTGGAAATTTGGCGTTTAGCGAAGCTGTTTCAATCAGGAAAACTACTGCTCCAGGATTACTATAAAGAGATCGCAACAAAATAAAGAAATCTTAAGCTTTGAGCAACCTAAAATCTGTACATGAACCGCCGGATCGTTTATAAGAACAACGGTTTGCACTTCCGATTTGAAGTCCATTCCCGAATCATGAGAGGTTCAGAAATAAAATAAATGAAATAAACTTTGAAATGTCCTGTTCTTAAGTAAAGCCAAAGTAAATATAAATATTGGAGCCATACACAGAGAAAACAAAATTGGCTGCACGTCGCGTGTAGAAACGTCAAAGCTAAACGAAACGTGTTGCATCCTGCTAAATTGCAAACGCAAAATGTAGAATTCAGAAAGCTACGCGCCACGTGCAGAAAAGCTACACGTAAAGTGTAGGATTTCTATATCTAAACGTCCGTGTAGAAAAGCTAAATGCTGCTTGGGCAAAAGCAAAGTCTACACGGAATTAGAAAATCAGATTATTTCCAAATAACTTCTACATTTTTCATGCAACAATCTGAATACCACACGAACTTGTAGGTTTTCTACACGCTGTGTGTGGATACTGAAATCCTACACGCGCGCGTTTAAATTCTAAACGAAAAATGTAGCTCTAAGTCAGTAATGAATTCTTACATTTTTCGTTTAGAAAGCTGATCTCCACACGCGACGTGTAGTTTGGTTTTCTGCACGAAACGTGTAGCTTTCTCATTTCAACACGTGGCGTGTAGCCGGCCAGATCCGACCGGATCGGATGACTATATCTTATAGCTGCCATAGGAACCATCGGTCAGAAAATGAGTCTTAGTGAGTAAAACTTTTTGGTTTTCACTGTTAGCGTCCTCAAGCTCGGCTATTATTTATATTATATGCTTTCAAACAGATATGCATATATTGGTCAAAATCAGATGACTATATCATATAGCTGTCATAGGACCGATCGGTCGGAATATGGGTCTTAGTGAAAAAAAACTTTTTTGTTTTTAAGTAAGTCGTTCTTAAGGTCGGTGATTATTAATATTAAACGCTTTCAAACTAATTTGAAAAAGTTGATCGACATCGGGTGACTATATCCTATGGTTGCCATAGGACCGTTCGATCGAAAATGAGTCTTAGTAAAAAAATTTTTTTGTTTATTATGTTAGCGTCGTTTAACTCACTGATTACTAATTGTATATGCTTTCAAATATATTCGCAAAATTTGTTCAAAATCGGATGACTATATCTTAAGGCTGCCATAGGACCGATCGGTCGGAAATTGAGTCTTAGTGAGAAAAACTTTTTTTTTTTCAATTTGATCTTTCTTAAACTCGGTGATTGTTAATTTGATATGTTTTCAAAAAGATTCGCGAAATTTGGTCGAAATCAGATGTTTATCTGTCGGAAAATGGGTTTTAGTTACAAAAATTTTTAATTTTTATTTAAGCGTTCATAAGCTGTGACGTTAGCATTTGCAAGGGTATAAAAACTTCGGCACAGACGAAGTTAGCTTGGCTTTCTCGTTTTTTTTCATATTACGAGGGTCGAAAATTGATTTTGTTTATTGCTATAAAAAATATTGTCGGATCTGCTTGAAAGTTTTACAGGATGTTTTTAAGACCCTAATAGAACGTTTAAGTAAAGTAAAGTAAAATTGGCTCAAACAGCACCTCCAGGAGGGCCAGGGCCAAGCTTCTCTCAATCTCTTGGCGTGTGTGCTTATAATTTTTCGCACAAGAGAAAGGGACCTACAGTTTAACGCCGAATCCGAACGGCAATAGTTAGAGAATTTGCTTTTTCATGGCTAGTTACTTCACAGCTGGCGCCAGTAGCTGGTGAAGAGGTGGTGAACGTTTAAGTAAATAAAAAAAAATCTAAGAAAAAATTTTCTAGACCAGAAGAGGGCCTGAAGAACGCGCTTTTCTTTAATTTACAAACTTACTTACTGCAAGTACAAAAAATTCTTGCTTCAAGAACGCTCGTTCTCATTTTAATTTCATTTAAACTCGCTTTTCAACTCTAGAATATTTCGTACCTAATTTAAGTACATCCACAAACAAAACATGCGTTAAATTAGAAGTACACAACGGTATAAATTCTATTCCGATCATCCTAAAACTCAGCAAGTCGTTCTTTTCTGAATGTATCTGCCAAATGCATAAAATTCTCAGTAAACAACTTGAGGAAACCTCTCGTAAACTTCAAATGATTTGCCTTTCTCTATCTTAATCAGGTTTTCTTCTTCTTCTTAAAAAAAAGACGATTCCTTAACAACTTCAATCCAATTAACACTCACTTGGGAGCCGAATAACATACAAGCGAGTTTTGAAGAGCTTTTGATGGTGCTAGAGGTGGTGTCTAATGTTGTTTTCCGCTACTTGTGTTTCGATTTAAGCGTTGCCATGGAATTATATATTAGAGGGCGAGAACTATCGATGGCACTATCGTCACTATCGATGGTTTGGCGCTATCGAGACTCCATCGATGATAGTCCAACACTATCGATAGTTTTCAATAGTTTGTCTTTTAAAGCTTTAACCATTAATAAAAATTCACACATTCTAATTGTAGCCCAAATCGTGTGTTTATTCTTTTAAATGTATTCTAATATTATAAACATTTAGTAATTAGTAATTTATTTGGCGACATTTCTAATGTTTAATTAGTGTGAGTTGGCTGGCTCTAGGTCCGAAAAAGTTGCGTTTGTTCACAACTTGTAAACAACTTATGCATTGTACCACCAAAAAGAGCTGGTTGCCTAACAACCAGCTTTTTTTGGTGGTACAATGCATAAGTTGTTTACAAGTTGTGAACAAACGCAACTTTTTCGGACCTAGAGCCAGCCAACTCACACCATTTAGTAATTATTGAATTAAAGCATAATTTTTAATGTTTAAAACATTTACTTTCCATTAAATGGACGATCGGAAAAAATCCTATTTCCCAAATTTTTCTTAAAGCTGCCTTTACACTTGTCATATATGTATCTCTGAAGATATTCTCTGACGATAGTGTAATAGCAAAGCAAATATCTCTAAATGTTTAGAAAATTTATCCTTCGTTGATTAAATAGGACACGTTCTATTTGATAAAAGTTTCTCTAAAGAGAAATTTTGACAACCGACTATTTAGAGATATATGATAAGTAGACATCGGATTTTACATATTTGCATATTTTGAACCGCATGCCCGATTTAAGTTCTGATTGCACACATCTTATTTTTATTAAAAAAAGATCTAAGTCCGCTAAAAACCACTTTGCATAAATTGCATATTTGCATAAAAAATATGTAAAATATGTAAAAAACCCATTTTTTATGAAATGACATATTTCAGATACATTATTACCCTAGTAGGCCAGGGTTAATGTGTTCTTTTTGAGATTCTGTGCTCACCATTTTCTGATTTTTTTGCAAGTCCGTTTCACTTTGAAAATCAACCTCATCAATTCAACTTTTAATTAATTAAAATGCCGAAAATAAGCGATAAAAAAACATGTTTGATTCAAAAATGTCTAAAAGAATTGGAATCAAACTGTTTTGAAATACAGGAAGACAACGTTGTCTGTCTGGGATATAACTCTCTATTTTCTCTGTAACTGGTATCTATTGTCTCCATACATAAATGAAACCAACAACAGTCGCAAAGGGATATGAGTTACGCTCTCAAATGCTCTCACGACATTTCTGTTATTGTATATTATATATTAATCGCCTAATTAAAAATGTTGGCTAAGCGCCATACCTGAGATAGTTGTATGATGGGTGTGAGTGTGCATGCTGCAGGTGGGTTGTGTGTTTGCGAGTGTGTGGAGTGGGATGGAGAAGGGGTGGGAGGGAAAGAGGGGGAATGGGGAGGTAAAGAAAGTGTGAAGAGGGGGTGGAGAGTGGACGAATAGAGTGAAGAGGGGGGAACAGTGGGCTTAGAGTGAGGAACAGTGGAAGAGGGGGGAAGAGTGGAGGGTGCGTGGGCAGAGGTGGTGGGGGAAAAGAGGGAAACCAAATTTGAATTGAATATAAATTGAAGAATGGCTACCATGAGGCCAAGTTGCCTACACAAGGTGTGGACGTTTTATAAAAAAATATGGTCGCTTTAAATTTCGGAATTCCTGTGAAATGCACAATCCTCATATATTTACTAGAAATGGGCGCGGGACGGAAGTATCCCTAGACCCGAAGTTTACAATGTTGTTGTGCGGGAGAGGTATATTCTCAGCATTCACATGACAGAAAGGGATTAATATATAATTCTGGAGTTTCCGAGCGCCTATAAAATTTGCTGCGCTCTCGTAAATAGTCAAATAAAAAATTGACAAATTTCACGGTTTTTGGTCTAAGAATCTAATATACGCGTCTTCGATTGCCATCTATCCAACCTTCAGAGTTACCTTAGGTCGTTAGAAAATTTTGCAAATTTCGCGATTTCCTTGACCATTTGATCTACTCCTCCTATTTACCCGCCGGTTTACCCTTCTTTATGATAATATAAATTTAAATAAGAATTTTTGAAATTTCGCGATTTTTTTGACCATTTGTTCCACATCTTTATTTACCCGTGTACTCTAGCCGTCCATAAAATCTTCATAAAAATCTGAAATTAATGAACAATTTAGAAATTTTCCAATATCTTAGAACTTTCAAGGCGCACCTTTCATTTGCTCGGCCCACAACTCCCATTTAATCGTCTATATTTTTTTACTAATAATCTAAGCTCAAGAAAAAGAATTTTTGAAATTTCTCAATTTTTATACATTTTTATACAATTACATATTTTACATATTTATTGCATATTTTGCATATGTAAAATATGCAAAATTTGCATATATTGAATATGCAGTTTCCAATGGAAAGTGGGTTATATAATTAGTATAAATATAATTACACTAGCTTACAGCATTTTCGATCCAGACCATTTGACAGTCATTTACTATGTCAAAACCGCCCGCTGAGTCAAAAAATCAAGTTCAAAAACTTGTTTGTGGTGCCGTTTTCGAGAAATTGCGAAGAAGCTAATTTCTTGGTTCGGAAGAAATATAGCTGGGTAAATCTTCAGTTTTGGATTGTAGATTTCAAAATGGACACATTTTCTTAAAGGGAAATTGAACCCACTTTTATTTCTTTCGACAACACTTTTTAATCCGATGTTGGATTTCGAAGCTATTGAGGGTTATATTAGAAGCTTTGCTTTAAACTTATCAGTTTTTGGAAAAAAGCAACACTTTAATTGCAAATTTCACCAAGAATAAAATTGTACAGAACTTATTTTGCCGCTTGTTAACTAGTGTATACGAACTAATTTATTCCAACTTTTTAACATAAGAAAAAGCAAAATTTAATAATTTTTGTTCAAATTTTCTTCCTAAGATATTAAATCTTCAACCATTTGGAGCTGGTTTCCGGAGACTCAAAAAAAAGTGCACTCGCGGTGGTCTAGATACCTGATGATAGATTCATTTTACCCCAAAAAACCAAATTGTTTCTGTTAATAGCTCGCGATGGAACTAAATTAGTTATGAGCAAAAGAAAATGCATCATGTTTTGAGAAAATGGTAACCGAAGTTTAAGTAAATGGTCGCCCTCATAGACTTTTATTCCGATTGACTTGAAACTTTTGGAAAATATTCTTACCATATTGAATTGTATAAAGAAATTTCGTTAACAAATTCCATGTAAATTAAATATAAAGTTTTTGTGGAATATTTATTAGCTTGTATTCTTTATTTAATACTTGACATCTTAGCATTTTTAGACAAAATTGTATAAAGTATTAAAAAAAACTATCGCTGAAAAAACTATCGCTGGCTATCGATAGTTCTCCACCTCTACTATATATATCAACTCAAAGATTTCAAACTAACCCATTTAGTTCTCAAGAAAAATCTTCAAAATCACGTACTCGACATGTGGCAAGTATCCCAAAAACCCAATTGTCGTTAAAGCGCATTACCGGCCAATTAAATTGAAAATTGCCACATAAATTTTTAATTTTCCATTGGCTTTTAACAACGGGCGATAATTACGATTAAAAAGATTACACAGACTCTGGCCAAGACGACATTAAGTCGTAGTAATTTTCGAATCATTTGAGCTGTCAATTGGCCAAACGACAAGGAAGAAATGGTCATGAGAAATCTAAGACAGCAAAATGGTTGTCGGGTTAAGCAACAAACTTATTTGTAGCTGATATTTTTTGGCAACTGCATCAAAGGATGGCCAAAGATTGAACAGTACAATGAGGAGGGAGCAAATTAATGGGAAAAGTGAACGGCAGATGCTTATGCTGAAGCTGCAAGCCGCCTTGGGCTGTAACATTGAGCAACTTTGCACAGCAGTGGGCGCAATTGTCAGCAGTTTTTCGGACTGGGACATGAGAGAGGAGACACAGGCATCTGCTGTCTGTCGCTGAAGACATTGGCCAGTCATGTGTAATCCCCACTTTTTTGGGGTTGATGGCTTTTCGTTCATTTTCTCTCAAATATGGCACTTATAATTACTGTTGGCTGTCCACAAATATTGATTTGATATAATGAAGCGCAAGCTTAATTAAAGCCAAAGATGCTTCTGAGATCAGACCAGCTGTGTCAACCATGTCTATGAAAGGTCATCGACGGCATACGAATTCGCACTCGCAACTAACCGGCTTTCTTTTTTTTTGTGTCTGACGGCATCTTCGCGGTACAATTGGCCATAAAGCGGGGAGGCTCGTTTGACAACTGGTTACGTGGTCCGCACCCGCATGAAGCAATGATTTCCTGGAAGACCACAAAATGCCTAGACAAGGTGCCATCCTCAGAGTCAGCCTCGGCCTCCAACTGGCTGCTGTCTGCTGGCTTTTCGGCGACTCATGTACCAAGTACGAGGTGCATGCACCGCATAAATCTTTTCACCTTTATTTACTTTTAAAGTATAAATAAATGCTGCGCATGCGCCTTGTGATTATGTGAGCATTACATGGCATGCCATTTGGCACGCTGCCATTCTCCATCTTCAAGCTGTAATCAGGGGAGAAGGAAGCCTGCTGTTGCCACGCTTGCTCCTCATTGACCTCAGCTGAGGAAGAGGAAAATGCAAAATCAATTTTGAGATTGAATGTCGATTTGATGTCTTCGTTTAAGGTCAATTGGATTACACGATGAGCTGAAGCATTGCAATGGGGTTAAATACTGGCAAGGAGTTGCAGTTGGGGTCAAGATGCGCAGGCAACGATTGATTGAAATAGTAGAGGGTGTCCGAGGGACCTCGAAATGCACAATTTCCGAGTAGGTTTCCGTGTAAAATTTGCGTTAGAAGAATTCCTGTGGTTACTAAATCAGGTCGACTCTTTTGACAAATTGAATCTACTTGGCTTTGAGCAATTGGTTTAAACCAGCGGTGGGCATGAAATTTGAGTTTGGGAGCAGCCTAACAACAACAACAGAAAAACGAGAGCGTAAGTTTAAGTCGGCTGTATCCGACTTCGATATACCCGTTACTCATGGAAAGCAATCTTTAATAGCCTTCCTGTGTGCCTGAGGTGGGGCAGCCGAAAAGTATGCAACATTTTTTAACTCGTCTATTTATCATCCGATCTCGATGAAATTTTAGGGCTTATAGATATTGCGAATATAAATGTTCGTTTTAATTTTGAGATTGATATCTTATTATTCAATTTTTTTTGTGGAGGCGGGGGTGGGCTCGGCAAAATTTGAAATAAACTTGATCTGCGTGCAGACAATAAGACCGACGTTGTCCGTCTCCCTCCCCCCTCCCCACTCACCATTATCAACCAAACCAACCCCAACCACCACCCACCAAACTTTGTTTTAAACTGTGATTGATTTTGAGATAACCGCACATAGATATTTTTATTTTTTTTTTGCTTACTTTTCTGGGACTTGAACACGGTACCTTGAAAGACTGAAACACACACAGGCGACGGGCAGCTTAACGAGCTCAGCTAACTTCCGTAAGCTAAAAGACGCGACGAAATCACACTTATAAATAAACGCAGTTGCCTTTCGTACGCATCGCACAACAACAAACTGCGCATGCGCTCCCACTCTCTGCGCTCTCATTCTCTCAACGACCAACTGCGCATGCGCCCTCACTCTGCGAGAGCGACTCCAACGCTACTCTCTCAAAGTTAAGTTGCCCTCACCCCCCTTGCCTATAAAAAAAACAAAATTGAGAACGTTTAGAATGAATTTATCTCGATTCCAAGAGCGAAATTCTTGAAAATTCAAGAGCGACTAATTTTTTTTTCGAGAGCGTTCGTACTCAAATTATTCGTTCTAGTTTTTTCTTAGTGTAGAGTACCAACTTTTTTTTTTAATATACGCTTTATTGATAGGCTTCCTTAGGTCATAATCCTTTTTCTAACGTGGTTATTTTTTTGTTGACAGCCTTCTTTGTCGACTCTTAATAAGAACAAAAATAAAACAAAAATGTTGCTAAATATAATTTTTCAATATCTCAAAAATTAAAAACATTGCATTAAACATTCCTGATAATCGCTTATTGTACAGCAAATAGTTGAGTAATAGTTTTGCATTCACGTTAAAAGTGAACAGCGAAGAAAAGTACACTAAGGAAAATATCGCATAGTAAAAACTATAATAATCATATTTGATTTTACCAAATTTCATTTGCCCTTTTATATTGATCATGCACGGCATTCAAGCTTGAGAATTACAATTGGTCTCATGTGTTTAGGCAGATTCAATTGATAACAAGTCGTAGCCACCAGCGAGAGCAATGGCGCAACGCGTTCAGACGGCATTACACCAATTGTGTTCAGTCCATGGGGATCCAAATTCGAGTCAGAACCGGAACCGATATTTTTATTATTTGTATACCGGTATTCGAGAAGCGAAAAGAACCTAAACATTGTACCAGTACTGTTTCGGGTCTGAGCTTTTTTTTAATTTCCGTAGCTGCTGCCAAGTTATGTTGTCATCTCTACATTCATCTCTATATTGAGAGGTGCAAACTGGGCCAAGGGTATAGAGCAGCGATGGTCACAAGAACCCCCTGGGGGCGAAGACATTTCGTTATTTACACGTATACGAGCCAAACGCATGCCGAAGCTAGGGAGAAGAGAGCAAAATGCCTTTCAGTCGTTGGCTAGCCTTTGATGCTGTCTGGTCGTAGCGAATTCACTGCGCTTTTTTTCACACACCATTACACTCTCACTTTTTGGCCTCGCTCTCGTTGACCAACGCTGGTATAGAGCGTGAGAGAGTGACAACAGATATTTTTTCTGACGTCTGTGCATGTATGTTTCTGCGTGGAAGACTGAAACAAAACCAGCAATGAAAGCATGTATATATTTGGCGATCTCTCTCTTAAATTCTGTTTTTGCGCGTTTATGATTTTTTTTTAGAAAAAAAAGTTTGGGATACAATTGATCAAATTGTTAGCGTTCTTGAACCAGCTGAAGTTGCAACGACTAGACTGCAAGTCAAGCAGTTAGTTACGCAATATGGCTCAATTGTAAGCTTCGAATAAAAAAAAAGATTCTGGCTTTGAAAAACTTTTGTTCAGTGAAATAGACAAACGCGAGACCACTCTCTTTGAAAATAATGCTTTCCTAGGAGGCATGTAATGGTCGCAAAGACCATTGTAAAAGTAAACAACAACAAAATAAGAACCGAAAACATAACAGAATAGGGATTTACCTTGGTTGTTAGATCACAACAAATTTAAAACTAGCGCCAACTAGGGCCCATTTATCGAAGATACAACCCTGCGATAGCTCAACCTATCGATATCGGCAGAGTTACATACGATCAACTGCAGCTGTCACACTAAGCTTTCGGTTTCCATCTTGCAACTTGCTTCCTTCTTTCCACTGCAAGCGATCAGACCGTACAGACGTGTGAGCTCTACAAAGTTGAAAAGGAAATCTCAATTTTTCCTAGCCATCCTGTTTGTTTCTTCAACCCTTTTAAGGGCAATCAGTTCAACAATATAGTCTAGGATAGACCAGGCTGTGCCTGAACTTTTCCCTTTAGCATTTTGTTTGGATGGTTAAGACCCCCACATAATTGTGTTGCAATTCAGCGGCCAGGCAGAAAAGGATCAAAGCCGGCAGATCTAACTCAGGGCCAGAGGAGTCTCATCCGCCAGAAAATCTCAGCAGCCAAAAGAGTCTCTCCTAAACCTGAAGAGCCTTGCCTACGCAAATGCAGTCTTACCAAAGCCGAAAAAACCCAAAAAGAATTCATCAGAGAATTCATCGTAAAACCAATCATCCCACACAAAAATCAACAACAACCACAACGAATTCACGAGGAGGCCTCCATCGTCAATTAAGTCTGGTGAGTGATGTATAAACGAGTACCCTGTTCGTCGCAGTGTTACATTTATTTCACGAGTGCGAAGAGAGTACTCTAAGAGGATGATATCGTAAAGGTCTGAAGCATTCCTTCTTGATAACGCTTGGCTTAAGATTTTTACGATATTATCTTTCAATTGGTTCCGTGTTTATCGCCCGCGAGCTTTTGCCATGTAATCAAAAGCTTTCGTTCTTCTTTACATTCAAACGTAGCTTGTACATATCCAAGCTTTTGTTCGCATTAAAATGCCACTAATTATCAATCACTTATCTAATATTCTTTTGCTTAACTAAAGTCAAAGTTTCGCTTTATTTGATGTTGCCAAATTACGAAAGAACTATGGTTCTAGAAACAACTTAAAATCTATCCTTGTAAACATGAGCTTAAACAGTTCCGTTAACTAATGTACACTTAACCTAAAATGCAGTCTGCTCTCTTGAAACATTCTCCTCAAGAATTTGGAATAAAATTCTGTCTTAGTTTAATCCCAATGCATTGATCATCCACACATATACCCATATATATATTTATTTTACATATCACTTCAAGCATATTATCTTTTCAGCGGTGAATTGAAAGCAATAATAAACGAAATTCAAACGATATTGAGTATGAATGTCACTTAAATTAAATTGAATTAAAATTGAGTATTGATAAACATTAAATTTGAACGGGAGTTTTAAAACTCGTATTAAACATGCTTAAATATAACTGAAAATTTCTACGAACTCTGGAGTAAATAAATCTGACCAACAATCTTCGAACTAGGAAATAAAACTATTGGTATTATAGATTTAAGTAGGGTGACCCATGAAAAATTAATAAGATGAGAGAATCTGAATACGTTGAATCGCTATAAAATATACATAATTATTTTTATAAATTTCCTGGAGGAGCGAAATGTCTTCGAATAACAATAAAAAAAAGATAAAACTTAAGTGAGGTTTTCTTTTGACTTAATAGGATTAAAAATGATAGGAATAAGACCTAAGAATTTAAGCTATTGATATATCTGATGTTTGAAGATTTAATAATGAAGAATATATATTTGTATTTGATTTTGAAAATGTTTGTGTAAATTTTTTTATTTCCTAAGTCATGGGGTCGAAAATTTAAAATGATATAGCTTGTACATTTGGGGATCTGCTAACGCTAATCCATTAGCAGATCATGGTCGGGTTGGGTACAGAACGTGTAGATCGTTTGTCACCTTAGACCACACCGCTTGTCGGAACAAAGAAATAGCCATTAAACTTGTTTTCCCTTTTCCTTATTCCCTCGTTTTCCCTTTCTCCTATCTTTGATCTTATTTCGATCGTACTTGTGGGAATCTTCCGTGCAAGTTCGAGTCGTTTAGCCTTTTTGTATTGACCGGTTGAAGCCGATATGAATTAGGGCTTTAAGGACTCTATAATAAATATTGTGTAGTGTGCAGTTGAGGCAGCAGCAAACAACCCCCCCACATTCCCGTAAAGAGCTGGTAAATCAATGGGTCCCGCTAGGCTGTCTGCGCTCCTGCGTTCCAGAGACGGAAAAATACTCCTGGCCAACCTTTACAGGCAATGTCTTAGACCCTCGTTATAATATCATGCTAGCCTCTGAAAAGAAAAGTACGTGTTTAACTGCTTTGACAATAATATATTCAAGAATTTTATCAACTTCTGTTCAATTGCAACTAAATGAGAAAGCTAAAAGAAAAGCTGACCCAGCTGAACTTTGTCCGAAAGTGGAGATGAAGTCGATTTATATATGAATTTGTATGAAAGAAAACAGGACAATACAAATAGTTTAGTATTTTAACAAATCAGTTTCATGGCATCAATCAAGGTTTTTCTAAGCATAAAACGCTTACAAAATAAAGTGATGTTCTTAAATGATGGTCAGGAAATTCGATAAAGTTTCCAGAATTGTATGATCTACCTAAAGTTATTCTTGCTGTTCCAGTGAAGTTTATTATACCTCCGCTAGAGATCAGATGGACGGAAATACGTTGACCGCTATTATGCTTCTAAGAAATAATCATTAATTTACCTTCTTTGTAACTAACTTTTTTTGAGTTTCAGTAACGTTAAGTGTGGTGAAAATAAACAGAATAAAAAAACAGAACCTTTTACCGAAGCAGAAGTTTTTGTACGTACCGGAACCGTAACAGAAATTCGATTCGGTTTGATTCCCTGGTTGTAAGTAGTAAGAATCAGTTTTAAGATATTGTCTACCAAAATAATGCAGCAGAAAGCAAACGTTTTTCAACCAATCCCAGCATTCAAACACTACACTACCACAGCTCTTGAATTCATCATCGCCTCGTCGATTGCGAAAAGGATCTAAGGTCATAAAGGACCTGAATTCTATGAAATATGTGGGCCACAACCTCAATTCAATCAATTTTAAAAACCTTTAATGCAAGAGCAAAATGTGGCCATTGGCCAGCAAAGTCAGGCCTCGTCATATGGTCTCCTGTCCTCCTTATCTAAGTTTTTTGAATATCTGATACTGCTCCTAATAACCCCATTTGTGGAAATTTCCAACTTCACACCATTTTTTCTTTTAGAAAAAACACGGTACTGTAGAACAAGTGCAAAGGATCACTACAGAAATAAGCACCGTGTTTAAATAATTGGGTTTTTATCAAAGAACATCAATACCTAGAAGCCACATTTCATACAAACAATAAAAAAAATGCTCTGAAATTTTATTATTTACACTTTTGACTTAAATATTTTTGGGATAGACTCGGCCGAACTCAAGCCATTTCTTTTGGCGTCAAACAAGATTACCCAATGAGTGCAAGACAAAATCTTAAAACCAATCAGCCGCGCACCTAGATATGTCTGGAGCGATAACTTTCACAACGACCCTACTATATCATTCGCAAGTTGCCTGCTGACAATCTTATCACACAACAAAGTTTTAATCGCACCCCGACCAATTTGCTCGAACACTGATCAAAGTCAGTAGCCACACCTCACCAGGCAAGCGACCCATGTAAGGGCCACCCAATCCAGCATTATTCTTAAACAAAAGGAATGGTAGACAAAAAAGACACAAGAATTTATGGTCAGTTTCTATTAATAAAAAAACATTAAAAAAATTCAGAACACAATATGAGACTCAGAATGGTAGAATGATTGCAGCCTTAGAAATAGCTTGATTTTATACATTAGTGGCAACAATAAATATTCAAGCTGAGTGGCCCTTATTTACGTGAGCAATACAATTACAATTCGCAAGCGAATTCGCGAGCGAATGTTGACGCGAAAGTTTTACGAGTTTCATTTTCACTCGTTCCTAAAAATAATTTTTTAATAAAACTAGAAGTAATTGTAAATTTTGTTAAATAATATTTATTTAAATTCATCGCCTTTTCTCCCATTGCAGCTGCTTCCATGCATTTTATATTCTTAATGAAAAATGCTTTGCTTTGCATATAAAAAACAGGTTGCTTCCTTTTGTTTGGCAGTATTTCAACACTAAACAATTAATACAAATTAATCAAGAACCTTTAAACTGCATAAAAAAATAAAGTAAATCAAACAATGTTTACCGATTAATTGATTGACGCTCGGCAGTTTGCTAAGCCAAATTAGAATGACGCCAGCCTAAGTATAAGGTCTTCAAATACATACTGAAAATGCAAAGTCAACCAATTCGAGCGATTGCTTGCAGTGAAGTTTTTCCGTCTTTCAATTTCCGAATAAACACACATCAACAATTGCCATTTTCCACGAAATGCTCGAACTATTTCTACACTTGAACAAATCTCCAATACGTTCTGCAATTCCCAAGACCAAGAGATATGTGTACGCTTTTTAGCATATTCAAGAGTTGGCAGTAACCCATGTTTAAGAGGCAAACGGATTGCTGTTCAATTTTCCAAAGGCAAAGGCATTGAATCGGAAAGTGCACAATAAAGCTGGATGAGGAATATTTTTAACTGAATTTTTATGTGAAACAATGGATTTCTACCGAAAAATAAAAATAAAACTAGACAGGCGAGGTAAAAGTCAAATGGCAGGCGCGTCCTTTGTTGCTTGAAGCACTCAGGCCTTTTGGCTTTCGGCGTTTATCTAATTCAATTGTGCTGGTCAGAAGACCACTCACTGTTCTCTCTCCTTTGAGGAAAGAATGAACAAATCCATTTGAAGCCAAATTAGTTTTTGCGGTCGCTGGTTGAAAATGTTGACTTACCTTGCGTTTGGAGCGTGCCATCCGCTGGTCCCGCGAGTTCTCCGCCTCGCCGGGCGGTCGCTTGCCCCATACGGCGATGGCGATGAGCGTGTAGGTGAAGATGAGCACCAGCAGGGGCACAACAAACTGCAGAGTAAACAGGGCCAGTGTGTAATAGTATTGCTGCTCGCTGTGTGGCCACACCTCACGGCATATGTATCTGATGGCGATTCCGCAATGTAAGGACACACACACAGGAACCCGATGCCAGCGGAGAGTGGATGATAGCACGGAGTGGGTGAGTAGATTGCATAAAATAAAAGAGCAAAGACAGAGCGTTGCATTAGTAAAATGTTGGTCGAAAAAGATTTGACCAATCTGCTGGTCCCGGCTTTGCACTTGAAAAAAAAAACTGTCAAACACATGCATACATACATACACACACGCACACAAGGACACGCGTGGAAGAGCAGCCCAGTCTCGTTTTGCCGCCAACAATGGAAGAGAAAATTAAATTTCGTAAAAATGAAGATTACTCACCATCTGAGTACCTAAATATTTCTCCACTTTTTTTTTCAAAGTTTTCTTTAAATTGAATTTAAAACTTGTGTAATTCTACAACACGACAAGCTTTATAAATAAAGGCTAAGATGTTTTGAGCTGACCTCACCTATATCACAGATATTGCTTCGGAAAATTCACGCTTTCATCAATCTGTTCTTATTGTCGCGATTATTTTAAAGTTTGCTACCCACTACATATTGAAATCATCTACTTACTTTGATTAAATTAATGCTTCAAAGAAATCTTTTATAGGCCAAACCAAGCGCAATAACCGTGATTAAATTGAAAAGTGAATTTTTAATTTAAACTTCCAGGGTTTTTCCAATCGATAATTTTATTCTTTCTGTAACTTGGTAGCACTGTCACTGATATCTGTGCAAAACTTACACATCAAAATATTAATTAATGTTTAAGATACACTGTTATGGTCCGAAAGCTAGTTAGTCGCCGGCTAGCTTATGGCTGACTCGGGGATGAGTACAACCTCGATAGCTAGACTGGTCGGCTAACAACAAAAAATGTATATTTGTCCAGATGCCTGTCACGGCTCACACGTAAAACACAAATACTTGGTAAAACAGCTGGAATTATTTGCAAGAACATTAACCGACCTACCATAGGTTGACTTTCAAAAATCAGTCAACCCCCTTAACTCTCAGACACTGATTTTACGCCGCCATCTCACCCCCTTGAACAAGATTACACTAACATATTCTTTTCACTCTCAAACACATATATTTTCTAGCGATTTACTAACAACTATAGACATATTCATTATGTTTCCTAACCAGGGTACTACTGGGACGGTTACTAGACAAACAAGTGAGAAAGTCAGTCAGGTCCGACTATAACATACTACCAGTGCATTTGCCCCCGACTATAATATTATAATACATCCAAGGAGTCATGTGTCTATCGTACAATATTTTTATTATACGCTCATCTCTCAGGTTCTCTCTCTCTCTCTCTCTCTCTCTCTCACTATGCCTTTGTGGAATGGAAAGCTGTGGTGATGGGTAGGGGGGTGCGGGGTGTTAATTGGCCGTTTTTTGCTCAAAACTTGTGTATCCTTCATCCGATCTTTATCATTCCTTCAGCAAATCGATAATTATTTTTGATTACTAGATATGTTGAGAAGATACGAGCAATCGATCATCAAAACTGTGGGAGATATGAAGTTTTTTCCAAATTCCGGGGGCGGGAGGGGGCGTGGCAAAAAATACTGACAAATCAAGAAAAGGGCATTACTTTATGAAATACTACACGAGCAGCTGCAGGTGGCTGCAGCCAAACTAAATTTTTTTTAAATTAGAAACGGGTATGGCTCAGCGGTTAGTGTGTTGGCCTGCAGTGCGGGAGGCGTGGATTCAATCCCGGACCATCTAATAAAAAGTTTTGTTTTTTTTTTAGAAAATTGCTGTTACACATCCGATTGCCTTTACCAGCTATTGGCGCCAGATGTGAAATAACTAGCCATGAAAAAAGCAAAATTCTCAAACTTTGCCTTTCGGATTCGGCGTTAAACTATAGGACCCTATCTCTTGTGCGAAAAATTATAAGCACACACGCCAAAAAAGATATTGAGAAACGCAAAATGGACAAGAGGTCACACTTTCGATGGTATTTTAGGAAATCACTTAGAATCAATGCAAAACAAGTATGGCATTGTGAAGTTTGCCCAATTAGCTGTAAATTACAGCAGTTATGGTTGGTTATGACATTAATTTTTTGATATTTGGCCTATGGCAGCAACCACTGTGCGTTGTAACGTCGACATCAAAGCGATACCGCAGAGCGACAGCAGAATTTTTGTTTTGAAAAAAAAAATTTGACGAGTCTAAGCAGCGACACATCTTGATGAATGGAGATGTATACACGACTTGTATTGTTCTCTCCACAAAAAATATAAATATAAACAAATGTGTTTGCATCTCACTTGTGTGAAATCCTAAAATATGTATAACACTAGCTGTGCTTTTTTGAATTGTATCTTCAGTTGCATCTTCTTTAAACACAAACCAATCACAATAAACTTAACTAGGTACAAAATAAATTTGACAGGTCATAGTAGCCCTTAAATAGAATAGTTTGAATGTTAACTATGCCTCCTACGACGAACAAAAAAAATCAAACTAAGTCAATTTGCATGAACTTGAAACCTTCCATTTTTTTTACTTAAATGCCAATAACTTTTATATTCTTCGATGGATTTTAATGAAATATGTGGCGTTTTATTTTTAATAGACGGGTCTTTGGTGACCAGCAATAAAATTGATCTTACACAATTTTTTTCGTGGTAAAAATCGCACTTGAAATCTATCTTTTTCCAAGACCATTGGAGGACACATACGTACAAAGGCCACAGACAGCGCGGCTCTGGCTCGTTGTGTCTGTTTTTGCTGTTGAGTCGCATTGGAGTTCGCAAGCGATTGTGGCATTGCAGTCATGGTGAGGGAGTTGTTTATTGATTGTGGGCCAGGTGAAGATCGTAGAGATAACAATGTACGGTCAACTAACTTTGTGGTGTTGTGTGTCCCTGTTTTAAAAAACTTGAAGGTTTTTTAAAAAAAGTGATCCATTTAATTCAAATATGCCGATAAAAGTCTTTATAACTTCAAAGTCAAGCACCAGATTAAGAAGTGGTGTATAAATGAATGATAGGGCATTCAATTACATTCCAAGAAAACATTAACTTTACAAATTGAATAAGCCGATACTTTTATTCCCAATCAAAAAACTAGCTTTTTCGCGGCCCCACTAAAAAATTTGTTGAATGGATTATTGGACTTAGCGGAGGGATTTACATAAGGAATTGCTAGCAAATGTTCGGGATCGCAAAATTTTTATTTTTTTGTTTTGTCAGCTTGTGTAATCAGATGTAATATGTCTAGTAACATTTCACCTTATACTATCTGTCAACCATATTCAGACTACTATTCAAGCGAGTTGATCCGTAATGAATTAAATGAAAGCGTTAATTTCTGCATTCCTCAACAATTCTGGGATAGATGTATTTGTTAACAAACTTTATTATTTCATTTTATTTTACACTGAGTAAGAGCTTAGTAAGAGCTCCTTTTAAAAAAGGAGACCCTGCAGTTTGCGCCAACTACCGTGGGATCAGTCTGCTTCCCATCGCATATACGATTCTGTCGTGCATTATTTGTGAACGTCTAAAGCCGCTTATTAGCACACTGATCGGACCTTATCAGTGTGGCTTTAGACCTGGTAAATCCACCACAGACCAGATATTCACTTTACGACAAACCCTGGAGAAGACCTATGAGAGAAATATCAAAACCCACCATCTTTTTGTTGATTATAAATCAGCCTTTGACACACCGATAAGGTCAAGGTTCTTTGAAGCCCTGTCTACCTTTGGTATACCAGCAAAGAACGTTCGACTTTGCATGATGATGTTGAGACGCACTCGAAGCTCCGTCAAAATAGGAAAGAACCTCTCCGAACCATTTGATACCAAGAGAGGTTTTAGGCAGGGTGACACCCTATCGTGTGACTTCTTTAATCTACTGATGGAGTATATACTGCGCCAGTGCCCAAATGCCAACAGATCGGGCTCATTTCTTTATTAAGATCTAATGCTACTCGCATACGCCGATGATATTGACATTATCGGCAAAAACGAACGGGCGATAAGCAGACGTTTTCAGAGATTGAGAAGCAGTCTAAACTGATAGGCTTAGCGGTAAACGAGGACAAGACAAAGTACCTAGTATCCACGGACAAGAAGTCTACGCGTCTTGAACAATTTGTTACGATGGGGGAGTACAACTTTGAGGTTGTAGAGGACTTTGTCTTCCTCGGGATGCTGATTACCGGCGACAGCAACATCAGCCTGGAGATCCGAAGAAGACTTACTCTTGGAAATCGATGCTACTAAGGGCTCAGGAGGGAGTTCAAGAGCAGAGCCTTTTCTCGAAGAACAAAAATAGCGCTATACAAGTCACTCATCATCCCAGTCCTGCAATACGGCGCAGAAGCATAGACAATAACAGCAGCGGATGAAGAGGCGATTGGCGTGTTCGAGCGAAAAGTCCTTCGGAGGATCTATGGACCTTTAAAAGTTGGTGATGGATACCGCATTCGAATGAATCACGAACTGTATGAGCTCATCAGTCCAGTCAAGCGCATAAAGCAACAGCGGCTGCGCTTAGGACATGTAACCCGGATGTTGTGTGTGCTCAACATCGGTCCAATAAAGAAGAAGAAGAGCCTAAGACTTTTGCAGGCACTTCAAGTTTATTTTCAATTTTGACATACCCCCATGACTTCTTTGCAGTTTGAGAAAAACTCTTATCTCCCACAATTTAGTACGTAGATTGCTCAGATGGTAATGATAAGATGAAGAATAGTTGCAATATAATTACTCAGTGCTTGGCTCTCAAGTTATTTGAATAAAGATTTTTGGTTCTACTGACATCCACAGCCATTGCAATGCGAACTTTAAGCATTTACTGACTTTCTTTATTCAAGTCTCAGGATATACAATTTTTCACGTCGATAAAACTGAACCGACTTAAAAATTGTTGGTTCCGTTCGCAGTTGTTGCATGTACCACCGCTAACACCCGAGCAAGCTGCTCATTTTGGCTGGTATTCTATCTGTCAAATAATATGAAATATTGAAAATTAAAAACTAATGGAAAATTTCAATCCCATGGCCTAAACGTTAAGACACGTGCGATCATTTTGAAATTGAATTGAAACTGCAGTTTTCTGTTTTAGCTTTCTTGTAAGCAAATATATAAGGTTGTCAAAAAAGTCTTGCGGTATTTTTATTGAATTTTCAATTGTTCATAAAATTGGTTATAATAATGCGATTTAAGTCAAATATGCGCCGTTTTGTTCGATGACGAGTTCCCAACGAGATGCCAACTTCATAATGCCCCTCTTATAAAAGCTCGCTTCCCTATTGGCAAAAAGCTCGGAGAGCCAATTTTCACAGGACTCTCTTGTGGCCAACTTCCGACTACCAAGCTCGTTCGCCATGGACAGAAATAGGTGGTAATCACTTGGTGCGAGATCCGGACTATACGGTGGATGCAAAAGAACCTCCCATCCGAGCTCCCGGAGCTTCTGGCGCGTCACCAAAGATGTGTGTGGCCTGGCGTTGTCCTGATGGAAGACAATTCGGCCTCTGTTGATCAAAGATGGCCTCTTCTGCATGAGTGCTGCATTCAAGCGGTCCAGTTGTTGGCAGTACAGGTCCGAATTGAGCGTTTGGCCATAGGGGAGCAGCTCATAGTGGATGATTCCCTGCCAATCCCACCAAACACACAGAAGAACCTTCCTGGCCGTCAATCCAGGCTTGGCCACCGTCTGGGCAGCTTCACCGCTTTTCGACCACTACCGTTTGCGCTTCACGTTGTCGTAAGTGACCCACTTTTCATCGCCAGTCACCATCCGCTTCAAAAACGGGTCGATTTTGTTGCGATTCAGAAGCGATTCGCATGCATCTATACGGGCAAAAATGTTTCCTTGCGTCAAGTCGTGTGGCACCCATACATCGAGCTTCTTTTTGAATCCAAGCTTCTTCAAATGGTTTATAACGGTTTGATGACTCATGCCCAGCTCTTGGCCGATGCTACGGCTGCTACTATGCCGGTCTCTTTCGAGGCCTTCCGGACCGTGGCGCATCTTCGATCACCTCTGCACCAGAACGAAAACGTTGAAACCATCGTTGTGCGGTGGAAATGGAAACTGTATCGGGTCCATAAACTGCACAAATTTTATTGGCAGCATGAGATGCATTTTTGCCTTTATCGTAGTAGTACTGTAAAATATGCCGTATTTTCTCTTTATTTTGCTCCATGTTTGCGACGCTATAACTCACGAAAGACTAAAAACAAACAACAATAAATCAAACACGTGTTAGCGCGTGAAAAGTGCTTTCCAAAAAGCTCTAGCGTGAACCGATGCGACGAATACAACTAGAACTACGCGCTTGCAAAGACAAGCTTGCGGAAATGCCGCAAGACAACCTTATAAGGAACTCGTTTTCATTTTGTAGTTAGTTTAATACTATGTTTTGCCCATCGCGTACAAACAGCATGTGTTCCTGATGACCCTGTTGTCCACTCATTATCCACATCATTCATCTGCCATGTTGCACTAATTAGAAGAGAGTTGTTGCATTTGCTACGTGCTTAGCATAATCTTTTTCACTTGTTTCAAATGCAAATTTGATGTTGCTTAAAATTTCTGGGCAAAAAATAACAGCAGCGGAGAGATACCCCTACCAGGCAGTTAAATTTTTTCTTTGGACTACAGAAAATTGTTCATTGCTTGGTAGAAAGAACTGATTGCAGTTGTCTGGGCGCCTAATTTATTACGTGCCAAGCGAGAAGGTCAACCCTAAGGATACAAACGGATATGTTCGGAACACGATTGGCAAATTTTTGAATTTTCCAAGTCTACGCTGATGTGTCACACACTCAACTGGCTTGCTCCTCCTTGGGAAGGGAAATGTCATGAAGTCATTTATTTAATGCCACACTTACAGACTTACACACGCCCACTCAGCACACTCAGAAACACTCAGGCACTCGATGTTGTTTATTGTTTGACTTCTTTCGTACTTACTTCTCGCATTTCTCATGCCACGGCGAAGTGGGCAGGTCAAGGCGGGAGACGACAGGTATGGGGAATGCCGTGGCAAGTGCAATAAACCAAACGCCACCGATGATAAACTTAGCATAGCTGCAAAGAGAGATTGAAATGGAAAGAAAGCGGCTTGTAAGTACTCAAGATTTATTTTTAAATAATTAATTTTTTGCGATTTTAGTTCATAAATTCCCTTGTCATTTGAGTGATGACTGAGCCCGCCGTCTCCGGCCCGTCCTCCATGCTAAGCAAGCATTAATAGTAATATTGGGGGTTGTGTGGCCTGCGTGTGCGTAAATTATAGCCCTGTTGAATAATTATCAACCGTATTTACTTTACGCCCGCAAATATTTGCCCACGCCTGTGAAGGACGAGGGACTCACGCACACACTGACGTAAATTACATATTTCATTGGCAACCCAACCTCCTCCCCCATATGCATACATGTCGAGCAGCCATTAAGCGGTGCCCGAGTGTTAAGGACTTGGACGCAGAAATAGTACGAGAATAAAAGGCGCTATCCAGTTACCAAGCAATTTGGCGTTGCAATGGCCAACAGGCGCTGAGGATTTCACATAGATGCCGCGTCAGGGTCTTCAATTACTATTTAAACCAATTAACAGAAACCAAGCCAAGCGGAGACGAGGCGACGTGCCTTTGTTGCGTTTTGCCCTACCGTCACGCCGATTCCCAGGAGACCGTCGTTTAGGTCAAGTGGACAGGCAAATGCCCAAAATGGAGCCAAGCAATGCAAATACCCCAGTACGACCACTTAATGTTGTCCAGGCATGGCAATAGAAAACAATATCTTTAAGATGCTGCTTCCTTACCATGAGTAAATTGTAATTGGAGCTGTTAGTTTACGTGTTACATACTACGTTTATACACACAAAATTTATTGTGATTAATGCCCTTTAAAGTATGCAATGCTTTTAATAAGGAATGGATCAGAATAATAATTATTTTATATTTGGCTTAACACAAGATTATATTGCAAACCTATTAGTGCTCCGACAATCTGGATGAATTTACAGTGTGGATTATGTATGACGCTGCCATAACTGGCTATCAATGTTTGCCTTCTAATAGAACATTTTATAAGGAAATAAAGTTTGCATACCTTGAAGGTCATGATAAATTTTGTGTGTATAAACGTAGTAGCAGTCAAAAAAATAAATCATTATGGGATTCAGGCTGCAAACCTCATAAGTTCGGGAGAGGTTCGAACCCGCAAAGCTTTTTTTGTTCGGGTTCACAGAGCGGGTTCAGAAGGCCGCTTGGTTCATGTTCGAACCAAGGTTCAGGAACAATTTTGTTTTTCGCTAATTTAATCAATACTGACTCTTTGGCTGGTTAAAAACAATTTATGGGTTGAAAATGATACTTATTTGGCAAGAACAGCTTATACAACATATCCAACATTTTTAAGTTCTTTACAATAACAGTTTTCCCTAAACTTTAAAACCTTAGAATTTCGAGGAAATCTTTTAATTCCGTCAAATAGATGAAGTCGTTCACCGAAATTATTTGTCAGTTTTGCATTGTATTCTACCTTCTTAGAAACATTTTCCAATTCATTTTCATCCGATGATGAACACGGTAAGGAATTATTGATGCTTTTAATTACACAAGGCAACAAAATTAAACTTTTCAGTATATTGAAGGGTTGGTGTTGATGCTGGATTATTTTCGTGTTCTAAATACTAATCTGTTTTTTGAAATGGTTCATTGTCGAGATTTTTAGTAATTTAAGCTCAAAGTTGCTAAAAATGACTACTTTGCCCCTTTTAAGGCGGGTATGGTGGGGAATCTGCTATTTTATTTTGACTCTCTATAATATTATCGGAAAGTACTACTCATTAACTTTGAAATAAACTATTCCAAACAGCACCACAATTTTATACCCTTGTTTTAAGCTAAGATTTACCATTTTGAATACATGAGCTGGAAATAACATAAAAATCTACTGCCCAAAGGTATGCATTGCAAGAACAGTACAATAGGCTAGTAATTTGTATAGATTTTTATACTCTTGTAGAGGGTATATTAAAATTGTCCAGATGTTTGTAACGCATAGAAGGAAACATCTCCGACCACATAAAGTATATATATTCTTGATCAGCATGAGCTGAGTTGATATAGCCATGTCCGTCCGTCCGTCTGTCCGTCCGTCCGTGTGTCCGTCTGTTTCAATGCTATCTCCTTCGTCAGTTTTAAAGCTATCTTAACCAAACTTTGCACGAAGTCTTTTGGTACAAAACCGCTGCACATTTGTCGGAACTGACCGGATCGGATGACTATATCATATAGCTGCCATAGGAACTATCGATTGAAAAAGTAGTTTTAATTAGAAAAACTTTTTTGTCTTTAAGGCGAACGTGTCCAAACCTCGGTTTTATTAGTTTTCTATGCTTTTACACAATTCCACCAAGTTTGATGAAAATCGGTCAACTAAATAGTATAGCTGCCATACAAAATATAGTTCTGAAAAAAAGTCTTATTAGGAAAAACTTTTCTGTTTTCAATGCTATCGCTTCCAAACTCGTTTCAGATCAATATTATATGCTACCGCACGATTCTACCAAGTTTGATCAAAATCGGATGACTATGGCATATAGCTGCCATAGGAACGATCGGTCGAAAAAGTATTTCTAGTGAGGAAAACTTTTTTGTTTTCAATGGTAGCGTCTTTAAGCTTTCCAGCTATAAATATTATCGGTTTCCACGCAATTTTGGGAAGTTTGTTTATCGTGTATATCGTTTAGCTGCCATATAACAAACTGCCAATCGAATGGTCAAAGTAGAGGCGTCATCTTATTACTGAGTTTGGGAAATAACTCTGCTGAGAATGTTCGACGAAAATGATTTAAAACCTTAATTTATTTAAATTATACAAGCTACATTGGTAAATAAACTTCAGTCGAGCCGAAGTTACCTTTCCTTTATTTTTTTTAAATGGAGTTCAACGCGCATTCTTCTATAATCGGACGCGGACGCAGCTGTAGTAAAGGGTGATTTTATAGCAACTTTCTGTTTGGTGTCATATGTTACTGTCAAATATGTTCAGTTTGGTGTATAACTTAACCATGAATCGACTTACAAACGAACAACGCTTGCAGGTTATTGAATTTTATTATCAAAATTCATGCTTGGTTAAGAAAGTGCACCGTGCACTTCTTCCATATTATTGTCTGATTGGGCGACCTTCTGAGGCGCCTATTCGGAAACTTGTGACTAAATTTCGAACCAAATCTACATTATTGGACATTAAACCACCAACACGCATACCGCATAGGAAAATATCGCAGCTACATATATCGCATTAATCAAATCCGCTAGCTGTTTAAAAATCTATTTGATTTTTATGGAGATTGCCCTGTTTTCATTACCGATCGGAATTGATTTAAGCTAGTATGGATGGAATGAATTTTTAAAAATTCTACACTTGCCCTTAACAATTTTTGCCACAATATTTGTCCTCTTGAGTCTTTCATCCTGCAGATTATACTGTACAATATAAGATAGCAGCTAAGCCACTGGTAACTAGGGCCAGTGGAACATATAACAAAAAAACATTTTTATAAACGAAAACACAAACGGTCACCTTCTCCAGGTATTGCCGCCAGCGTTGAAGCAAATAGGCATATAAAAGCTTCTCCAGCATTTCGTTAGGATTTGGCGTTAAGCTGTCGGTCTCGACCTTTTGTACACAAATTAAGAAGCATCCAAGCCAAGAGAAGCTTGGATTGGTCCTTTGGGCAGTGTAAAGCCAATTATTTATTTTTTTGTTTTTTTATACAATGAAAATAATTATCCCAAGATTGATCAAAATAGAACGACTATATCGGAAGAAGCTTGATTAAATTTTTATTAATCAAGGGTGTCCTGGAAATTTCTAGAGATTTTCGTATAAATATTATTTGTGACCAGCTACTAGATCATATGGAAGGAAAACCGTACGCATTCAATATTCTTGGCTTTGATCGCTGAACTTTCGCTGTCTAATCTAGTACTAATCTAGTATTAAACCAAACAGCTTTAATTTGAAATGCTAACGTTTATACGAAACCCTCTAGAGATTTCTGGGACACGCCCGAATATAACGAATAGCTCCTATGGAACAATTGACTTATGAATTGGCCAGCCAAATGGCGACATAAGAAAAGAAATCTGTTGGTCAGCGCGGAAATTACAAAACTAACTTTGATGAAACTAAAATGGAGCAAGCTTCATTTCTATAAATTATATAAGCAGACGGCAGAGGCGAAGTTAGCTTTCCTCTGTTTTTTTTTAAAATAAAACTTAAAGCTTCTTGTTTTTTTGTCAACTTCATTTAAGGTTTCAGTCATTTAGGTGCTGAAAAACTCAGCTTGAAACTGCACAAGCTGTTTTGTTGGTGTCAATCCAAGTATGTATTGACCATCGTTGGCAAACTTAGCTGAAAATATGAAGAGAATGTGCAAAAACCCGCAAAAAGTATTAATAATGTGACTAAAACAACACACTTTGAAATGAGATATCTTATTAATTTATTTCAAACTCAAGTTGACAGAAAGTTAGTTTTTACTTCACTTTTTCTTCTTTAGAACATAACAAACTAGCAAGAAAATATTAAACTATTTTAGTAAGTGCTAAAACAATTACCGTTTTTACGACAAGTTGGTTATCAAGTTGACTGTTGAGAAATCAAATTTAATCCTCAATATAACATAGCAAAAAATAAGTAAGAAAGTCGGTCAAGCCCGACTGTAACATACTCTGTACCTGCAGTAGCAGCTGAAAGCAGGCGCTGCTCGTTCATGTCATTCCTTCGGAAAATCGATAAATAATTATTACTAACTATGCTAGCTATGCTGGCATATGTCTAGAAGGTACGAAACACCTATCTTCAAAACTGTGGGAGATATGACGCTTTTTCCAAATTCCGCGGTGCTGGAAGGGGCAAAAATTCAAAAATAAACTTGATCTGCAAATATAAGAAGTATATGTCCCATACATGTCAAACCTCTATCTCATATCATCTCTGGGATCTGTGCGTTCATACAGACGGACAGACAGACAGACATACGTACAGACTTGGCTATATCGACTAGGCTGTTGATGCTGATCAAGAATATATATACTTTACGGGGTCGGAAATGATTCCTTCTCCCTTTTACATACTTTTGCACAAACTTAAAATACTCTGTGTACCTTTGGTACAGAGTATAAAAATGTATTACATTTCTTACCGAGACTTGTTGACTTTCAGTCTACAGTTACCATACCACACCATACTGTCAAACATACACCATTGCTGCCAATATTTAGTAGGAAGCTTAATATGTTATATATTTGAAAAGAGTCTTTTCTTCAAGATAGTTCACAATGAAGTGTGACTGAAAATTTACTTAAGCAGTTATTTTCATGACTTGGGACTAAGCTGGTAATGTGAGCTTAGTACAGCAGATTGCTGTTTGAAATAGAATTTTTCAACAGATTACTTGATAACACAGGTTACAAGCAATCGTTCCTTCCCGCTGAATTCAAAGCAATATTCCGTTTTCCCCCAGCACATCAGGCTTACTATATATTTGCATAAGTGTGTGTAGAGCTAATTTTGCTTACATTTGTAGGTCCTGTGGTCACATTAAGTAACCTTTTCCAACCAAATTTGATTTAATATAAGCCGAATTGAGCCAAACAGTCACTGCTAAGATGCTGTCGGAAAAAACACAAACTTTTTATAATTGGCTGTCCTTATTTCAGGACCATGAGGTATCTCCAAAGCGTCGGATCATGGGAAAGATCTCACCAATTGCTGTTGGAGAAAGCTGTTAGCAGAGAAAGAGACTCTTTTCTAAGTCAAGCCAGGTAAAGTGTAGTCCGAAACACTTACAAAAAACTAGAGCTGAATCTGGAATCGCTTAACTATTTTTATGACCGTTATGACACTCAAGCAATCTCACTTATATGTCGGGCACGCTGTGAGATGCTTAGTCTCAACTACAGGCCGCACTGGAGCTCTGTTAATACAGATTGTAGCCTCTGTAATTTGCACGCAACTGAAGACGTCATGCATCTGCTTGGGGTATGCCCAATTTTAGCTGAGATAAGAAGCGCCCATCTGGGCAGACGTTTCCTTTCAGAAGCAGACGTCATAAATTGGCTAATTAATTATCCTAATTTCTACAACAGGCGCTAAAATATAGAACCGCTATTATAAATGAATATTTGTAACTTTTTCTGTAAATTAAATTATGTATCTTTTCTATCTATTTTTTTTTTGTTTGTTTATATCGTTAACAATGTTCAAAAACTCAAATGCTATGGCTGACGGTTAAAAATCAAGCCAACATTTATATTAATAAATATCTACTACTACTACTACTACTACTACTATAAGCCGAATTGAATGTCGTGACAGAAGTTTTGAATTTGTTCATAAAATACAAATTGTTGGATTTTAAAATGTTTTTTCCCATGTTTAAATTATTCTGAAAAATGTTTTGATAATAAAAAAAAATTCTCAAAAATTACTAGTTGATAGTCCTTTGTCTCCTCTAATTTATTAAACTTTAGTTTTTCGATATCAACTCGCTTTTAAAAGTTGCAGCCCAAAAAACAGCAAACATTTTCGATTTTTTTTGCATAATATTTATCATTAAAATTTCCTGTGGATTTAAAATAAGAATTTGGCTATTGTGAAACGTGAAACATTGAATTTGTTAATATTATTAACCTCAAAAAAAAGGAATAAATAACCATTAATTTTTTTAGTCTATAACTTTTAAATGCAAGAAGATATCGAAAAACGGAACGGAAGCAATAAATTTTCAGAATTATTTACACATGACAAAAAAAAAAACGATTTTATCAAAAAATATCCATATTTTCCAATTTAAAATCAATAAATTGGTAGCTTATATACATATTCAAAACTTGGTGTTTGGTTTTTCTGTAATAATATTCAACTCAGCATACTATAAAACAAATTTGGAATGAAAGGGTGACTTAATGTAGCCACAAATATCTCGTAAACCTGACGTGCTGGGAGAAAACGGACAATTGATTTGAGTTCAGCGGCCAAAAATACATAAGCAACGATTGCTAACTTTTCTGTTGCAAAAGTTGGCCTTAGTTTTGTAAACCTGTGTAATAAAGTTGACGCAAACCCTGAAATATATTTCCCAGTGTTCACATACTACTTACATAATTGTAATTTCCCTGATTAATACTCACTTTTTACTTGGACTTGGGAAAAATTCACAGTCAAGTGAGGAAAATGCCAAAAATAAAATTTTAGTTTGGCATTGAAGTTACTCTGATTTTTTCTCAGTGTAGCAGCTTAGTTTTCAATTAGTTTTTATGCTCTTTTCATTAAGCTTAATGATAATTGCAGACACTCTTAAAAGTGCTTAGAAATAAAGTTTAAATTTCAGCAATGTGTTCACGTTTCAGCCTCATTTGCAATCAGAGAGTCGCGCGAAGCCAAATGTGTGCTAATGCTGAACCATTACCCCCTCACCGCTCACCACTTGCTTACCGTTTAGTGATGCGTGGCCTTAAAGGCCACATGATGGCTATATATCGATCAATGCTGATGGCCACCAGAGTATAGGCACTGACCAGCACCGAAACCACCTGCGAGTAGTTCACAAAGTGGCAGAGTACAATACCAAAGGGCCAATAGCTGAGTATATACAGCGAGATGAAGGACGAAGGTACACAAAAGAGCGACATCAGGATATCGCCCAGGGCCAGGTTTGCTATAAAGTAATTTGTGACTGTGCGCATGCGGGGAGTCGACTGGACAATGTAGCAGACGGTGCCGTTGCCCAGCAGGGCAAATATGAAGATGGGAATGTACAGCAGGTAGACAGTGCTCTTGAAATAGACACTGGACCATAGGTCATCCGATTGTGTTTCCCCATCGTCGCAACTGAAGTTCATCCAAACGGTGACATTGATGTGTTCAAAATTAAGTCCATTCGGTGTGGTTGTCGATACCAAGACATCGTGTATTGTGAGCTCAGTGGAGCTGGATGTGTCGTTATATATAAGTGAGGCGGAGGCCACAGCAGGAAGTCGGCCATCCTGATAGTCATCCTCATTTCGCAGCAATGGCTGCTGTGGGGCTATGTAATAATTTCTCTCGTCATTGCGAGGCAAAGATTCAGGCCCACCGCCTTCCACTAGACGGCTGTGCCAGAGTTGCCTACTGTCGTACTCCATTCAAGTACTTTAAGTTGGAATTGCAACAGCAAAGCTCTTAAGCCAAGTCAGGGCGATAGAAAAGTTTTCTGTCTTCTTTCTGAGCCTTCGGTTTCAGTGTGCTTGGCAGCATCTTGGCCAAAAGTCCTAAATCCAAAGCTAGCAAGTAGTTGCCAAAAAGTTTTCGCTTGCGGTTCTTGTAAATTGTCCGTAAATTAATTCCTTCCGCCGAAACCTGTAAGTAAAAAGAAATATTTTTTATTTAAAAAATTGTTGTGCTTCATTGCGGCTACGTAATATTCCACTCAATCAGCTGAACTAAAAACCATTGCATACTTTCAGGCATCGCTCAGTATAAGACTAAAAGAAAAAAAAAAGAAAAAAATCACCTTGATATGCCCAAAATACATGTCGATCCATCACATTGACACGCCTACCACCCCATCTAAAGTGGATTGAAACAATGGCTGGCGAAACAAAAGAGCTAAAAGGAAATTGCTGAAATTTATACATAAATGTTTTGGCATTTGTATGTAAGTTGTGCAAGTAGAAATGAGTGATTGCTGGCCACCTTGTAAGAGAACAATGAAATACCAGCTAGAATAGTTATATGAATCTTCCTCTTTTTGAATTAAAAGAAAAGGCAGAGCTCGAATAATGCTAAATTTGTGGTGCAGTGGGTAGTGTGTGCACACATAGCCCATTCTGTGCCACTACGGAACATCGTCCCCAAATGTTGTTGAAACTAATAATTCATAGCAACAAAAACCTCGAATTGAATGCAATTCTGCACTCAGACTCAGACCACATTAAATAAGACTTTAGGAAGACTTTCATTTAGTTAACATTTAAGAGAAAATGGAACATTCGTTCATAAACATTTCTCTTGATAAGTAAAAGAAATATAATTATTTAAATATACAATACAATACAATCTGATGTGTTCCAGAAATCTCTAGAGATTTTGAAAACAACCAATTCAAATGTAGGTTGTCGGAGATTTCATTTTTCGGAGTAATTTTCGGAGTTGCATGCAAAACATCTGATTCGTAGTTTTTGCGTTGGGGCTGCCACGACAGGGTTGTAGGCTTCAAAATAATTTAAACTAATTGTAGGATTCAAATTTTATTTGGTAGTTTCTAAGCCAAAAGCTGCAAGTGGTTGTGATATGCACTGAGTTCCAAACCAAAAATTATTTTTAAGCCATTAGTACTCAATTGTATCGGAAAACAAGAAAGAAAGTCGGTCAAGCCCGACTATAACATACTCTGTACCCTTAACGTCGCAGCTCGCATTTGCTCACGAGTTATACGCGCTCATCTCTAAGTTTCACCTCTCTCTCTCTCTCTCTCTCTCTCTCTCTCTCACTAAGATTGCCGTTCAATAGAATGCTGTGGTGATGGGTGGGGGGGTGGTTGGTTTTTACTGGTCGTTTTTTGCTCATCTCTAGAAGGTACAAACGATCTATCTTCAAAACTGCAGGAGATATGACGTTTTTTCCAAATTGCGGAGGCGGGAGGGGGCGTGGCAAAAATTGAAAATAAACTTGATCTGCCTGCAAGTAGAAGAAATATATGCCCCATACATGTCAAACCTCTATCTCGTACCATCTCTGAGATCTCTTCGTTCATACGGACGGACGGACGGACGGACATGGCTATATCGAATCGGCTGTTGATGCTGATCAAGAATATATATACTTTATAGGGTCGGAAACGATTCCTTCTCCCTGTTACATACTTTTGCACAAACTTAATATACTCTATGTACCTTCGGTACAGAGTATAAAAATTGATGAGATCGCTGACCCGCCAAAAAACTATTTTTTATTGACAACCCTGTTGCTTACAAGTGAGTGAATGCAAAAATATAAATTCAAAAATGCCCGCGGCTGCATTAATTGTTTGGATATTGCTGGAAGAAGGCCGTTGGCGAGGTAGACATAATCTTAACAAAACTTTCAAAAATGATGCAATCCACTTTTAATTTCTGATGAAGCGTAAGCTACTTTTCTGCCGCGATATCCGACTGCTTTTTCATATGGCATTACTGCCTCTTCCTTCAAAGTTCTATGTTTCTCCCATAAAAACATCCTAAAATTTTTAAAGATAAAAAAAAAGTTACAAGTGTACTTAAAAATTTCACCGCTGACAACTTGTCTTCCATTTGTAGTTGGAAATTCTCACCGATATAATTTATCGATAGGTGTTTCTCGATACTTCATTGAATTAACCATTTAAATCATATTTCATTGAACTGCTAATTTATCCACATAATCTTGTTAAATTAATACTTCATTTAAGAGTACAAACATTTAATTTTGAAATGAAAATTAAAACTCCGAAAATGTTATTGTCATAATTGGAATAGGTTGGCAGGTTTGCTCATTGCTCTCTAAAATTAACTTTTGTTACTTAAAACCTATCAAATCTTTCATAATATTAATGCAATTCGATCAGTTAAGCATTCGCGAATTGTTCCTCATTATTATATTTGACTCAAATCTCTTTATTAGCAAAACATAGAAGAAATGTCGCCACAAAATTCGCAACATTTGACAACAACCAAAAGAATTTTCAGGAACACCGATAATTGCTTTTGGGTTAATGGTTTGTGGTACACGGCCGAATATTTTACAAGTCTTCTTGGAAAACAGCGTTTTAACTTGTTATTAACACTTTTTGTTTAAGTCTGCTCGTTCTCGTAAATTGTCGGGTTTGTAGGAGAGATTGAGCTTATACGATTTCTACCAAACTTTGTTAGTATGTTCGAAAACATTTAAAATAAATAATGCTGAGTTTGGGGACGCCCATTTTCCGTCCTATAGGTCCTATGGCAGCTATAATATATAGCATATTAAAATAATAATCACTGTGTTTAAGAACGATAAAATTTAAAACCAAAAAGTTTTCTCACTATGACGCATTTTCCGACCGATCGGTCCTGTGCAGCTATAAAATATAGTCATCCGATCCGGTCGGTTCCGATATATTAGCAGCGTGACTCAGTGCTATATTTTAGATCGATACCGTTAAAACTGTGAGACTTGTTTGCTCTGCGCTCTACAGACAGACGGACAGACAGACAGTCGGACGGATGGACAAACTCAATCGACTCAGCTCGTCGCCCTGAGCTAGAATATATATGGTGAATAGGGTCGGAAATGAATATTTCTACGCGTTGCAAGCTTTTGGGCAAAATTATAATACCCTTTTCCAAAGGGTAATAAACACCCAGAACCTATGACCTAAAATGACAGCCAAAGACTTAATTTCAGGCTTATATTACCTGAAGTTTTCTAGGCAACACATTTGGTTTTAAGGTAATATGTGACCTAAAATTTTTGACAATGTATGACCTTAAAATGGTATGACCTAAAATTGAAGGCAATATTGTTTTTAAGTAATAAGCAGGGAAAAACAAGAAAGAAAGTCGGTCAAGCCCGACTATAACATACTCTGTACCCTTAACGTCGCAGCTCGCACTTGCTCACGAGTTATACGCGCTCATCTCTAAGTTTCACTCTCTCTCTCCTCTCTCTCTCTCTCTCTCTCTCTCTCTCTCTCTCTCTCTCTCTCTCTCTCACTAAGATTGCCGTTCAATAGTATGCTGCGGTGGTGGGTGGGATGGTGTTGGGTGTTTACTGGCCGTTTTTTGCTCATAACTTGAGTATCGTTCATCCGATCTTTATCATTCCTTCAGCAAATCGATAAATAATTTTGCTTACAAGGTATCTCTAGAAGGTACGAATGATCTATCTTTAAAACTGTAGGAGATATGACGTTTTTTCCAAATTGCGGGGGCGGGAGGGGGCGTGGCAAAAATTGAAAAAAAACTTGATCTGCCTGCAAGTATATGAAATATATGCCCCATACATGTCAAACCTCTATCTCTTACCATCTCTGAGATCTCTTCGTTCATACGGACGGACGGACGGACAGACGGACATCGGCTGTTGATGCTGATCAAGAATATATACACTTTATAGGGTCGGAAATGATTCCTTTTAGCTGGCTCGAGGTCATGTTATGTTTCCACATAACTTTAAACTAATATTAAGTATTGTTTAATTGCAAGCTGATGGCTTAATTAATTGATGTTTTCGAACCAATTAGGTAATATCTAACTTTTAAAGAAAATGCAATAGAATATTTTAGAATTAAATTTAAACACTCGGAATTTCCTTTCAAAAAATGAAATGTCTCATTAAAAACTTGAAACTCTTAAATAAAACTACGCAGTGTGGACTCATATGGCCGGTGAGGTAGGTCGTATTTTAATCATTTCAAAGCTTTCTCAATATGTTATTCATGTTATTGTTATCCAAGTTATTATCAACCAAGTTTCAACTCTGTGGCTACAAACAAAAACTTTGACTAAATCAAAAACAGGTCGCAAAAACCCATTATAAGACCCATGTGATCTTCAAAAATCTGCAACCTTTTCCTCCGTTTTTTTAAAAACAACTTTTTAATTCACACAATTTAATTCAGCTCAAGCCTGCAGGACCGTCTTTAGCGAAGCTTAAATAATCTTTATCAGCAAAAATCAACATTAATCATAATTTTAAATGTTTCCTGGCAACGAAATAAGTTAAGCAATTGAAATTTAATACAAGCCCAAAGTCTGTTTTAAATTTCCTTGATATACTTGTGCCTTTTTTTATATTTATATAGGTACAACTAAAGCGAAGATACCAACAGGCGTTCGATAAGCCATCCAGCAATTAAAACTCAGCAACAAACAACAGCAAACGTTATCGAAAATATGAACGTGAATATTTCGAAATATATATGTGAAAAGAAGTAGGAAACTCATTTAAACTTTTTCGTTTCAGCGTGCTGACATATTTCTCATGTTCGTTTCATTCCATTTGGCTTGCTTTTAATATTCCATTGACAGACGAGGCCCCATCCCCCGGCAGGCTTGGGCTGTTCACTGTAAAGCCTGGATAAGGATATCAAGTGAGTAAATTGCTTATCTCAGCACAATAATGAGGCAAGCTGAGGGCTCGCCTGAGTGTAGGAGTATAAACATGAGTGTGTGCGTGACTTGATTTTTGTCGCTTCTCTTGTTTTTATCAATTATCCCTCCAAATTCCACGAGGCCCCCACTTTTTGTACATTAAAATTTGAACCCAAACTCCCATGGATTTAAGTTGCTGAGATTCGGTATTGGCTTTTTGACCTTTTTTCGTGGAAAGAATTTTGATGGTTTTGCAGAAATAAATGAGACAAGCAGAGATTTGCAATAAACATGCCTTGTAAATGAAAAATGATTGATAACAAAATGACGAGAGTTCCTGCAAATGAAATCGATTGATAGAAAGCATGCACGAGAACAAATTAAAGTCAGGGAATGCTAAAAAAGAAATAATTTTCAAAACTCAAGATTGAACCGTGTGCGCTTATTTCATATAACATTCAGCAATCGATCCAGAGTTTGCCACTTGATTAATGAAAAGCTCATCAATTTTATATAAGTAAAAAATAAATAATGCGCACAGCATGCCAAACACACAAAATAATTACCCAGAAATTATGTGCTGGCATGCCCCCTCGTCTGTGTTCAATGGATTTTGCACAGCAACCGAACAAAAATAAAATTTGGCATAAAATCCAAATTAAAATCGGCCGAATAGCCCGAAGAGGAATCCCTTGAACAGCGCCACAAATAATTTAATAAAATCAAATACAAAAAAAAAATGGCAAAAAATCACGTACGAAAACGAAATCACAACAGCGAATAGAAAACACCTTTTTATATGTATTTTCTCAGAAAAAGTAATGACAACCAGGGGCGGAGCCGGAGCAGCAGCAAATCAGATTTGCTGGGCTTAGTTGGCAAGCAAAACTGTTTAGCGCACTTTTAGGCTGAGCGCAATAAGGCAAAAGCAACATGAGGGCGACGTACAGTGGCTTCCAAGGGCGATTTTGACGGCAAAATCTATTCCTTACAAAACAGAGATACTAATATACAGGCACGTTCTTAATTCCACTTGCACAGCAACTTTTCGAAAGTGGAATTGATTCCTGTTTTCGCAACACCAAAACGAACAAGTTTTTCGTTTTGAAAAGTAATGCTTGTTGGTCGTTGGAATAAAAAGTAAACTGCGGCTGAAAACTGTCTTTTGCTCATAACATGACTATCGTTCATCTGATCATTAGCAATACTTTGGCGGACCGATAAATAAAGCTGATAACTAAATATGTGTCGACAGTACAAACCAAATATCAACAAAACTGTGGAAAATTTCGGAAGCGTGGCCAAAATGGAAAATAAACTTGATTCGCCTGTAAGTTAAGGAGTCTACGTTCCATACACTTTGAACATCTAGCTCTTACTATATCTGAGATCTATTGTATTTTACACATTAATTTCACGAGGCAACAAAATTAGACTTTTTCCAGTATATTGAAGGGTCGCTGGTGATTCTAGATGCTTTTCGTGTGCTGAAAACGAATCTGTTTTCAGAAATGGTCCATCACGTCGAGATTTCTGAAAACAAATTCGTGTTTAGCACCCGAACATCATCTAGAATCACCACCAACCCTTCAATATACTGGACCTTGTTGCCTAGTGTTTTTAGAACATTAATATTGCACTTTTTTTATAAGTGCCCACAGATTTATTTTACTTTTGCTATCTAAAGTCTTTTTCAGGGTACAAATGGTAAAAAGAATGCACAAGAAACTATGTGATTACAATGAATTTTAAGTTTTAATTCGCATTATAATGGAAACCAAATAAATTAAGAGAGATAATGCAGAACATTCAAAAATTAGTTACATTAAAATATTGCCTCAGGTTTGGCTGAAATCGGCGTTTGAATTGTTGCCAGCGAAATACCTTGGTTTTTTGCATCCATCTTGAAAACGAAAAATTGGCCAAAATCAGCCTTAACAACAATATGAAAATAATAAATACATACATTTGCAAATGTAAAATAAACTCTATTTTCACCAAAGAAATTAAACTTCATTTCTTGAAATGACAAGAAATGAAGAAAATTATATTTCTCTCATACGATTTGCCACTTCATTTTGCTTTTATTTCTATCATTTTCTAAAAATGATGAAGAAAATATAAATTAGTCAAAATAAGTTGTGTATTTAGCTTTCTGCTGATGGTTCAGAACGATGGCAATGTGTTCGCCCCGAGAAATTGCTTTCCTGACTGAAAAGACATACATTTTTTTTTGCTACATATTCCAAAAAGAGCACGTGAGCATCAAAGTTCCGACTGTTATTTAAAACAAACAAAGTAGCTGTTTTGGTCAACGTGTCAAAAAAATTATGATTTGTCAATGGAAACGGCAAAATTTTAAGAAATAACAAGTAAGAGCGTTGTAGTCGAGTTTCCCGAATACAAAATACCCTGTTCAATTGAGACACACATGCAAACACACTCTCATACACAAGCGCATGCACACATACGAGCGCACACATACACACACAAGCGCGCTCACACGCGGCCTGCGCAGGCAGCGCTGCCTGCATTTTGCTGCCTGCATTTGTCTGGCTGTTACATACATTTGCACAACTTCATGATCTTCTTTTCCCATTTTTAATGGGAACAGGGTATAAAAATGAGATAAGATGAGATAAATGATATAACTTTGATACTGTAAAGATGCTACTAGATTTCAAATAATTTGTTATTTGCTTGCAAGCAGATGATTGTATGTTTTATTTTGTATTGCACAATTTCTATACCTCTTTGTTATACATATCGTATCATATCATGCGTACGGAATATCGTATGGTATCGTAACGATCACAATTTAAAATCAAGTGAGAAAGTCGGTCAAGCCCGACTATAATATACTCTGTACCAGTTCAGGCCGCCGCTCGCATTTGCTCCCGATTAAAATATTACTTGAAATCGGTATACAGGAGATACCAAAAGGTGGCGGTTCATTGTATTGAAATTTTTCGATTTGACTGGCACAGCAAATTCTGGACACATGTAACATGCAAATCAAATTTCACAAACAATTTTTAAATTGATCACAAAATTTCGGAAAATTCACTTTATGTTCATCCAGTATCTGTAAGAGAGCGTAATTACTTTTTATTCCAACGACGAAAAAGCATTACTTTTCAAAACAAAAAACTTTTTGCAAACACCGCCGATGGCAAATTTTAATAGCACTCAGGTACGCGGTCTCCGGTGGCCTTACTGCTGAACGTCGCGACTCAGCTTCCACCAAAAAATTGTTTTTTATACCCGTTACTCGTAGAGTAAAAGGGTATACTAAAGTCGTGCAAACGTATGTAACAGGCAGAAGGAATCATTTCCGACCATATCAAGTATATATGTTCTTGCTCAACATCAACAGCCGAGTCGATATAGCCATGTCCGTCTGTCCGTCCGTCCGTCTGTCTGTATGAACACCTAGATCTCAGAGACTAGAAGAGCTAGAGCAACCAATTATGAAATGTAGACTCCTATTGTCTGCTCGCATATCAAGTTTATTTCAAATTTTTAACACGCCCACCCCCGCCCCCACAATAAAAAATGTTGAATAGCGCTCCCACAATTTTTGAGATATCGATCTCAAATTTAAAACTTACATATATTATATATTCGCAAAAATGTTGCATACTTTTCGGCTGTCCCACCTCACGCACATAGGAAGGCTATCATTTGTTTCCATGAGTAACGGGTATATCGAAGTCTGTTAGAGCCGACTTTAACTTACGCCCTCGTTTTTTAATTGGCTCAACAGCATCAAAGAGGGCCAGGCCAAGCTTCTTTCAATCTCTTGGCGTGTGTGCTTTATACTTTTTCGCACAAGAGAAAGGGGACCCAACAGTTTAAGGCCGAATCCGAACGGTAAGGTTTAAGAATTTGGCTTTCTCATGGGTAGTGATACTTCACAGCTGGCGCCAATAGCTGGTGGCTACCATAACCATTTTTTTATAAGATGGTTCGAGCCGGGATTAAACCCACAACAACCTCCCGCACCAGCAGCCATATACCCTACTGGTGCGCCACACCCGACACACGAAAAATGCTTAGTAACATGCGTGAAATGTGTTTTTTATCATTATTGTCTATTATCAAGGCAGAGAAATATCTTTTGAGCATATTACGAAACCTGATATTACCCACAAAGAAAGTCTCATCCAAGGAGTCACGCGGTTATCGCGAAATCTGTATGTTATACGCTGATCTTTTAGTTTCTCTCTCTGTCTATCTCTCTCTATTTAAGTTTGTTGAAGTTGAATAGAATGCTGTAGCATAGCAGACGGACAGACGGACATGGCTATATCGACTCGGCTGTTGATGCTGATCGGAAATGATTCCTTCTCCACGTTACATACTTTTGCAGAAATTTAATATACTCTGTATTCCTTTGGTACAGAACATAAAAATTAAAAATTAACTATTATATCACAATTCTTATACTCTGTACCAAAGGTACACAGAGTATATTCAATTTGTACAAAAGTATGTAGCAGGGAGAAGAAATCATTTCCGACCCTATGAACACTGATTGGAAAGGTACCCAATTTTCTTACCTAGGTAAGGTGCAAGGTAAATGTCAAAAAATATACCTAGGTAAGGTAAAAGGTATCCAGAATTTTCAGTACCTAGGTAAAATTACAAAAAGGTACTTTTTAAATAAAAAGCATGATTGATCAATTTATATTAGTAACAAATATAATATAAGGTTTAAAAATGTAACATTTTATTTTCATTTGATGTTATATTATTAATATGTTTCTCATTTTTAAAATAACAAGAGTTTTGAATATTTAGTCACCTATTCTATTTATTTTTGGTGTATGTATTTGGCCTCCACTGCTAAAAACTCTTTCAACAGGGGCAGAGCTAGACAAAATGATATTATACTTTAAAAAAAAACATTCCAATTATTTTTAAACTTAAGTATAGATTGAAAAGACTTGATATTATCGACAAGATAAGTCGAGACTTCCAATTCAATATTAGAATTTTCATAACAATTCTCAGTTTCATCCAATCTTCCATTACTGGTATCGTAAAAGTCTTTCGAATTCTTTGTATTTGAACTCATGCAAAAAATCTTCCATTTCCACTATTGTAAAAATTTTGCGATTTAAAACCTTTTTTCAGTACACAATTTGTCTAAAAATCTCAAAATGTTTGTCAAAGTGAAAATGGGATCATGGCTGATTGTCCGTCCTCCTCTTATCGAGTCCAGTTAAAGCCATAAACAGGTCCCTGATACTTTTCTTTTCAATATGGCAGAGCGCGGCAGCATCTCTGCTAAAATGTAATCGGAGCGAAAAAAATCAAGTTCAAAAAGTACCTAGTACCTTACCTATTGACAAGGTAAATAAAAATTAAGAGTAAGGTAAAAGGTACCAGAATTTGAAAATACCGAGGTAAGGTAAAAGGTACACAAACTATGTATCTAGGTATGTACCTAGGTATTAGGGCGGCATTAAGGGTACAGAGTATGTTATAGTCTGGCTTGACCGATTTCTTTCTTGTTTTTTAAATTAAGAGTTAAATCCATTTTTTTTATAAGAATTGAAAACAAATAAGATGTGAGGCTTACTTCCGTATAAAATAGGACAAACTTTTCCTCGAAATTAAGTTTCTTATCCTCATTGTTGCTTTAGCATTCGCATCAAGGAAACATCTGTTCTTTATTAACAATTTACAAACTTACTGTGTAAGTATATATTTAGCTGATAGAAATATCATAATACGGCAAGGGCTTAAAGTTCATCCATATCAAATTCTTCACTCTAAATGGTAGAATTATTGCGGAGGCCACGCAATCCATTGTTGTGTTCAGACCAGAGGTTTAACAGATGTATTATTAATAAAATTATTAATAAGTTCTTTAAATTATAAACTAAAAGCAAATTCTAAATTTCTTTCGCGCGCCCTAATGTAGTGATGGCCACTTTGCCAACTTGCGAAAGAATGATCGAATGTCGCATAAAAACCATCGAACAATCCATTGGATAACGTGTAATACCTAATATATGCATATTTATTATTCTTTTGATATCCCCCGTTGTGTGGAAAATTTGATTCTAAACTTTAGTCATATGCCTAATTTACATTGTACACATTTTCGGACCTAGCAGGCTGTACCTCTACCAAACAAGCTGCTATAAAAGCAACTAAGTTCTTATAACAAACACAAATGTTGTGCAATTTATAAATAGGTATACATAGCTTTTGCAAATACAAATATAACATCTACACTTGCTTAGAGGGGATGATTTATTCTAAGAAAATTGCTATAAATAAAGAAGAGTCTAACTTCAAAAACCAATTAAGACACCTTCTGCTTTGCTCACACTATGCAAATGATTTTGTAAAGTTGCAGAAATCACTAGAGAATTTTGTTAAAAACAATTGTATTTCAAATTTAAACTGCTTCCATTTATATGTGAAGTGATACAAAAATGCTCGGTTTCTAGATCACTTGGCGAAAGTAAACCGTATTGAAACTGACTGTTCAAAGACAGTCGGTTCCAAACCGCCTAAGTTCCCCATCTTGTCTAGCAACCGAAGATATACTTTTCACTTTACATATAAAGTTAAACAATTTAAAATTAAAATGAAAATGAATATTTTTGTATGGGAAATGGCGTCTTATCACACAGCACCATCACTGCACACTTTGCTCCCGATTTTATTAAATTATATAGTTAATAATATTAATAGGCCATTTATATTTTATACTGTGTCGATGATAATGCTCCAATATTTTCAGAACTGAAGTTGTATTTTGGCCACATGTGTTCGGAATTCCAACCACTGTACGGCCGGAGCAAGTGAGCTAAAAATGTTGTCTCATAAATTCAATTTTGAATGAAAAACGCGGCCATTGTGCTAATCTCTAATACAAAATATTTAAACAGAAATGTTCAGCCCTTAAAAGCCGTTTTTTAAAAGCTGCAGCTTACGCTTACACTTAACGTGCGTTTTATGTTTGAACAAATTTTTGGCAAACAGCAGGGGTAACATGGAAGCAAATTGAATTCATCCCGGCCTACACAAATGCAGTTAGTCCCAAGGCCAGGCAGCTTAGCTATTTGTTGATGCCAAATTGCCGTGAAACGCCACAAAAGACCCAACGAGCCGGGAGCTCGGAGGCTAACCGGGACGTTGCAACTACATATTTACTTAACCGAGGCAGACATCTTCCGGTTTGGGTATGTTTGCCTTTGCCGCTCGTCATTCGTGCGCCTGGTCGCCTCTGCAAGCTCCATCATCGTCAGTCTCGTCGTCGTCAGAGACATTTTGTTACTTTTTGCGGAGTGTTTGTAATTATAATTAATGAGCAAATGTCAAGCGTACATCTGCCAGTGCAAAAAGGCAGCTCCACCAAATCAACAGCCACAAACTCGTTGTTGAGAATTGCCCTCCCATGCATAGAGGGTAAGCCAGTATTTAGGTCTGGCTGTTCTCTTCCGCAGCAGGAAGTCTAGGGTTCTTGTGTCCTAATTAGCTAGTGTTGAGCTATGAGATCTGAACGGTAAACTGTGTGCTGAATTTTGATAGCAGCTAATAAGAATTTGAGAAAAATTCTTTGCGTTGACCTCCGCCCCCATCTCTGGAACCACACAAAGCCCACAAATTTCTTTGCGGCAAATGCTTATTTATGTGCCGCCAAATTTATTGTATTTTTTATTTGTTTGGCTTCTGCACAAAAATTGAATTGTATTATGGCCAGGAAAGCCGCCCATTATACTCTGTTTGATTTGTGCCCAGGCCGCCATTTGAAGCTGGCACCCCAAAAAATGCGATTTAAATTGTTTCTGTGACGATTCATACCTGATGACATAATCGTCTACCTGGTAATAAACTGAATTCGATTTCAGCGTGAATGTGAGGGATTGTATGGTAAATAGGCGCCATGTTTCTCATTTAATTTGGTTAATTAAACGCGTTGAAACCAATCAACAGGCTGGGGGCACGTGTCGCTGAAATGTGAGACTGCTTGAAAATGCGATTAATTGGCCATTTTCAGTCAATTGTGTCCACAAAGGCAGCTCCATATATAAAAAAAAAACAATTTTATATATGCGTGGGCCACTTATTTGCTCGTTTAATTGAATTATGTTCACAATCTGTGAAAGTTCTTAATTGGACATGTGTTAATAAAAAATGCGCCTGAACGTATGCAACACTTTTCGAGAGTCAATCTTTGTCAAGTCTTTCCAAATGAGCTTGTGCATCACAATTAGCAAGAGCAGGATAATCAGGTAAGCGTTTAACGTACCCATTAACAGTCAAGTGTAAGTTTAGACTGAAAAGCCACTGTTTATTGTGATTATTGGCACTTGGAACTGTTAGAGTACCCAGTCAATATTGACGGCAATTCCGTTGATAACACTATTGAAAACGCAATGAATTGTTCCGATATGAGGATCGTTGTATTTTTTGTATTTTTCTATAACAGAAATTGATTTCCAAACTAAATTAGGTTTGGATGAATTGTTAAGAAAAAGGTGAAAGCTCACGTTCATTATTTTCTTTAATTATTTTAAGTGAATTGGAAATAGTCTTCATAAAAGGAATACACAATAAGAATAACCCCTAAAGGTGACTACTTAGATAAGATACAATTTTGAATAAGGCTGCTAAAGCACTTAGCTTTCAAAGCTGTTCAAAGTGTTTGCACATCAATTTGTCTAACAAAATAAATATTTAACATTTTCTTAATATTACCGACATACACATATGTCAAAATTTAATTTCTCAACAGATAACTCGATAATTAGGAATGAAAAATGGCAAAAATGAAAAATAAACGATCTGCCTTCAAGTACAAGAAGTATTTGTACCTTCGGTACAGAGTATAAGAAACAAGAGTGCTGCAGTCGAATGCCCCGACTGCTAAATTCCCTGTACCAAGTAATGTTGTTCCTATGGCTTTGATTTCCTAAGTTAATATTGAGTTAACTACTTCTACTGAATATATGTTCGTATATTTGAAATAAATATGGCGGCGCATTTAATGTTTCGTAAATAGCTTCAGTGTTTTTATTCGGATCTTATTGTGTTTTTCAAAATATAAAGATATTGGCCATAAGTTAATATATAATAAGTCACGAAGCTCTAACTCAAATCTTTTAAAATCTGCAACAAACTTGATCTGGGTACGGTATACAACTACATACATTTGAAAATTTGTGGCTCAATCTTTTATGGTCTCTGAGATCGATGCGTTCATACAGACAGAGTGACGGACGGACATGGCTATATCGACTCGGCTGTTGATGCTGTTACATACAATTCCACAACTTCTCGATCCCATTTTCAATGGGTACAGAGTATAATAAAGAACCTTGTTCTTCGTCAAAAGGTTCAGGTTCAAGTGATCATGATAAAAGGCGATTAAGCCTATCGCAAAATGGCTAATATAGCTAGTTTTGAATCGCTTAGTTTCGGACTGGTTTCTTCGACATATTCTATATTACGTATCAACTGACAAGCTTCTTATAATTTTGAATTTACTGTTTTTATAGGCCTGTTTTTTTTTTAAACCCACATACGCCAGCTGGTGTTTTATCAGGATTGATAAACATAGCGTGATGTACATGTGAAATTTAAAGAATTTCAATAATTCATTGTGCTCATTCAAAAGGGAGTCCAGAGTTATACGAATTGAGGTTATTGTAGCCGCAACGTGAATCCACACGATTAACGTCCTCACCGCTGATAAAGTAGATTTGTAAAAATTTATGTGGTTCTTTTGGCATTGCCAGCAATGAGCCTACTTTCAGGTACAATTGACCTTTGATTTTGAATGTTGAATTAAATTGCTGACCTATACCGCTGTATTGTGCATTATTTCTGTTGCTCCGAACGAAGTCATCTGAAAGCATGAATTAAATTGAATGAATGAATTGAATTGTGAATTGTATGAATTGTCCATAGCACCAATCAGGACTTTCGGATGAGCGGAATATTCGATATCTGGCTCATACTCGAATACGAGACGAAGGAACGAAGCAGATGTAAATGCTCGATGTACTTGTTGGCGTTGTCGGTCAATTGTTTTGCGTGTGCTAACATCTGTCCGGCGCGCTTGTCTCTGCTCCGATTGTTGTTTCATGTAATTGTTAATCTGTTCCTGCTGCCCAAACATTTCGCATGTATGTTGCTGCACTCGTTCGACGGCCCAAATAGCCCTCCTACGTGTTGCTGTCATTGTTTACAGTAACACACACACAGATAGGCCATGTTATATCGATTGATGATAAACGATATTCCGACAACGATACCGATTTTCACAATAATAACACAAAAAAAAGGATTAGGAGTAGGGTTGTCGAATATTTAAAAAATATCTATATCTATATATAATATATAAAAATATATATCTATATATAAAAATCGATATTATCGATATTTTTCAACAAAAACCCGGATGTTAACAATGAACAGGTCTATTGAGGTAATTGATGCTTCATTTGACGCGTAATATATACTACATTCTGATTGCGCTTAAAAAATGTATATTTACTAAATAAACAATAGATATATATTTTTTATTTCATTTCTAACATAAGAAGTTCTGCAAACTGATTCATGAATTTAAATTTATGGACCGAAAGAAGTGTTTACTTTTTAAATGCATCATCTTTTAAAAAAGAGCATTCGAACTACAAAGCAAAAAAAAAAACTTATTCAGTTAAATCTACGAAACGTAAAAACTTCTGATATGCGCTCATCGGTTATTCGGTTTCTGGTGTCAGAAACCACACATTTTAAAGCCGAAGCCAATCGTTTCGATGGCACGGAGCTTCCCGGTGTAATAAGATATGACAACGCCAAGTCAGAAAGCACTGGCAATGCGTCTTTCACTTCCATCCAAAACTTAATGGGGTCCCGATCCAGGGTAAACAACGTTAAAAAACTTATATTTACCATTTTTAAAGATGGGCTGAATTTCAACCTAGCATCTCTACGCTTTGCTTTTAACTGTGCCTTAATATTTGTTGAGTTGCCGCTGGTCTTTACAGCTTTATTACACTGTTTGCACTGCAATTTCTGTGCATCACCTTTAATAAATTAACTTTTAAACATTTTGCTTTACATGTCCAGAGCACAAGAAACGCTAAAACAAAAATATCACCGAAAAATGTCACCAAAAAATATTCGACTTCCGATATATCGCCTCGAAAAAATATCCAATAATGATATTTGTAATTTTGGGCAAAAATATCTATATTTCGATATATCGATAATATTTTCGACATCCCTAATTAGGAGGGAGAATTTCACAATTCTGAAAAAACTTCTTTTTCGAAGATGAAGGTGGCGAAACGGTTACCGTCAATTAGAACCGTTATCGCGATATGATAACTTATTTTTTGATGCCAATTGTTTGTCGAAAGTGAATGGTGCACTACTAGTTTCAACAAGATGGTGCTTCACCACACACAAGCAGCGCTACAATCAATTTTTGAGGTCATTGTTCCCTGGCCGTTTGAAGTCAAAAAATTGTGATTTTGACTGGCCGCCGCGTTCACCAGATTTGACGCCTCCAGACTTCTTTTTGTGAGGCTATTTGAAATCAAAGGATTACAGCAACAAGCTAAGGACCCTGGAAGACCTGGAAGAAAATCAATATCCGACAAGGAATAGCCGCCATTCCAGCCGAAATGTTTGCACAAACCATGGAAAATGCTGCAAATCGGGCTCAATTAGTCGTAGCCACTAAATTCGACCCTTTACGACATATCATATTCAAAAAGTGATGTAAACAAATCTACTTGAAACCAATTAAATAATTTTTATCACGAACAGAAAAAAATTGAGTTCTTCTTCAAAGAAGATCAATCTTATTTAAAGAAACATGGGTGCGTCGAATATGGCCAACCCTGTACATGCAAAAATTTGTGACACTTCTGTGGCTCTTATAGCCTCTGAGGTCGACGCGTTTATACAGACGGACGGATGGACATTTGGATGAGTGGAGCTCCTGAGGATCAGCTGTAGCAGCTTTCAAAATGAAAACTTATTTTACAAATAAAGCTTAGTACTCAGACAAACTAAACCGTCCGCTAGCGGAATTGATAACTAATTCCGATGGGGGGTAGCAGAACGACAACCCACTCGCCATCCCTGGCGCGCAGTTTCTGGCTGGTTTTCGCTTACAGCAGGTGGCGCCCGCATCGCTCCGTACAATCATACAACAATTGTTAGCGTTTAATTTTATTCAATAAGTTAGTTACATATTAAACTAGTAGTTAAAACCATTTGAAAACTGACCAATAGATGGCGCCACTACTGTGCCGCTGCGGCAGCGCACATTCTTAGCGAAAATTCTTTTGTTTATAGCTTGTTCATCCGATCTTTATCATTCCTTCGGCAAATCGATAAATAATTTTTATAGCTAAATATCTCAAGACGATACAATCTATCTACAAAACTGTGGGAGATATAACCTTTGTTCCAATCAGCGGGGGCGGCAGGGGGTGTGGCAAAAATAAAAAATTAACTTGATCTGCCTGCAAGTATAAGAAGTATATGACCGACACATGTCGAACCTCTATCTCTTATCATCTCTGAGATCAGTGCGTTCATACTGACGGTCAGACGGAAAGTCGGACATGGCTATATCGACACGGCTTTTGATGCTGATCAAGAATATATATACTTTATAGGGTCGGAAAAGATCCTTCTCCCTGTAACATACTTTTGCTAAAAGTTAAAATCAGGGATGCAAGCCGGTTCTAAACCAAACCGAACCGAACTGCTTTTTTTTGCAATCGGAAACCTAGCCGTAAACAAAACCGGTGTATTTTAAATAATGCAAACCAAACCAAAAACCGAAAGATAAAACGGTTTGGTTCAGTTTTACATGGGCAAGGCAAGCGCCAAGTTGTCCATTCTTTGCTATAGAATGGTAAAATGTTAATATTTCTGATGAATGAGTCCCAAAAACTAGCTATATCTTGGTGGGACTATTAGGAGAACATGCTGCTTGAGATGTGGATGGCGAGCTTTGATTTACAATTGCAGACATGGCAACTCAATCAGCTGTTCTTTGTTTACGTTAGTGTGAACGCAAACTACATTCGTCAGTGGAACGAGGAAACATCTGCTTTTTGAGAATGATGTTGAATGATGATGTTTGCCAGTGAAACAAGGGTATTAAGGAACTCGTAATGTTATCAAAGCAAATTTTGAGTTCATTTATTACAGATTTCATACATTCATATCATTATGGACTTAAAATGAATGTTTGTTATATAATAATTGAACAAATAATTATTTGTTAAAGTTGTACTCCAAAGTTTATAGCAGGGTTGCAAACCGGTTTTGGACCGAACTGGTTCGCACCCGGAACTCCGGCTTTTTTTGTACTGTTATCCAAATACTGAACCGAACCACGAGGACGAAAATAGATGAGCCCGAACCCGTTCCGAACCCAAGCTTTTGGTTCGGTTCAAAAAAATAACAAAAATTAAATGTCTTCCATTTGTTATTTTCTTCTTTTCGCACTCCCAATGGTTATTAACATACATAAATACATATATGTATGTACATACATATGTAAAACAATTTCAATACATGAAGAATGCATATGTATACATTCATACGAATGCGTAATTTATATTACATACACATAGACCACAATACTTCCGGTCAGAGATATTAATTTGTAATATGCTACAAATTCACTGCACAATGTATTGAACGCTTTATTTTTCATTTTATACATATTCATATGCGCCAATCTAACCAACCCGGTGCATGCTACTGCAGAAACATGTCAGCCGAATACAAATAGAAGTGTGTGCCACACGCAGCGCTGCCAATTTAGCTATTTTTACCACCAGATATAGCAATTTTGTAAGCTCGAAAGCCGGAATCTATTCAGTTTTGCCGGAGCCTGCAATTCTAGCTAATTATTTGACGTTGCTTAGATATTTTAAATTAATCTCTGTTAAGTTTTAGCATTTTTAACAGTCGATATTTGGTGGGAAAAATAGTTAAATTGGCAACACTAGCCACGCGCCAAAAATTGGGCGCAAAGAAGAATCGAAACAGAAAGAGATAGAAAGCACACAAGTCAAAACAATAAAAACGTGCATTTCATTTCGTGTGAGAAGTTTTGACTGAGAAGGTGTGAAGCAATGACGACAACTTTAATATTTACGAAATTTACATACAATCTAAGCACTGATAAACCAGAATGTCACGAATGCACACTAAATATGACCGACGGGCATGCAGCAAATTTAATGCGGCACCTTCAAAAGAAGACAAAGGCATTTTTGATCAAATCATTGTAAAAAAAAGTTTCAAGGGTGGCGAATAAACACCAATCGATGCTCAATTTTGTGAGTGAAAGACTGATTAAAGTGCATACGAGAAAGCATAATCAATCGGACTGAAGATTTATACACTAGCAATGAAGGACGTCCGTATCCAGCAAACGAGCGCCATTCTCACGTCAATTATAATCTACGTCTTACAGTCTTACAATGTATTAATGCGTCAGGTGTATACCTATTGTATTGTAATTTTGTATTTATTGGGTAAAACGTGCAACGAACCAAGGTTCGACCCAAAACCAAAGCCCAAAAACCGCAAACCTCAAATTTCCCAACCTTAACAGTTGGTAAATTTTGGTTCGAACCTGCAAACCGGAGGTTATGAAAAATTTGTTGGGTTTGCAGCCCTGGTTTATAGTTCCCTCTATCGAACGGAATTTACACTCGCATCTTTCCGTTTAAGGCACTTTAAACAACTATGATCATTGATTTCACAAATACTTGACGAACTAGAGGAAATATAAAAATTAACTTATATTCAGCTTGAAAACCTCCGTCGATCGGAATCAATTTCATTCCCCACGTGAACCCATTGTTTCATGAACAGTGCTATCAGCGAGAAGGTGAGCTTACAGTCTTATTAATAAATTGAACTTTGGCTAGATGAATGAAATTTTGTATGATCTAAGCTAAATGATTTAGTTTTTGAATGATATTTATAATTCATGATAATGAATTTAACTACGGGGAACACAATCCAATCACGGCCTAACTAAGTGTCCAATATGCTAATAGAAGTTGAGCACTTGTACCCCAGCGAACAAAGTCGCAATTCGAAAGCCAATCATCAGATAAATGCCCTATCGCATGCCGCAGAAGTGTTCAATTTCACTCTGCATACTTCACATTTCTGCTGGCTATCAGATCTTAATTTAAATGTCCGCAAAAATAGCCAACGAATAGGTTCGGACCTTATCTAAAGCTGATAAGTGAAGCCACCCGGGGACCTATAAAAGAGCTTTCTCTTCTACTGAACAGCAATCAGTTGAAGGGTTTCAACCATGAAGACGATTTTTCTATTGGCACTTTTTGCGCTAGCCGGTAAATACTTGTACTTGTAGAGTCATTCACAATTTCTAATCCTATTCATTTGCAGCCTCGGCCTATCCTGTGGAGGAGGCAGACCGCGTCAACGGTGAGAACGGCTGGTACGTTCCCAAGTTGGATGGCACCTTTGAGTGGGTGGACATGGATGAGGGTGAGAAATGGCTCGCTCAAGGAGAATTGATGGAGGGTCGCGAGTTGAGCACTGTGCCCGTTTCATACTACCTGTACACCAGCTCCAACCCCACCAAGGGCCAGAAGATCTCCGCCACCAGAAAGTCGATCGACAATTCCAACTTTAATGCTGGTAACCCAACCAGGTTTGTTAGATGGCTTGACCAAGACCTCGAGTTTTCGCCTTACACACTTTGGCTTCTGTCCTTAGATTCGTCATCCACGGCTGGACCCAGAGCTCCTCCTCGGGCATGAACAAGAACATCCGCAACGCTTGGTTGAGCCAGGGCGACTTCAACGTCATTGTTGTTGATTGGGCCCGCGCACGCGGCGAGTACGCTACCTCTGTATTGGCTGTGGCAGCCACAGGAAAGAAGGTCGCCAATATGATTAACTTCCTCCAGAGTGACTACGGCATGTCTCTGAACGATTTGTATGTCATTGGCCACAGCCTTGGCGCTCACGTGTCCGGCTATGCTGGCAAGAACACTAACGGTCAAGTGCACACCATCATTGGTCTGGACCCCGCTCTGCCCCTGTTCAACTACAACACCCCCAACAAGCGTCTGTGCTCCACCGACGCTTGGTACGTCGAGTCGATCCAAACAAATGGTGGCGAACTCGGCTTCCTTAAGCCCATCGGCAAGGGTGCCTTCTACCCCAATGGCGGCAAGAGTCAGCCCGGTTGTCCCCTGGATATAACAGGTGCCTGCTCCCATGGCCGCTCTGTTACCTACTACGCCGAGGCCGTGGCTGAAGACGACTTTGCCACCATCAAGTGCAGCGACTATCAGGCAGCCGTCTCCAAGAACTGCGGCAGCACTTACAGCAGCGTTCGCATGGGTGCTGATACCAATGCCTACATGGTCGAAGGTGACTACTATGTGCCCGTGAACAGCAAGTCGCCCTTCGGCATGATGAACTAAAAATGTGCATCAATAAAGTGTAAATCTTAACTGGAAGTTTCGAATGAGTTTTCTTATCTCAATAATCCAGACATATTTATGGGGTCCACACTCAGCAGTAGCCATAAATGTCGCATATTTAGTCGTCATTATCATTATGTCATTTGATTTACAATTACGTGCGATCCGGAGTCCATAAATCGTTCAACAATAATTGGCCAAGGACGTGGTTGAAGGGGGTTTCAGAGGAATATAAAACTACAAAACCAGTCCGGAACTAAGCGATTCAATAGTAGTTTTAATAGCCGTTTTGCGATACGCTTAATCGCCTTTTATCATGATCACTTGAACCTGAACCTTTCGACGAAGAACAAGGTTCTTTATTATACTCTGTACCCATTGAAAATGGGATCGAGAAGTTGTGGAATTGTATGTAACAGCATCAACAGCCGAGTCGATATAGCCATGTCCGTCCGTCCCTCTGTCTGTATGAACGCATCGATCTCAGAGACTATAAGAGATTGAGCCACAAATTTTCAAATGTATGTAGTTGTATACCGTACCCAGATCACGTTTGTTGCAGATTTTAAAAGATTTGAGTTAGAGCCTCGTGACTAATTATATGTTAACTTATGGCCAATATCTGTATATTGTGAAAAACACAATAAGATCCGAATAAAAACACTGAAGTTATTCACGAAACATTAAGTGCGCCGCCATATTTATTTCAAATATACGAACATATATTCAGTAGAAGTAGTTAGCTCAATATTAACTTAGGAAATCAAAGCCATAAGAACTACATTTCTTGGTACAGGGTATTTTGCAGTCGGAGTACGCGACTTCAGCACTCTTACTTGTTTTTGTTATCTTTTTTTTGTATTGAAAAGCTGTATATGTGGACCCCTTTTGGGCAGTTGCGCCTTCGCCACTATTTTGTGTTTCACCAGGTGAACCAAACGGTTCAAGTCTGGTATAAGGTTGGCAGGAAGCGACAAGAGGTTGCAATGGCGTGCAGGAGAATAATCCTTATACATTTAGGGCAAGCGTCTCCAATCCCACAAGGTATTTAATCATGAAGAGCCATGTTGATGTAGTCATGTCCGTCTGTCTGCTTCTCGGTGTGGCTGTATGGGATGATACAGTTTCTACGAGAACTAGTCCCTCAGTTTTGAGGTTCTATCGAGATTGTTGAAATCTAGTACTGCCCTGTTGTTATTATTGTACATTTGCTTGACTGTTAATGTAAGACGTATGCTAGATCACAAAGGCTTTTAATATTTCCTATACACATATTTTGTATCAATACTATCAATCTAATTGCCCTGCTATAAATTTTAATTCTTTTTTTCGGGATAAACCGGCTGTAACTTTGTCCATTCAGCTGATTTAAATGCAAATTTGTGAAAACAGAAGAGCCTTTAGGCTACATGCTTAAGTGGTTGTTATTAAAACCTATCCACCGCAATAGCTTTTACACGACGAAGTTTGAAACTTTCGTTGCGAGAACGCTGCCGTGGACTTGCAAAAGCGAACACGTTCTGCTGCTCCAACTTACGTCTATTACCGAAATCACCAGCTGAGCAAAATCATGAAGCGACGACTGCTGCTGGTGCAACGCTTTTTCTCATTAATCTTTTTTTGCTGGAAGCACCATTGCGACTTCTGTTTTCATTTATTTATTTAGTGTATTTCGCCAACGAATAAACTTAACTACAATAAAACTTAAAATATAAGTAAAACTCAGATGTTTAGATTTAAGATAATATTTAAGAAGAGATTATAAATGTTTTATCACTAGTTTATTAACTGGACCTATAACCGGACACCCTCTGTATACAAATAATTTTATAGTGCTGAGTCGGAGTACTATCATTTTAACAATCATATCCAAACTTTGTCATATTTCAACTTGACAGAATGAAATAAAAGCTTAAGTCATGTGTTGGCAAATTGATCCGTAGTTAAGTAGGATAAGCTTTAGGAAATGAAACTAAAATAAATTGGTCTGAAGTCTTAGCGTGTAATGTAGTTTCTAAGGGCCGTTTTCTCATGTTCATGTTTGTTGCTCAAATCGAAATCCATCTAGATTTTGCAACTAGTATTGCTTTTGTGCAATTGGTTGTCTCATGTAGGTTGATTATAAATTCGTGGCATTTGCGCGCATCGGTCACACCGTGGAGGGCTGGTCATGGTATAATACTAGGTTGGCAGCACCTGTGCACTCGGCTGAATTTTGGTCTTTTTTATTGCGCGCCAATCTTTAAAAATTAAAGCAAGAATTTTACAGTAGGAGGTTAGAAGGTTTTTCTTTTGGAACGATTTGTAACTATGATGGGATATTAAGCAGTAGGTCGAAAGCTATGATTCACACAGGCAAATAATTTGATCAAATTTTCATGAAAATTGGGCTATATATGCCAAATTGTGGAACATTCCGGCTATATTTGATCAAATTATTTGCGTTTTTTTAAGTTTTTCAACCAGTCAAAATCTTTAATCGTGGCTACTTTTTATCAAATTTTAGCCAAATATTTGGATGTGTAAACTTAGCTTAAGCAATGAACTATGGGAATCAGAATGTGCATCTGTAATTTCAGCAATGTCTGCAGGTGTTCTTGTATATTAAAGGCACATCCTATATTTTCCATTTTTGGTTTACTTAATAGCAATTCAGACTGAACTGTTTTTAGCAGGAGTGGTTTTTTGTTTTCAAATATTTTTCAGTGTGACCATATGCGCGGATGCATAAAAATACTTAATTTGCATAAGAATGTAGATTGGTTTTCAAATCAATGAGGTTGATGTAGATTGCTACGAAATTCATCTAGATGTTTAGCATTGAACATGAGCAAAGCAAATGCAGCAAATCCACCTAGATTTGCAAAAACACCAACATGAGAAAACGGCCTTAAGTTAGAATAGTGGGAGGAGAAGACAGTGATAATGACGCCACAATTGGCGCGCTCACAAAGGAAGGAGAGGAGTTAAGGTCGCTGGCTTCTTCTCAGGAGAGTGAGTTGTCGTAGTCGAAGAGTTAGAAGCGCACGCACTATTGATATAAAGCTCAAATTAAAATCGTAATTAAAAAATAGAATTGTACATATATCAACAACTGTCCACAAAAACATCAAAACACATTAAAAGTGAATTTCATAAAAACTATTGTGAATAATTTTTCGTTGTTAAATGGCAAAGAAAAAAAAATGCTAGCTCTTCATTTTCAGGACCATAACTTTAATGAATGATGTTTAATCGGGTACTGATTAAGGTTTTTTAAAGATTCGTTAACTAGACCTTATCTTCTCAACAAAAAATATATCTAATTTTGTATCAAAAATTGTCTCAACGATCTAAGAATCAAAGAACCAAGCTTCGAACCTTTGGTTCCATAAGTAAATAAACCGGTCCGAGAACCGAACCTTAGTCTTTTCCATAGGTTCGTACCCCCGAACCGAACCATCTGAAAAAGGATTTATCAAAAGCTCAAATACAGACACAAAACATAAAAAAAAGGATCTGGCGGGATGAAAATGGCGAATTGCCTCATTTTGGCCACAAAAACGAGCACTATTTCGCATATTTATCCCAACTCCGTTTTTACAAGCGATTCTTAAAACACAGACCGCACACGTAACATTTTTCAACGAACAACATTTGTCAATGAAGAAAAATTTTTGTATGTAAGATGTGGGAATAGAGAGCACGGCATATTTTGTGTACGACGCACAGTGGTTCAGCAGCCTTGGACAAGCCCCCAATATCATTTTTGTTGAAAAGTTAAACTTTTTTTAGATAAATCGACAGTCACAGAAGGTTTGTATATGTGTTTGTGTACGCCCCGTAATCGACCCTTCTGTTGTTAGTGGGCCCTTTTGTAAAAATAAAGACAAAAAAAATGTAAAAAAAATTCAAATTTTTTAATAATAGTACGAAAAAATATTGATTTTGTATGGGAGCTATATCTTAATGATGTTGGATTGGCTCGAAACTTGGTAGAAGTCTGGAAACAACTAACAAAAATAAGTTTGATGCAAATTTTGAACCGTACACCAATTTTTGTGGATTCAGGTGCCATAAAGATAACTCCAGGTGTGAAAAATTTTAATAATATTATATGAAATGTACTTAAGCCTTGACCGATTAAATTGTAGCTTTGAAAAAATAGCTGAGCATTATCTTATATAGATTCTGACCAAAAATCAGCACCGTAGCTTTATTAATATGGCTTACAGGTGCTTGAAAGGAAACATATTTTACAAAATTTTGACTTTGGCGCTCTATAGCTCCGGAACTACTGGATCAATTTTAATAAACTCTTAACTGTATAACCCCTTGAACAATTTTTAATCAACCAAAAAAAATGCATTCATAATACTGAGCGGTTCAAAAGTTACACAATTTTGTCCATGGCAAAACAAAAAAAAAGAGTTTAAAAGTATCTATCCACAATCCTCTCAAACAATTAACATTGAACCTGGATATGGCAATGCAGTTAAATTTAAAATAAGGGTAAATCATTAAAATACTGTTATTTTTATTATTTATTTGACATTTAACGAAAAGCATATACATATTTTTTGAACAAATCCCGCATATTACAAAATTTGTTTAAATCAAAATCATGGATGACCCCGATTTTTAGAATAAAAAGTATTTGTAATTCGCGATCTATCGCAGGAAATTTGTTAATAATTTTACTATACTATGACCTTGTTTTCTTATTTATTTAATTATTTCTATTACAAAATGAAGTGAAGTTTTTTAAATTTTTTGCTCTGTTCATCGACGATTTTGTCCCCTGTAAATCCGATTTTGTAACTCAATGGGGTGGGGGGGGGGGGGGGGGGGGTGGGTGATTAATCACATTAATCCCCCATCAACGCCACTGTATTGAACAGTTGAAAACAGTCGAAGCTGTGAAAAGTAAAAATTTTGGGACTTTTGTTAATTCGACTAAAGCAATTTAAACACACAATTTTTTTTAAGCGAGTTCTCATCAAAAGAAACGCGAAATGTTAATATTTTATTTTGAGGAGTTTTGAGAGTTATCCGCATAGAAAAAATTTGTAAGTCTACGTTTTTCCCAAGTCTATGGAACATAACTTTAACTACGCCGATTTGAACAGCTGCACTCTGGCGAAACTTCGCAAGGACCGGTCAATTTTTAATTGTAGCTCACTTGCGATAATTCGAATGAAAGTCAAATCAAATATGTGGGTTCCCCCTAAAATGGTGAATATACATAGGCGTTTTAAGCAACTTCAAGGAACTTGAATCACCAGAAATCCAGACTTGATGGACTATTCCACTAAAAACTGCCAAATTTACACAAGGCGACAGAAAATTTTGGAAAAAAAAAAAAAATAGCGCAATTAAGTAAATTAAAAAAAAATCAAGTGAAAAAGTCGGTCAAACCCGACTGTAAAATGCTCTGTACCTGCGACAGTGTTTGCTCTGTATGAATTTTGATGCGCAGTAGCAGCAGAAAGCAGCATCTTGTTATGTCCCATGCTTGTCAAACCTCTATTTCTTACCATCTGGCATAAGCTTCATAGGGTCGAAGATTCTTTTTTTTGGCTGTAACATAAATTTCTATAATCCTTATAGACTCTGTGTACCTTTGCTACAGAGCAAGGCTGCAAACCAATCCAGAGCCAAATCCCCGTAGAGCCGGTTCGGTTCGTGGTTTGTGGGTCTCTCGAACCGAACCATGGACCGAAAGCTTAATCTAATACCCCAGAACCTAGCCGGCATCATTTAATCTGCGACGAAGCTTTCACAATTCTAACCATATATTTCCTAGATTGTTATAGATTTCGAGTATTTTTGTCAATACTTTGTTTAGAACCTGCGACTTTGGTGTGAACGCAAGCTGCAGGTTTTCGCAGCCTCGACAATGCTGCTCCCAGTGTGAATGCGGTATAACTCTGACAATCAAAACAGTCTAAATATAGAACTATAGAGGTTTATCAGTGCATACAAATAATTTTTGTAATCAATGGAATTGCTAGTATCTGATCATTCAAAAAATAAACATTCTCAAGTGCTTCTGCGCGTATTAAGGAGTGATTAGTGGGGACTATAAAAAGTCAGCAACTGAAAACAATTATATCAATTTTGTTGGCAACCCCCACGATGAAGATATTCTTTGTTCTTGCAGCACTGCTGGCAGCGGGTAAGTTCCTATTCATGAATGGATCCTAGCCAAGACAAAAGTATGACCAAACTATCAATTCGCAGTGAGTGCTCTTCCCATTGAGGAGCGCGTCAATGGAGAGAATGGCTGGTTCATTCCCCAAATCGATGGTAGCTTCAAATGGATGGATCTGAAGGATGCCGAGGAGCTATTGGCCAACGGAGAACTTATTGAAGGCCGGGCTAATGACGTGACCTTCTACCTCTTCACCAAGTCCAATCCCACCAAGGGACAGGAAATCCAAGCTACAGCATCTTCAATTGCTGCTTCGCACTTCAACAAGAAACACGGCACTCGCTTTGTCATCCACGGCTGGACCGGCAAGTACACCGACCCAATGAATAAGGAAATCACAAAGGCCTGGCTGTCCCAGGGCGACCACAACGTTATTGTTGTCGATTGGGCTCGCGCTCGTTCTTTGGACTACGCCTCATCTGTTTTGGCTGTGCCCGGTGCTGGCGCCAAGGTGGGAGAGATGATCAAATATCTGAACTCGAAACAGGGCATGTCTCTGGAAGATGTGGAAGTCATTGGTCACAGCTTGGGCTCCCATGTTTCTGGCTATGCTGGTAAGACTGTTGGTGAAGGCAAAATCCACACTATCGTCGGTCTGGACCCTGCCCTACCCCTGTTCAGCTTCGACAAGCCCAACAAGCGTCTGTCGAGCAATGATGCCTTCTATGTGGAATCGATTCAAACCAACGGTGGCCAGCTGGGTTTCCTGAAGCCTATTGGCAAGGGTGCCTTCTATCCAAATGGCGGACAAACTCAGCCCGGCTGCGGTAATGATAGCAGTTGCTCCCACGGCCGCTCTGTGAACTACTACACCGAAGCCGTGACCAAGGATAACTTTGGAAGCATGAAGTGCAAGGATTACGAGTCAGCCGTGGCCTCGAACTGCGGAAGCACCTACAGCAGCGTTCGCATGGGTGCCATCACCAACGCCTACATGGCCGCCGGTGACTTCTACGTGCCTGTGAACAGCAAGGCTCCATTTGGCAATATTAATTAGTAACCCAAAGACATGCTCGTTATCTGAATAAATTATCAATGCGAAAAGTTGTTTTACGAAATCTTATGCACGGAAGGATAAATACTAATAACTTACACAGCCGTCACCTGCACATAAGCTACTGACATCAGCTTCATTTTCTTATTAGAAAATCTAGTTAGAAGGTTTGTGTTCCAGTTAATGTTTCATCTCCAAAAACAGAGTTGATTCTCGCGCAAAAAAGTGTCCCATTTTTTTAGCTTCGAGTTAATTTTGATGTTTAAATGAAATTTGTTCATTGTGTTATATGTTTTATGAAGCATATTTAGATTATAATTCAAATTTAACTCATATTCTCCAAAAATAATATGCAAAATTTAAAAATATTTTATTATCACATAGATGACACCACCATAGTGGTAGATGGCGCCAGCTGAGGTTAAGTGGTAAATTGGTATTGGTTAATTTAATATATTTCAGTTGGTTTTGCGTGTTATTATTTCAATGTTAAAACAAATTAAATTATTTCGTGATTATTACTACGTTCATACAAATAGAAATAATTTCTAAATAACTAACTCACTGTTTATGCGCTAAATACCATACGTAAGTAAATGTATTTTTTAGTGCTGCCTGATTGCCATAAAGCAGTTTCATGCTCTTATTTTCTTTTATTAGTCCAAGTAGTACCTTGGTATCTGCATTGGTCAAATTGCAACGTTTGTTTTCAGTTGTTATCTTAAACATTTTCCCTTTCTCCTTCGCCTGCAGTCGATATGAATGTAAATTACAATATTGCAGTGCTACCATATAGTTGAAAACAGTAAAATCAGTGAATAGAGTGGCAGCGCCGAACAAGATATTTGCAAATAAGTCCGTAATCAGTAATTGTTTTCGTGACTTATACCGAATTAACATGCGGTCGTACGACTTTTTTTGAGGCTACGACCTTTTAGGTGTTTACATTGAGCGAACAGTCGCAAATAGTCCCAAACGTCAATCAGCTGTTTTTTGTTTACTTTTAATTTAATTGGAATTTTGGTGTTAAATTTGGAAGTTTTGTCTACAAAATGGAAAAAAAAAACATTCTTTATGTGATTACGGAGATGCAGATGGTCGTGGATATAATTGAAAATGTGGCTAGTGAGGATGAAATGCTTTTGGAAAATCTGGTTATTCGCCATTTGAAGGGAATGGTAACAATTAAAAACGCCATGGAATCAGAGCTAATTCCAAGAGATTTGTATGTAACAACAATATTTACCGCTTGTTTGATTTATTAATTAATATATTGCGTATTTTATTTGAAGAATCGTTTCGTGTGCTTTTGGGAGACTGACGTGCCCAAGGCAACTCCTGCCCAATTTAAAGAATTTTTCAAACTGGAAAAAAACTTGATTTACGAACTGGTCAGCAAATTGGCCCAGCTCACATGGAAAAACGGCCCAGCTCCATTAAAAAAAAGAGTTGCAATAGCGCTATACACCTTGAGCTCTTCCGCCGAATATAGAACAATTGGGCGAATGCACCTGAATATCTGGGACCAGATATTCTCATTGAGGACAAAAAGAAAGAATGCGTGAAAGGGTTTGAGCAACTGGGATTTCATCAATGTTTTGGTGCGATCGACGGCTTCCACATTGAAGTGATGCCACCAAAGCAAGACTCCACGGACTTTTATAACTATAAAGGGTGGTACTCCGTAGTACTTTTTGCTCTGGTAAACCATCGATACCAATTTCTTTACATTAATGTTGGCGCTCCTGTTCGATGTAACGACTCGCAAATATATGAGCGGTCCCAGCTGAAGCTGCCAATAGATGAAACCCATATATTTCTAGCCAACGCATGATGCATAGGTAGCACGTAAGTCCCCGTAATGCTCATTAACGATTCGGCATTTAGATTCTCGCAAACTTTGATGAAGCCCTACAAATTTTCCACAGAAGCACCGGAGGAGCAAAAAGTATTCAATTATCTTCTCTCAAAAGCTAGACGCGTAGTGGAAAATGCTTTTGGGCACCTTAAAGGAAGATTTCGTCGCCTTGCGAAGGGCATGGATAACGCAATTATTAAGTGCTGCTGTGTTTTGCACAGTTTCTTGAATGCGCACAACAGCCTTTTTCAAGAAAATTGGACTTCCATTGCTACAAATTTTGAAAAGGAGCAACCCAATACCAATACCTTTTTAATAGAAGGGACTCAAAGTGTTCCAAATGAGATCCGATGTGATCTAGCATCTTTCTTTAATTCTAACGAATCAGTACAATTATAAATAAAGATTTTTAATTTGTTATTGACTAAGTGACTGCTTGGCCAAAATTTCCAACATCTTCTCTTGGTTGGTAGCGATCCGCTCTAGGATTCGGTTTCGCTCTTGTGAGGACTCAATCATTTTATCTGCCTTCTCTTTTTTTTTTTTTTTGGGCTTAGCTGTCTGCTAGAGACAGCGATGTTGGACGTGTAAACATTGTCCAGATGCAGTTTATCGATATTTTTAGTTGTAGCCCTTAGAACTGGTTAAACAAGCCCTTTGAACCAGTTTCCGTTTGGTGAAACCCCAAAAGGGATTCAGATAGCTGGTTGGTATTTAACGCGATTTCAACATAACGCGTAGTTTATTTTAGATTTTAGAATTCCAAGGCGGCATCTTTTATGAAAATTGCGAGCTCCCTGTAAAAAAGGAGCTCTTTTGACAACAATATTGATTTAAGATTATTGAATTGATTAAAAATTTTATATTTCCTTCTCAGAAGGGCAAATCTCCGGCAATTGAAGATAGCATGCTCAGCATTATCTAACATATTACAATCCTGACAAATGTTCGAAGGACGGGCTTTGATTGTATAAAGGTAATTGTTATCATAGGTGAATCCTGTTAGCAGACGATTTAATAATTTTATATCATATGCTTTCCAATTTACATAATGGTGCCAAGGCTTATCAAAAATAGTTGGAAAAACTTCCAGGAACTCTGGACTTTTAACAGAACACAGCTCCTTATAGTGGTTGTTCCAGCAATTATAAATTCTCTTCTTGATTAATCTTATAGATTCCTTGGCACTATAGTTGAAGACTAACTTATTTCCTACTTCTACTGCTCTTCTCGCTAATGAGTCAGCCTTTTCATTATATTTTACATCCTTGTGACTTGGAGTCCAAATAAACTTAGCTTCTTTGAGCTCAGACCAGCTGAGCATGTTATGTATTTGGTTTACAAGATAAGAATTTGATTCCTTTTTTTTTAATAGATTTAAGGCACCTAAGCTATCAGTCAAAATTACAAATAAGGACATCTTTTTTTCCTGAGCAAACCTGCAGGCCAATCTAATGGCAAGCATCTCAGCAAACACCGTTGAGATATCCTTGTCAGTCTTATACATATACTCCTTATTGTCATCTATATCAATAATACCTAAACCAGTCTCTCCATCTATTATGGAGGCATCTGTGGCAAAAAATTTATATCCTTTTTCTCGATTTAGATTTATAATTTCAGCAAATGAAGCACGTATCTCTTCTAAGGACGTTTTTTCCTTGCTCTGTGATAAAGAGTTAACTATAATTTTAAGTTTTTTGTTAGGGGAGAAGTTATGCGCAGCTGCTGTTGCGTCAAATATGTCTTTAAAATCATTGTAAACCCTCTTATAGCTGGAATCCGTCCGACTAATTCTAAGTTTTCTAAGTATTTGGGGGTTTGAACTCATTGTAGATATGATTTCCCTAGCAGTGATTAAAGACGATCTAAACTCAGGTGGTAATTCTCCCGCCAAAGCGAAAACTAGATGCTTTGGTGTGACTGGTGTGACTCCCACACATCTTCGCAGTGCCGTTGACTGAGCAACCGTCACCGCTCGGCGTGTGCCAACATTCATATTGGCGAAGGTTGACATAGCATATTCCTGCTTTGATCGAATGAAACTTTTGTAGATATTCACTCCAATTTTTGGCGTTAGCCCATCTTTTATTGGTGTTGCCATTTGTAACAGTTTATACCCTGCCTTTGAATCTGCCTTAACTTTTTTAACATGATCAAGATTTGACAAGTTTGATTTTATAATTCTACCAAGAAATTTTACACTTTTTTCCTGTTTGATCAAGATATCGTCAATTTTAATTTCTAAATTTCTCCTAGAGATTTGACCTATCGACATAACCGTTGATTTACTAGGATTGAAACTAAGATTTATGTCCTTTGCAAGCAGATTGAAGTCAGTCAATTTACGCTGCAAAAGGTAAGCAGCATCATTAAACTGTCTGTGACTAACCGCTATAACAAAATCATCGGCAAATTGATAAACTTTCGTGCTGACATCCTCAATCATGTGGAGTCTCTTCGAGTACAAGTTAAAAAGAAGAGGAGAGAGACAACTTCCTTGTGGAAGTCCTCCGTTAACCTCAACCTGCTCATTACCTAACTTAAGAATTCTCTTTTTTAGAAAATTGTTAATCCAGCTGTAAATGTAGCTATTTATGCCTTCACTTTTGAGAATGATGTCCAGAAAATTAATGAAACACAATTGTAAGCACTATTTATATCCAAGAAGGCCAAAACAACAGCATTTCCCCTCTGCTTTTCCATATTAATATGGATTAGGAGGTCATTTATGCACATTGCAGCCGATCTTTTTCGTCTGTATGCATAGGATCTCAGTGGAAGAATATCATTTCTATCAACAAAACTTGCAAGTCTGTCCTTAACCATTGAATTCAGAGTTTTTGCCAACACAGAAATTAACGAAATGGGTCTATAATTTTTAAAATCGGTCAGGTCTTTATCTTTTTTTGGTATTGGAGTTATTTTTATCACACGCCAATCCTCTGGAAAGGAGCAGCTTATAAAAAGATTATTTAGCTCATCAAGAAGCTGTAATCTTGCTTTATCATTAAGCGCATTTAACATTTGGTAAGTTATGCCATCATAACCTCCCGCAGACGACCTTTTCCTCTTTACTGCCAAGTCAAACTCTATCAACGTGAAATGCTCCCAATTGGGGATGAGTCTTGTGTTTATTTGATTCTCTGTAGAATTTTGATGCTCTTCCTGAAACTGACTTTTCATGTAGGTAAGAAATGGCATATGATTTTCCTCTTCAATGCAGCATTTATCTTTTCTGACATCACCTTTTAGGCTTCCCAGAAATTTCCAAGCCTTTCTTGTGTTAGGATTTTCATTGTGTTCCTCAATCCTCTTCGCATAACTATCTCGCTTAGCTTTTCTGATGTCAACAACCCAATCTTCCTTAAGTTTGGAGGCCCGTGTAAGGTTTTCAATTCTAGGAACTTTATTGGCTTTTTGGAGTGCAGCTTTAAGAACCCTATACTTCTTGTTCAGATCACTATTCCACCAGTACTTCGGAGTATTCGTTCCCCTAAGAAAAAATGAAGCATTCTTAATCTCACTACCAATCTTCGCCCTGAGATCACTCACACTCGTAAAACTGTTAATTCTACCTATACTTGAGATAAGCTTGTTCTTTGCCAAAAACCTCCTGGGCTTGATATGGCTGTCTGTTATTTGTATAGTTATCGGAAAATGATGACTGCCTCCCAGAGTCATATTCCTAACCTGCCAATTGCACTCATTTTGGATATTCGTGAAGGTTAAGTCCAACACTGATCCAGATAGGGAATCAAAATAAGGTTGAAAAGTGATCATTCCTGAATTTATACATACAAAGCCGGCCTCCTCCATGTATTCCTTAAGGAACCTACCCTTAGAAGTGTTAATACTGTCTCCAAAAGCAGTAGCCCTTGCATTGAAGTCACCACAAATTATGACGTTACTTTTATGTTCCAGAAAGGCAATAATTCTCACGATCTCACTTTTAAACATTTCAGTGGGCATGCTGGGTTTTAAATAAATAGAAACAAAGGTAAATTCTGACGAAAGATTCAGGGTTCTGGCCATTATGACATCCTGATCAGAAAAATAAGACATTTTTTGATAGTTGATATTTTTCCTGAACGCTATGGCAACACCACCATAGCCATCCTCTCTTCTCTTTTCAATTATATTGTAGTTTAGTATCTTTCTATGCATTGGGTCATCATCATGAGAAAAAATCTCCGACAATAACGCAACATCATAGAGCTCATTGTTGAGTAAAAATTCGATGCTGTTTTTATTTGTTTTCAATGATTGAATGTTATATTGTAAACACTTAATAATTTTTTTCAAATAAGTCTAAATCTTTATAATTTAGTTGTTTGTTTAAAAACCTTTTCTTTTTGGAACTTTCGAATTTAGTTTTCAAAATATGTAAGGCATGACCCACATTTGGATCATTTACCTGAACATTTGCAATGATCTTAAAAAGCTCACTGCAAATGTCCGCAACCTCTCCTCCCTCCTTGTTTGGAAATTTGTATTTCCAGTTACTCGAATCATTAGTGTATGGTTCGAGATGAAAGTGGGGTTTCTGCACAGGGGGAGATACCACCCTCTGCACAATTTTGCTGTACCGATTGGAACTAGTCAGAGTCTTGTTCACACTATCTTCTTTGTTGATGGTTTGTGGACTTTTTCGTGGAAGTGGTGGAAACTCATGCTCCTCATAGGCAAAATTAAAAGTTTTGTGACCAAAATATTGATCAATGACTTCTCTTCTTGACATCTTTTTTATGGACATAATTTTAACAATTTCCGATTCCTTCTTCCAAACAGCACAGTCCATTTTGTTCCAAGCATGGTGACCTTGCTCCTTGCACAAAATACACCTGTTGGACTTACATTCACCCTCACATCCATTTATTTTACCACAGCTCAGGCATCTTTTCTCAACCTTACATCTTCCCATAGTATGACCCAGTCGGCCGCATTTATAGCACTGCGTCACATAGGGAATGTATTGACTTACTTTCACTGGGCAGACACCATGAATCCGCACAGATTCTGGAATCTCTCCATTGGCAAATCCAATCTTAACCGTCAAAGTGGGTTCTAAGCTGCTTGACTTTTCTCCATTAGTCATGACTTTGACTTTCCTGAAAATTCTTTCTATTGATTTAATCGGAATCTCAGATTCCAGGTTATCTTTTATTTCATCATTCGTCATGTCAGATGGTATACCTCTTATAACTCCATAAGTTTCCGTGAAACTTTTTGGAATGAAAGCATTCATGTTTAGCTTTTGCAAGTCTTGGTTCAGAGCTAGGTTGTTGGCATCTACACCATTATAGCAAAAGATTTTATAAAGAGAGATCCCCAAAGCCTTAATTTCCTTGATGCCTTTTAATTTCAGATGTTTAATCTTGTTAAAGAGAAACAGTCCATTTTTAATGTTCTTGTTTTGTGTGAGCTCAGATTTGCTGGTATCAATTAGAACCCAGGCAACCCCAACATGATCACAATCATAAAAAAACTTTTGTCTTTCCATATTATTATTAGCTTGCTGAGAAATGTCATTTTGCTTGTTTGTACTAATAGTCACGATCTGTTGACCATCACTAATATGTGCATTGCTTTCGCTATTTACTTTGTCTACCAAGCCTGCCGCTTCATTTGTCGTCACCATGTTGTTTTCTGTTTCTACTGTCACTTCACCTGTTTCGTCTTCACCACTACCATCAGAAAATTCCATGTCTTCGTCATTCATTCCCTTCGTTCTTTCTCCTCCTTTTGCTTTCTTGATTTTGGTGGCGTCACCTGCCGCCATTTTGGAGAATGTACCGCAACCTTTGTTTTCAGCTATGTATTCCGCCAAAACGTTTTTCGCTGCTACTGAACTGAACTGTTTCTTATTCACTTTTATCTTTTTATTTGATTTTACTGATTTCCATTCAAAATTTTCACCCTTATCAACTTGGTCCAAATTTGCATCTTTGAGTTGATACTCTTCTAATCCAACATCCTTCGAACAAATATCAAAACTGTCGGCTTCTCTTTTTCTGACTGACGCCGAATTTTCGGCGGCAGCCATAGCCGCAACTTTTTTAACTCTAACCACTTTGTGTTTTATTTATTTATTAATTGCCGGAGACTTACCCTAGGGAAAGCCAAAATTTAATTTCTGCTGATCGCAGACTTTTCCAAAAGAAGACGCCTTGAACAAGCACTTTTGTTTTTAATAATCAACTTTTTTTTTTTTTTGTTTTTTTTTCACAATATATTTCTCGCAGACACAACCAGCACACTGAAGAGCCCAAAGAGGAATGTTATCTGCCTTCTCGCTCGCAATTCGATTTGCCTTCTGTAGATGGGAGTTTCAATCTTTTCCGCTTCGAACTGCATGAGGAGTCCGTCAAGTTGACTGAAAAGTCTTCCAACAGTTCGATTTGGTTATCGTCACTTGTAGCTGGTTCTGAAATACACATTTTCATTTGTAGTTTCCTATGGCTTTAAAATAAATGAATAATTCTATACAAACCAGATTGATGTCCATTTTTCGTACTTACTTTTAACCAGTAGGTTGCATTTGTTTATCTTCTTATTGCTCTTCTTATATTTACGCGGTTGAATATTCCGATAACTCTCGATAAAAATTGCACAAGGCTGCCACATTTTTGAGGTAAATAGGGTCTGCCATCACTGATGTTTTTCGGTCGTGGAGTCTGCGACCGTCCCAAATTCAAAGTCAACTGCCATAATTTTGTATGGCCGGACGACCAGTCTCAGGCAAAAAATACCAAAAAAGGTCGAACAACCGCAGTATAAACAGCGAATTAGCTATTTGCAAATAACGAATTAACTCAGTGTTTATATGCAATAATTTGTCACTCACAAAATTGTTATTTGCAAATAAGACGTGCGTATAAACGTAGTATATGTTAGATGTGAATACATCAAAGAAATAGTTTGTAAGAATTGCTTGATTGTGAAAAGTAGAAGTATAGAATGGACAAATTCAAGGATTATTTAATGATGTCCCGTGCATCGATAAGGACCCTCAGTTCATTGCCCATTAAATACTTTATTAAAATTAACACTTGCAGAGCCTTCTTTACGTGACCCTGGATAAACTAATTGCCAACGAAACTCTTAATAAAAACCAGCGTTATGTTATTTGGTTGCTGGCAAAACAGGAGTCCTTCTTATAAGTAAATGACTGTTTCGACATAGGAGACATAGGATAAAGATCTAGCCATTGGATATTCGAGTTTGTTGTGCACATTCTCGCCGGGCTTACAACAAACATTAAATGGCTAACAAATTCTTGAGAATAATTAAAGGGTGATTCCAGGAGCAGTGGGTGCAATTGACGACAGTCATATAAATTTAATAGTATGTTCTAAATTCTATTTTGCAGTTTGTTGTCAAAAATTCAAAATTTCCGCAAACAAAAAATATTGATTACTTTGTTGCCTGAAAATTCAATCAAAGACGTTCACCAGCAGCCAAACACTTTTTTGTAGATTGATGATTTATGTTTGATGATTGGTGTGTGCCGGTGAACGCGCTCAATGTTTACATTTATTTACATTTTACATTTAATTTTACTTGTCAAATAGTTTGGGTGCTAAATTTTGCTAAATATCATAACAATGCTCGGGAGGTTTAAAAAAAGCACAGCAGCAGCGCTGCTTTCAGTCGGTACAGAGTATATTACGGACGGGCTTGTCCGACTTTCTTTCTTGTTTATAGCTCGCAAGTAATAAGAATCAAAATTCGTATAAGGACGCTTAACATATGACTTAAAGATTAAAGATTGAACACACGACTGCACGATTATGAGTTATGCATACAACGCTCTACGACACTGAGACGACGTTTGAAGTATTTTTTCCCAACGTATCTTAAGTGTTTATTTACAGGCTGAATATACAATTTTTGAAAATAGTCAAAGGTAATCTAAAGTAATTTTTTTGACTACTTTTGATTATTTTTTGGTAATCGTCAATAATCCCGTCTATTTTTAATTATTCATTATCGTAATCAACTAGTAATCAAATATTTTTAACCAGAGGATTACAATTACAACTATTTTTAATATACAATCTAATTGATTACTAATCGTAATCGAAATTTAACAGTTATGCTCTAAACACTGCTCCATTTCGAATGCGCATAGCTTTGTGAGTCTGTGACGTCATTTGATAGATAAGTTGGGAATTTGAATTTTATAGTATTAATTTAATTTAATTTAATTGTTGGTATAATTTTAATTCATTTTCATTATGGTTACCGGAGCACACATTTTAAAAATAGTGTCCCTACAAATACAAGATAGTGAGTCTGTGGCTTAAGAATGGAATTTTTTTTTGACAAGCAACGCATTGCACTACCTTCTAGTTTCTGTAGCATTTATTTAAATTTAAGTTCAGGACTTATCTGTTGCTTTTATTTGTGGCCAAGCTTTCAGTCACTTTCAATTGACCGCTCCAACTGATACATATGGGTCATTCTTTTTGAAAACGAACGGTATTAAAATTGACCATTTTTGACTTAAAGCGTAGTACGGAGACGCTGACAATTTTTGCGGAGCGGAAATTGTTTGATAATTTCCAGAGCCGCTCAGACAATGTAGTGTGACCAGACAACAGACAGAAATCAGCTGTTGTGTGTATAAAAAATGGGCGGGCTAATTCAAACAAAATAAAAGAGTGTATAAAATTGAAAATGGAAGTCACTAGGGGAACTTCAGATGTCTGTGTTAATGCCATGGTCTATTTTATGGAAGCATTTTGTGTAGGGCGGTAGAAGCCCTTTATTTTGGACTGCGGGAGCAGAACTTAGCCACTTTGACGTACTGCTATAACGACAACACAAAACGCATCTGGAGATTAAAATTGCTGGGCCGCACATTAAACCAGAGGCAATATTCATAGCCACAGCCAGCTTCATAGACTGGAGACGGATCATACTCGCCGGGCGTATTAGAGGAGGATAAACTAGGTGAATACGGATTTAAAGGTGCCCACAACAGTAGCAACGGAAGCTACCACAGTAAGCCGAAGGAGCCTCTACTATAATGGGCTGTGCACTCAGAGAAAAAATAGAGAATTTCGATCTTGAATCAAGAGCATTCGTTCTCAAAAGTACGGTGAGAGTGAAAATTCTTGATCCAAGAGCGAAATTCTTGATTCAAGAGTGAATTTTTTATCCCGACATTCCTGATTCAAGAGTTTCAGCTCTTGATCCAAGTATGAATAATTATTGATTCAAGAGTTTCAGTACTTGATCCAAGAACGAATAATTCTCAAAATAAAAAAATTAAAAAGAATATTTGGGGTGGGTGGGGGGTGGGAGAGACACGACGACCCACCCGACTCGACCGACGTGTGGTGGTCCCGTCTCGTCTACCTCCCCCCCGTCCCCCTCACCATTATCAAAAACCCACACCAACCCCAACACCACCAAACCAACCCACCCACCAAACTTTGTTTTAAGTTGTGATTGATTTTGAGATAACCACATAGATATTTTTTTTTTTTACTTACTTTTCTGGGACTTGAACTCGGTACCTCGAAAGACTGAAACACACACAGGCGACGGGCAGTTTAACGAGCTCAGCTAACCTTCGTAAGGTAAAAGACGCGACGAAATCACACTTATAAATAAACGCAGTTGCCTTTATAACACAACAACAAACTGCGCATGCGCTCTCACTCTCTGCGCTCTCATTCTCTCAACGACCAACTGCGCATGCGCCCTCACTCTGCGAGAGCGACTCCAAAGCTACTCTCTCAAAGCTAAGTTGCCCTCACCCCCCTTGCCTATAAAAAACAAAATTGAGAACGTTTAGAACGAATTTATCTCGATTCCAAGAGCGAAATTCTTGAAAATTCAAGAGCGACTAATTTTTTTTTCAAGAGCGTTCGTATTCAAATTATTCGTTCTAGTTTTTTCTTAGTGTGAGGACTTCAGCTTAGGGCTGCTTGACCGTTAGTTGTAGGGCCGTTCTGTGGGCTGTGGAGACTGCGAAGGCTTAGTGGTTAGCACTGAGAAAAAATTATTCATAAACTTTAGCACCAATTACTTAATATTATTAAACAATTTAAAAAGTTGTTAAATTTGGATTTTTATAGATACAGTAAAATACTGTTCAGCAATATCAACACGAGGCCTGTCCGATAAACCAAACCTGAGAAATCCGATTTTTAAAAACCCATTTTTTCCATTTTTTCGATTTTGACGGTTTTTGAAATTGCTTATAAAATTAACAAAAATTTTATTTACAAAACTGAAAATCACGTTTTGGTGGAAGTGCCGAGATCTAATTTCGGATTTTTTTTTATTCATATCAAAAATGTTAAATTTTAAAACCGTTCGGTTTCAAAAAGATTGACCCATGAAAATCACTAAATAGACCTGATCTTTTGAGCTGCTGAAGCCATTGGTTTTGAATACACAAAATATCTGAGATTGGGCTAAATACTTAATCTATAAGAATCCTGTTGCTCACTGCTAAATTGCATAATCAAATACAGATTGATCGTTCCTAATGCAGCTTTATAAAATTGTCTTCCGAAATTTCACACGGGCATTCGCTTCTCAGTTGCGTGTAATAAATCAGTGTAATAAATAAGTAGGAGTAAAGTCAAAACCCCCAAAATCTATCTAGGAAAGTTAGAGCCCACTTATATCCAATAAAATAAGTTCAGGAAACCTTACTTTTTGTGCAACAGTCAAATCTTCTGAAGAAACTTGTTAAAAAGTTTTTCTTACTGATATTGTTTTTTTGACCGGTCGTTCCTATAACAGCGATACGCCATAGACAAGCGTTCTTTAGTCAAAGGCTTATTTGTATTTCACGATTTCGCGAAAAGTCTTCAGTCAATAAAAGTGTATCCTTAATGTTCTCGAAGATGCTTCTTTCTATAAAAGCCCGACAACTGTTCCTACCCAAGAGCTATTTTGCAAGGCAAGTACATCAAATCTGAATGCTTTATTGGAAATCATCGTGACTTGCAATTGCTTTGAATTTACCGATATAGCATTCCGGCTATCACCCCACAGGCTCTCGGAATATATTTGTATTTCAGTAATTCATTGAGGTGAACTTTACAAATAATCCAAAATATTTCTGTTGTTGTTCAGCAGAAGTCGCGCTTTATATCTAAATGTTATGTAAAAAACACAAAGTTTCAGTTCTGTAGAGCCTTATCAATATGATTGGTTAAATTTAGTTCCAACAAACAGGTTTTCTAATCAATAATTATTATCTTATTGTCCATCAAATAAATGTGCTCAAGTGCTTACACTCGTTTTAAGGAATGATAAGTTGAGACTATAAAAAGTCAGGAACTGCTGACCACCCACATCAATTTTGTTGGCAATCTGAAAATGAAGGTATTCTTTGTAGTTGCAGCACTGCTGGCAGCGGGTAAGTACCTTTTCATGGAAGATTCCTAGCTAGGACAAAAGTATAACCAGACTTTCAATTCACAGTGAGTGCTCTTCCCATTGAGGAGCGCGTCAATGGAGAGAACGGTTGGTTCATTCCCCAGATCGATGGTAGCTACGAGTGGATGGATCTGAAGGATGCCGAGGAGCTTTTGGCCAATGGCGAGCGTATGGAAGGCCGTCTTAGCACTAATGCCGTGTCCTTCTACCTCTACACCAAGTCCAATCCCACTAAAGGCCAGGAAATCAAGGCCACGGCCTCCTCCATTTCAGCTTCGCACTTCAACAAGAATCACGGCACTCGCTTTGTCATCCATGGCTGGACCGGCAGGTACACCGACCCAATGAACACTGAAATCACTAAGGCCTGGTTGTCTCATGGCGAATACAACATTATTGTGGTCGATTGGGCTCGTGCTCGTTCCTTGGAATACGCCTCATCTGTTTTGGCTGTGCCCGGTGCTGGCGAAAAGGTGGGAGAGATGATCAAATATCTGAACACGAAACAAGGCATGTCTCTGGATAGCTTGGAAGTCATTGGCCATAGCTTGGGCGCCCATGTCTCCGGCTATGCTGGCAAGACTGTCGGTGAAGGTAGAATCCACACTATTGTGGGCCTAGACCCTGCTCTACCCCTGTTCAGCTACGACAAGCCCAACAAGCGTCTATCGAGCAATGATGCCTTCTATGTGGAATCGATTCAAACCAACGGTGGCAAACTGGGCTTCCTGAAGCCAATTGGCAAGGGCGCCTTCTATCCTAATGGTGGAAAGAGTCAGCCCGGCTGCGGTCTTGATGCTACTGGCGGCTGCGCCCATGGCCGCTCTGTGACGTACTATGCTGAAGCCGTTGTCCAGGACAACTTTGCAACCGTCAAGTGCCAGAACTATGAGGCAGCAGTGGCCTCCAAGTGCGGCAGCACTTACAGCAGCGTTCGCATGGGCGCCATCACCAACGCCTACATGGTGGACGGTGACTTCTACGTGCCAGTGAACAACAAGGCTCCATTTGGCATGATTAAGTAGAACACAAATAAAGTATCAATGTGCAATTTGCAAATCTCATTTGTTTTTTTCCGTACTTTTATCTAATTATTTGAAGATAAGCAGAGTTCTTAACCGCTCAAGGGGGTCCGGGTTCCAAGCAGGGCATCAAGTGCCCGAGATTCACGTCAGAGAGATAAGCGACGGGCCCCTGGACGGTTCTGGGTGTATTTGTATAAAAATGAATGGGAAATTCTATAAATACCAGTCAAGAATTGTTTTCGTTTTTATTGGAGGTACTTGGGATCAGATTGAGGCTCTGGAGTAAAACTCGATTATGGTGATTGACAGCTTTGTTAGGGGGACAGAGATTTTTATTGCAATGTCCCACCAGGCACCTGGACACTACAAGCCCCGAATGCACAGTGGGAGAAACGGCTGATTTAGCGGCGATTTATTATTAGTTCTGCAAAAATGATGCTTGTGTTGTCCGGATAATTTTGTCTTATAAATATGCCACAAATCAAAATTAATATACAAACCATTTTTTGTTTTAGTGTTTCTTTTTAAATTTGGTTTAAAACTGCGAACGAATAGATCTTCGAGATGGTAAGAGATAGAGTTTTATTAAGTATGGGACATAAGCTTCTTATACTTGCAGGCAGATCAAATTAATTTTAAATTCGGAATTGCGCCAACGCAATTCGGAAAAAACGTCATATCTTCCACAAATTTGTAGATATATGGTTCGTACGTTCTATGCATATTTAGTGTTAAGTATGATTTATCGATTTGCTGATGAAATTATAAGGATCGGATGAACGATAGACGAGTTATAAGGAAAACAAACAATTATGATGGGTAGCATCGGCCGCAACGGCAATGGGCAGCACTTCACACACTTTACGGCTTTTTTTGCCACTAACTCAAATTGATCAGATTAACACAGTATGTTGTAGTCAGGCTTGAACGACTTTCTTTACTTGTTTGTTACTTGTTTTAATTTATTTTATAATTTTATAAATTTGTTTGGTGAAATTTACCAAACCTGTTCAAACGAAAGTTCAGCTCTACGAAAGTTTAATTTGTTTGTACAAAATAAATCTCTTAGAAGCACTGCCATCAGTATCGAATTTTGGGACAAAGTACAATCACAGATCAAAAAAATCAATTTTTTATTTAATTCATACCTTCTACTTTATATAGGAGCAAAAAGTTGAATTGCACTTTGAACAGCCTTACAGCTGTGCGAATATTGAGAGAAAAGCAAAAGGAAAAGTGTTTTTAGCACACCGGATATATTAGGAATCGATTACAAAACGATATTGGAGCCAATATTTATTTAGAAATTTGAATTAATCGCCGCTAATTCAGCCGAATCTCCCACTGTAGAATGGTGGGAAAAGTACGGTACGATCGTTGACAATCTGTCAAGAACCGCAGCTACTTCAAACGTCGGAATGAGTAGCCAATCCCTATCAGCGGACACGCGGCCAACATAGAACAATGTGTGCACTTAAAACTAATCAAGATGAACAATTCACTAAGTTTGCACGAGCCAACACGTGTTGTCATCATCAAGTAGCTGGTGAAATTATCTGCATTTTGAATGGCGTAAGTGGCAATCTAGTGGCTCTATCTTAAGTGTTGCACCAAAAGTGCCAGAGATTTGATCTGACGTCGTTAAAATCTATATAAAGGGACCTCAGCGGCGTATTTAAATATCAGTTGGCTTTGTTAGCTTAATGAAACTGTTATTGACTTTGGCTCTCTGCGCTGTGGCGGGTAAGTTGTACCCGAAATAATCCAGACGGCAAACCCCGAAACGAAAAACCTTTTCCAAATTACAGTTAGCGCCACGGAAGTGCGCGAAAATGGTGAGAACGGCTGGTACGTGCCTCAGGCCGATGGTACCATGGAATGGATGGACAAGGAGGCTGCCGAGTCCTTCCTGAAGGCTCACTCCGAGCGTGAGGGTCGTAATGTTCTAAACCCGGTAACCTTCTACCTGTACACGCAGTCCAACCGCAATTCGCCTCAGGTGATTAAGGCGTCCTCATCGTCCATCTCTTCGTCGTACTTCAATCCCAACAATCCCACACGCTTCACCATCCACGGCTGGTCTTCCAGCGCTGACGAGTTCATCAACTACGGCGTGCGCAATGCTTGGTTCACTCATGGTGACATGAACATGATTGCCGTCGATTGGGGACGCGCTCGCTCTGTCGACTATGCCTCGTCCGTTTTGGCCGTGCCCGGCGTTGGAGAGCAGGTGGCCGAGCTGATCAACTTAATGCGTAATAACCACCGCCTGTCTCTGGACAACACCATGGTCATTGGTCACAGTCTGGGCGCCCACGTGTCCGGCTTTACTGGCAAGAATGTGAAGAATGGCCAACTGCACACCATCATTGGACTGGACCCCGCCCTGCCCCTGTACAGCTACGACAACCCCAGCAAGCGTCTTTGCTCTACCGACGCCTTTTATGTTGAATCCATCCAGACCAATGGTGGCACTCTCGGTTTTCTCAAACCCATCGGCAAGGGTGCTTTCTACCCGAACGGCGGCAAGAGCCAGCCGGGATGTGGCCTTGATATAACCGGCGCTTGTTCCCACAGCCGCTCTGTTGAATACTACGCTGAGGCTGTGACTAGGAACGATTTCCCTACCATGAGCTGCCGCAACTACGAGGAGGCCGTAGCCAACAGCTGTGGCAACACCTACAGTTCCGTGCGAATGGGTGCTACTACTAATGCCTACATGGTGCCTGGTGATTACTATGTGCCTGTCAGAAGCTCACAACCCTTTGGTTATGGTGCCTAGGTGATTGAACGGGCAGTAAGCTCTGTTTACAGCGTTATTAAAATCAAATGTGTGACTAAAATTTTCTACTTTTATTTAAGGGCCTCGCCCGATAATTTTGGTTTGGAGACTAACTACCAAAAAAAAAAGATTCCAAAGGGTCATTTGGAATTTCGGGTTCACTTTAGCTTGTAGCGGTTCGCCCGATTTGCACAAAATGAAATGTGTGATCGGGCGGGACGAGATCGACCCCGTTCAAATGTTGGGGTTAAGGTTAAGCATTTGGACGAGACGAGACGTGAGAAGTTTCAAATTATCGCGTGGGGACTAACTCATAATCTCGAAATTAATTTCCAGTCCCGTGTTTTAAAAGACAGCAGGACTTCAAACCGTTACTGTAGAAACAAATTCAACAGCATCACATTATTTACAAAAACAAATTTCTTAAGACTTTAAAAATTAGGGGTGGCAGAAATTCCTCGCAATCCGAAATAAACTACGGGATTGAACGGGGTTGAACTTTAGACTTTAAACTTTAAGCAGGATAGGATTAAATTGATTGGTCGTAGAGTTGGGGGCGGCATTGACATGGATATGGGGCGGTATCGAATTTTCTCTAGTTCAAAGTTGTTTGAATTTTGACATTTGATTTCAAAATAATAATAATAATAGCAAAATATTGAAAATGTTATCCAAGATATAGTTAATTTAATTGCGTTTGTGTTTCTCTGTATATATTATATATATGTATAAGTCTCTCTTGGCCAGACCGATTGTCTGACAGATTACAGAGGCTTACAAGCTTTTACAACAGAGAAGATAGCAAACTTTACATATGGATTTTAGGTCGCTGAATTCGAAACAATTGTTCGTTATCCCCCCGCACTTGGAATAAAATCGATTTTATCAAAAAATAACCACATTTTCCATGTTAAAATCCAACAATTTGTATCTTTTGAGCAAAATTAAAACTTCGTGCTTGGTTTTGCAGTAACGTCATTTAATGCAGCTTACATTAAAACAATCTTCGTTAGAAAAGGTTACTTAATGTGGTCACAGGACTTAAAAATGCAAACACATCTCTCACATGTCTCGTAAACCTGTCGTCCTGGGGGAAAACGGACAATTGATTTGACTGCGATCAAAAATAAATATAGCAATTTGCTAGCTGCTCTGTTGCAAAAGACTTTTCGAAAAATTGTATTTTTTAGGGCCATATGAGTTTTATGAATTTTTCATTTAAAGTCATTATACATGATATTTTATATTTACATGATATCTCAAAAATTACATTTAAGCCTGTTCTTCACTTATATGTAAATGTCGTAGAAGCAATTTGGTCAACTAAGTACAAAGGAATAAGCGTACCTACCACCTGATCATATTAATAGGTACACACATCAACTCTGACTTAAAGGTAACAGAAAACAGTTTTATTCATTGTTTCAAACTTAAAATTTGTTCTCATTGGTTCTTAAACTATTTGTTTTTAATAAAATAAACTTAATTGTAACATAGAATAATAATATAACATAAAAGAGATCATTTTGTATTTCAGATACGTTTTCAGTGTGATCATAGTAATAGGTACACTTCATGTGTTGGTAAGAAAAAAAATTTTTATTTCCATTTTGTGTTCTTTTTTTAGGTAAATTAGTATTTCCTAACTTAGTCTAGTGTATCCACCTCTATTTTTGGCCACTACTGCTATTCTTTTTGGCATACTTTTAATAAGAGCATGGCAGGTCTCTACTGGTGTCTCATACCACAGTTTTCGGACACCTTCCCATAATTTTTGTTTATTTGAAAATGAATGCTTTGCCAATTTCTTTTTTAAGTCTCCCCACAAGTTTTCAATGGGGTTAAGGTCGGGGGATTGGCTTGGCCACTTCAGAACGTCAATTTTTTGGTCCTCGAAAAATTTAGATAACAGCCTTGATGTGTGTTTAGGATCATTATCTTGCTGGTATATTTTCCTCAGCATACGGTACCATAACTGTTTCCAATATGGATTTGTACTCCTCAGCATTCATTTTGTTCGTAGTCTGATAAATTGGACCTACGCCGTACCAGGAGAAGCAACCCCATACCATTATATTGCCACCTCCATGTTTGACTGTTTTTTTGTAAACCGTGGATGGAATTCCTTTCCATTAGGGTGCATCCTACTCAGTCTTTGTGGTCCCTTGCAAAAGTTTGCCTCATGGTGATATTTTTTTTGCGCATAAGTGGGACTTTTCTGGCAATTCTTCCTGGTGGGTTGGCATCTTGTAGTCGTCTTCGGATAGTTGGAGCACTAACTGAATTCCCAATTTCGGCTGCAATAGCCTTCGATGACTTAAATGGGTCCTTTTTGCTCAAAGTTACTATGTAGTGGTCAAGGGTTGCTGTTGTTTTTTGTGGCCTTCCACGGGTTTCCTGTCTTGGTTTTCTTTCTAATGCATTTTTAACAAAATTATGAGACCTGTTCATTAATTTGGCGATGGCTCGTAATGATTTGCCTTCTTGTCTCAGACTAAGAATAAATCGAGCTTCTTCTTTAGTACAATGAGAATTCCGACCCATTTTTTCTAAAAAAAATAGTTATTTAATTCTCTGTATTGACAGGAGCTATACTTAATTTACAAAATTATTCACTTGATACTTGTGAGAAGCGGAGACTGTACCTATTATTATGATCAGGCGAAATGTGTGGTGGACTCGCAATTTATATTAAATCTTTGATATACGGGGCAGCCCCTCTTTCAACTCTTTGTCACAGTGTGGCCATACATTGACAACAACAAAAAACCAAAAATTATAAAGTTGTCAACACTAAAAGTACGAAAAAACCATCTATAATTAAAAAATTCCGGTGTGTACCTATTAATATGATCAGGTGTGTATATATAAAATTTCAGAGCACTTTCTTTAGAAAATAAAGAATTTTCTCATTTGGGAGTAGGGTGGACGTGTTTCGATCAGTCTAAAATTTTTTTCGAAATTAGGAATTTGTCTAAACTTTATCTGTGGCATATTTTAATCCGATATCTTAATATAATATTTGGACTTTATGCCACATTTTTGGGCATTCTGACCATTGTGCATTGGGGAAAAATGCTGTCGAGCAGTGTAGTATTAATAAGAACAGAGTTAGTGCATGTCAGCCAAATCCAACTGTAGTGGTGTGGACTTTGAATAAAATGTGGCATAGTTCTGGGCATTTCGAATAAAAATTCACTGTCGACAAATTATTATTTTCGCGATTACGGCTGCATCAGTGCGTCAGACTCTAAATAATCAGAGCTTAATCTATAAATACTTAGGAGCATTTCACTTTTTTAACTCGGTACCAAACGTACACAGAGTATATTAAGTTTGTGCAAATGTATGTAGAGGTAATACCCAACGGACCAAACGCTCGCAAACGATATCGCAAATGAGTGAATTGCTATACCTAACCCGACAAAACTCTCGTAATCGGATCGGGAAAAGATAAAAATTTGATTCATATGTCGTTCAGTTTGTGGCAGTAAAAGTTTCGCTTACTATAGTCGCAAGAAATAGGGTTAGCGAGAATTTTGCGATACTTATGTAATATTTCTAGCAAGTCGAATAAAATATATACTGTGATACGTTTTTAATTTTTAATTATACTCAAAACGTATATTAGTTTTGAGCCCGTAGCAATATCAAACAAGAAAGAAAGTCGGTCAAGCCCGACTATAACATACTCTATACCCTTAAACTCGCATTTGCTCAGGAGTCAAACGGCCAGTTAACACCCCGCGCACAACGCGGTGCGCTCTCTAAGTTTCTCTCTTTCTCTCTCGCACTGAGATTGCCTGTGTTGAACGGTTAGGGTATGTTGCTGTGGTTGTTGGTGGGGGGGTGGGTGGTGTTAACTGGCCGTTTTTTGCCCATAACTTGAGTATCGTTCATCCGATCTTTATCATTCCTTCAGCAAATCGATAAATACTTTTGTTTACAAGGAAGTCTAGAAGGAACGAACGATCTATCTCCAAAACTGTAGGAGATATGAAGTTTTTTCCAAATGGCGGGGGCGGGAGGGGGCGTGGCAAAAATTGAAAATAAACTTGATCTGTCTGCAAGTATAAGAAATATATGTCCCATACATGTCAAACCTCTATCTCTTACCATCTCTGAGATCTCTTCGTTCATACGGACGGACAGACAGACAGACGGACAGACAGACAGACGGACAGACGGACATGGCTATATCGACTCGGCTGTTGATGCTGATCAAGAATATATATACTTTATAGGGTAGGAAACGATTCCTTCTCCCTGTTACATACTTTTGCACAAACTTAATATACTCTATGTACCTTCGGTACAGAGTATAAAAATTATGGCAAAAGATATCGCCAAGGACTCGCAAGAAATAGCGTTTGCGAGACTTTTACTTGTCTCATTCCCATATTGTCCAATATGAAACATTTAATTTTAATGCTTTTACTTTGCAGTTTTTATAAGTGCTTTGACATTTTAAAAATTATAGATTTAAGTCACTTCTTTGGCCATTAAATAAGTATAGCTAACTAAATATATCAAAAATTATAATTTCTATTTTTTTGAGTTATATTTCGGCAGTCTCGCCACTCTCTTCTGAATGCATCTGCAGACATTATAAATATCAATTTTAAATTTAAATTTATGTCATTAGAACATCAACACTAGAAACTGAACAAAACGACAGAGCAGATTTTCATAACGGAATTTGGCAATGGGGTGTCATGATCGTGAGCTTTATATAGTCATTCACCATCATTTTCTTCCCAAGCTTTTTTGGAAGCTTTCACTCAAATTGTAATTTAGGACAAGTGCGTCTTATCAATATGTCAAGATAACGATTTAAATTTGATTTAAGGCGATTAGCGAGTCCAACAAAGGCAGACAAAAAGCTATAAATGATCCATTCCCATACCGATTCCCGGACTGCTCAATTGAAAGTTTTCATGGCTAACATGAGTTTGTACTTACTTCTAGTCGCTTGCGTGCTAACAGGTCAGTGTATTTTGAACTTGCGTTCGAAGTCCCAAGTGTGATAAATCGATTTCAGTTAGCGCCTTGCCCATTGAGGAGCAATCAAGTCGAGTGAATGGAGAGAATGGCTGGTATGTGCCACAGGTGGATGGAAGCACCAAGTGGATGAGCTTGGCTGAAGGAGATGCGCAATTGGCCAAATATGAGGATCTGGAAATAAGCGGGCGGTTGTCTAAGAACTCTGTAACTTTCTACCTGTATACACGCCTGAACCCAACCAAGGGACAGGTTATCACGGGCACCAAGCAATCAATTGATGCCTCTTACTTTAATCCCGATTATCCCACGAGGTAAGCAAACCTCAAAAGTCCTATTAGAGCTTTGACATCGATTCCTACCTAGATTTACTATTCATGGCTGGAACTCGAACTACAAGGACGGCGTAAACACGGGAGTAGCCTCTGCTTGGTTTCAGCACGGTGACTACAACATGATAGCCGTTGATTGGGCACGTGGTCGCTCTCTGGAATATGCCTCATCCGTATCGGCTGCCAGTGGTGCCGGAAAGAAGGTTGCTAACCTAATTGATTTTCTGGTTAAAGAATACAAACTTTCACTGGACACACTTGAGGTGGTTGGCTTCAGTCTGGGCGCTCATGTGGCCGGGTTTACCGCAAAGCAAGTCACCACTGGTCAGGTGCGTAAGGTAGTAGGTCTGGATCCAGCCATGCCTCTGCTCAGCTACAGCAAGCCCGCTAAGCGTCTTTCTAGTGATGACGCGTTTTACGTGGAGAGCATTCAGACTAATGGTGGCACGCTGGGATTCACCCAGCCCATCGGAAAGGCTGCTTTCTACCCCAACGGTGGGAAAGTTCAGCCCGGCTGCGGAATCGATTTAACAGGCGGCTGCTCCCACACACGTGCGGTTTCCTACTATGTGGAATCCCTGAAGTTGAATAACTTTCCCACGGTAAAATGCCCTTCCTATGAAGAGGCCAATCATAACGAGTGCGGCAGCCAGTACAGTTCGGTGCGCATGGGCTCACCTGTGAATGAGATTGTAGCGGATGGACAGTTCTACGTCCCAGTGCACAGCGAATCTCCCTATGGGCTGGGAGAAGAACCGTCAGAGCCTACAACCGTAGCTCCTGAAGACAACGACACAACAGAAGCTCCTGGAGATGATAACAGTCCCAACATTCAGAATAATTACATTTTCAACTTAATCATTGTGAACGTAAAAGTGGATGGACGTCCCACTGACAGCAACTGAGCGACTTTAACAATCAATAATAAAGCCAGAGCAATATTACATTTTCAACCCGCCATATATTTAATTAATGAGAAAACCCTTTGTTGCCCGCAATCCTCATCGGTCTGACACGCCTCTTCTTTTATACCAAATGATTTAAATTGGGGTGCTCCAACATTTGTAAATTGAGCTTCATTGCTTAACAGGCGAGTTTAGTTGAGAGTTGTGCTGTTTAATCAAAAGTTCAATCATTTGATTTAGTTAGATTTAGGATGAGCCAAAGGATAGCAAGCCAATCAGTACTTGTTAGTTACTATTGTCTACTTTATTGATTTAAACAGATTTGATATGTGGAAATCATTCAGGAAGCGTTCTTTAAAACGCTGAAATTTAATCAAAATAATCTATATCTGTGGCAATAAAGAAAATCAGCAAATGTGATTTTTCCTATTTAACAGGAAAGCTGTTATAAACTTTAAATGAATATGTAAATACAGTGTTTGATCATCTGTTGGAAATTATGTTACAGATTGCAAGCGTCATTGCTTTAGGAATACAACTCTTTTTGCCTCCATAATAAAAAAAATGTTGTATAACTTCCACAATTTTAAATATAACGAAATTTTGCATACTTTTCGGCTTCCCCCCCTATGGAACACAGGAAGACTATTAAACATAATTTCCCTGAGTTACAGGTATATCGAAGTCGGCGGGGCCGACTTTAACTTACGCTATCGTTTTTAATCTATTTGGAAAAAACACAAATTCTTTTTTAATATGATTGGTTTTTTTTTATATTTTAGACAGATCCGAAATATTCCAATTAGAAGCACGTGTACACTAGAGGTAAAGAACTATCGATGGCACTATTGTCACTATCCATGGTTTGACAATATAGAGACGCCATTGATAATAGTCCAACACTATCGATAGTTTTCGATAGTTTGTTTTTTAAAGCTTTAAACATTAATCAATATTCACACATTCTAATTGTAGCCCAAAGCGAGTGTTTAACCTTTTAAATGTATTCTAGTACTATAAACGTTTATAAAATATTGAACTAAAGCATAATTTTGAAAGCTTAAAACAGTTGCTTTCCATTATATGAACGATCGCAAAAAATAATATTTCTCAAATATTTGTTAAAGCTGCCTTTACACTTGTCAAATATGTCTAAAGAGATTCTCTGACGATAGTGTAATAGCAAAGCAAATATTTCTAAATATTTCGAAAATTTAGCCTTCTTTGATGAAATAGGACAGGTTCTATTTGATAAAAGTTTCTCTTTAGAGAATTTTGACAACCGACTATTTCGAGATATACGATAAGTGTAAAGGCAGCTTAAATACAATTACACTAGCTTACAGCATTTTCGATCCCGACCATTTGATGGTGGATTCGAAACTATTGAGGGTTATATTAGAAGCTTTACTTTAAACTTAACAGTTTTTGGGAAAAAGATAGACTTTAAGTGCAATTTTCACCAAGAATAAAATTTTACCAAACTTATTTTGCCGCTTGTTAACTAGTATAATCGAATTAATTTATTCAAACTTTTGAACATAAGAAAGAGCGAAATTTAATAATTTTTGGACAAATTTTCTTTTTAAAATATTGAATATTCAACCATTTGGAGCTGGTTTCTGGAGACTTAAAAATCCCCAAAATCCCAAATTGTTTCTGTTAATAGGTTAGCATAGCTCGCGATTGAACTAAATGAGTTATAAGCAATGAAAAAACATATGCCTTTATGTTTTGAGAAAATGGTAACCAAAGTTTAAGTAAATGCTCGCCCTCATAGACTTTTAAAATTAAATATTATGTTTTTATGGAATATTTATTAGCTTGGATTCTTTATTTTAAACTTGACATTTTAGTATTTTTAGAAAAATTTGTATAAAGTATTATACTGTCGAAAACTATCGATAGTTATCGATGGCTTGATATAAACTATCGCTGGCTATCGATGGTACCGACTATCGATAATTCTCCACCTCTAGTGACACCTCTAATTAACAGAAAAGGAAAAAGAAGAGAAATTAATGAAAATGAAAAGAATGACAACTTTGAAAATAATACATGGCATTGTTGTAGCTCTGGTTGCGTTTAATATATGATTCAAGATTCAATTCAATTTGACTAAGTTCATAGCAAAGTTCTTAAAAAGTTTCCTCCATGCAACCTTTTTTTGACATTTTCACCATCTTCAGGGTAAAATTTTCAACATTTTCTTTCATAGTGCGCGCCTACATAACTGAACGAATGTCCATTTCAGATATTAGATCTCCAGGACAAGCAGTCTTGGCTGTTAATAAAATATCAGTCACTCAGTCAGTCGGACACCCAAAAAAATTTGTCTCAATATCAATTTGATAAGCGTTGTCTCAAATTGAAACTGAAACTATTATCATTTTTTTGTATCAATTTAAACCTAGTGAGTATTAAACTGACATTATACGAATTAATTTGACACTTAGAATATTAATTTGATACGCAGAAGTATTCAATTGAAACTAATGTCAACGAATTTTAGTTCGCAAATTCGCAGCTGGCGATGCTTGATGTGTCACATTTAGTGATTTAATTTTTGCGCAAACACATCAGCAGTAAGTTAAAAGTAAATGATAAGCAAGACACTTTCCCAGACTTCGTACTGAAGATAAAAAAATAGATTTCAATACTTTCTTATATGGAGCACGAATTTATACACTTACAAGGTAAGTTTAAGCAGCTAGGTATATATATATTATTGTAGTTGTTTTTGCAGACATACTGAAATAACAAATGTACTTTTTCAGACAGGACATATACCACTCTACAATTGACAAACAATGCGAGAGGTTCTGCAACTGCAGAAGAGTCGATTTTCGCGTGTTTTACTTAGGGTCTATGCGAAGGCGTAAAGCTCCACATCAGAGTCCGGCGTGTCCTTCATTCCTGTACGTACAATACAGCTCCGAGGCAGTGACGTCGCGACGTCATGTGGATGACTCATGTGCATAACACAAATAATTCAAAAGCTACGATTTTGGAAATGTGGTTTGGGAAAATACCACACTGTGCGTCGACACACCGACTCTACAAGCTTGTCGATGTTTAATTTAAATTGCAGTTTATGGAGAACTGAAAAGGTACTGCAAACTTGATAATACAACATATTAAATTGATCAAAACTAGTATAAAAATGATACTAAGAGTTTGACAATTGAAATATCACATTGATAAGACCAAGTATCAAATTGAGACTGCAAAATTAATACAAAAAAGTGTCAACCTGACACAAGATAGTATCAATTTGATATCCTCGAAATATCATTTTAATACTTTCGAAAAAATCAATTTGATACTTGGAGTATTAAAGAGAATTTGATACTAAATAGTTTCAAATTGATGACTAAATAGTGTCATTTTGAATATTTTTTGGGTGTATATACAGATTGTCGATAGTTGCAAAATTCGAAACAGAATTCGAAAACTCCTGATTTAAACAATAAATTTCATATAAAAAAAGTTTCGTCTTTAAATGTCTTAAAAAAAATAATAAAATTTCCCACAGTTACCTTCTAAGGCGGTGTAGTAACATAAGAGGACCGCTTAAATACAATATGACACCCTGGAGTAGGGGGACTAGGAAACACATGATTGTCACCATCATTGTAAACTGTAATAAAAGTTATTTTCATTTCATTGCAGAATCCATTTAGCATTTCATACTTGAGATGAGAAGAAAGACGCATATGAAACTGTTTGGCAGCAACAGTACAGTTTACAAATCATGCACTCGGCTTTTTCTTTTTTTTTTCAAATATTAAATTAAGGGATATAAGAACGCATGTTTAAAAAATGTAATTATCCTTGGAATAACAGGATAAGGAACAAAGGAACAATTAAAGAATTGTACCTCTTAGTAATAGAAGTATGTTTAAAATAAAAAAATTGTATGCAATTAATACTTATATAAAATCAATTTAGCTAAAAAATCATTGTGGGATAAGAGTATCGTCAAAGCTTGTAGTTTGGAATAAAAGCACATTTCAGATGTGCCATTTACTTTGAATAAAAATAAAAATATAAATTCTATGATGAAGTAAATGCCGAATAGGGAAGAATATCACAACTAAGATATGCTGCTGTGCCTTTTGAAAACTTAAGCAATCAAGACTTATGTTGCTTTGATTCACCGTTACATCTTTGTAACCCCTCATCCAATTGGTGTGAAATTTTGTTACAATATAGAATTGAAACAGAGGAAGCCATTGACATTAAAATCTCTACTTTGACATAACTCGAGTTATGCTGTTATGCCGTAATGCCTTATTGTTTCAAATATATTTATATAGATCACTTTTCCAACGCTCTAAATCTAATTAAAGGAGAAAATGTTACGAATAAAAAGAATTAAACTAAATGGTGATCTAACTTTCAAGATAAACAAATAAGAAAGTCGGTCAAGCCCGCATGTAAAGGCAGGGTAGGTGGACTGAAAATAAACTTGACCATCTTTGAAATCTGTTTTTTTTTTTTAACTGACACGCTCTTAATACCGATCTGGAATTTAGATACTCCAGAGATGCAGATCCGCAGATGCTTTCTTCTAGCCGTGACTAACATTTGGATGAGCTCATAACCTTTGGTACAGAGTATAATAAATAGTAGATAATTACAATAAACAAGTGAGAAAGTCGGCCACGCCTGACTATAACATACTTTGTACCAGTTCATTTGCTCCCGACTATAATTTATAATACATCCAAGGATTTACGCGGTTATCGTGCAATATTTTTATTATACGCTCATCTCTAAGTTTCTATCTCCCTCTCTCTCCCAAAAATTGTGTTTGTTTGAATACAGCGGTGGTTGGCGTGAATGGCGAGGGGGTAACTTTTTTTGCTCATAACTTGTGTATCGTTCATCCGATCTTTATAAAATCGATAAATAATTTTGACAACTAGATATCTCTAGAAGGTAAGAAACAACTATATACGAAACTGTGGAAGATGCACGTTACTGCACATTGAGGGGACGGGAGGGGGCGTGGCAAAATTGAAAATAAACTTAATCTGCCTGCAAGTATAAGAAATATATGTCCCATACATGTCAAACCTCTGTCTCTTACCATCTCTGAGAGCTCTTCGTTCATACGAACGGACGGACAGACTGACATGGCTATATCGACTCGGCTGTTGATGCTGATCAAGAATATATATACTTTTTAGGGTCGGAAACGATTCCTTCTCCCTGTTACATACTTTTGCACAAACTCAATATACTCTATGTACCTTCGGTACAGAGTAAAAAGTAACTAACCAAATCTGAAAGCGGTATGTATTTACAAGCATAGACAACATGTGCATATTGATTCTACATAAACTTTCTGTTTTCCCATTAGTTTATGTGTGTACCAACTAGTTCTGCTTAATGGGCACTGCTGGTCCTATGGCAATCAAATTAAAACTTTTGTCTAACTACGTCAATGCGTCTTGTTATGTTAATAAGAGCTATGGCCACGAAAAAACGCAAATCCTCTTATATTATATAATATAATATGCGGTTAGATTAGATTAGTGAAAGCATTTGTACATTATTAGAATCAATCAGGATATTCTCAAAAAAATTGTTCAATGGAAACAGCATCATTTTTATACCCTTGCTAAGGGTATTATAATTTTGCCCAGAAGTTTCCAACGCATAGAAATATTCATTTCTGACCCTATAAACTATATATATTCTTGATCAGGGCGACGAGCTGAGTCGATTGCGCTGTCTGTCTGTCCGTCTGTCTGTCTGTCCGTCTGTTTCTACGCAAACTAGTCTCTCAGTTTTAAAGCTATCGAGCTGAAATTTTGCACAGAGTTTTCTTTTTACTGCACGCTGCTAATATGTCGGAGCCGACCGGATCGGATGACTATATCTTATAGCTGCCATAGGAACCATCGGTCAAAAAATGGGTCTTAGTGAGAAAAACTTTTTTGTTTTCAATGTTAGCGGCCTTAAACTCGGCCATTATTAATATTATATGCTATCAAACAGATTTGCAAATTTTGGTCAAGAGCGGATGACCATATCTTATAGCTGTCATAGGAACCATCGGAGGGAAAAAGGGTCTTAGTAAAAAAAACTTTTTTGTTTTCAATGCTAGCGTCATAAAACTCGGCCATAATTAATATTATATGTTTTCAAACAGATTTGTAAATTTTGGTCAAAATCGGATGACTATAACATATAGCTGCCATAGGACCGATCGGTCGGAAAATAGGTCTTAGTGAAAAAAACTTTTTTGTTTTCAAGTAAATCGTTCTTAAAGTCGGTGATTCTTAATATTAAACGCTTTCAAACTAATTTGAAAAAGTTGATCGACATCGGGTGACTATTTCTTATGGTTGCCATAGGACCGATCGGTCGGAAAATGTGTCTTAGTGAGAAAAACTTTTCTGTTTTAAATTTTATCTTTCTTCAACTCCGCGATTGTTAATTTGATATGTTTTCAAAAAGATTCGCGAAATTTGGTCGAAATCACATGTTTGTCTGTCGGAAAATGGGTTTTAGTGAAAAATTTTTTAAATTTTTATATAATCGTTCTTAAGCTCTGACATTTCAAAAACAGCATTTGCAAGGGTATAAAAACTTCGGCACAGACGAAGTTAGCTTGGCCTTCTCGTTAGAAATGAAAATGATAAGAAATGAAGCCAGTGGAAATAGGCTATTATACTGTCTTTACACTTGTCATATATCACTAAAGAGACTCTCTGACGATAGTGTAATATCAAAGCAAATAACTCTAAATATTTGGAAAATGTACCCTTCTTTGATGTAATTTGACAGCTTCAATTTAATAAGAGTTTCTCTTTAGAGCATTTTGACAACCGACTATGTAGAGATATACGATAAGTGTAAAGGCAGCTTTAGTGTACATACATACAAGCCATGAGAGAAGAATTAAAGTAGCTTCCACAAACGCTTCCTACTTCAAGAAACTCTCCGTTAACACACTGTTTGTATGTAGCACAATTCTCAGGATGCTCTACCAAATTTCTTTCGATACATTTTATTTAATCGGGGACACCGTATATATCGACAGAACAGTTCTCGGGATCTATTAATTAAAGTACCATTAGGGCAGTTTAGCCCAAAACGCTCTCCAACAGCGCGCTCAAAGTAACCAGCACTGTCTTCTGGATGCTCACCCAATTCGCCTTCAACACAGTTTACTTCGTCTGGTACCGCATATTTCACATTTAGAGTCAAAGCACCTTTGACTATCTTAAAATTTCATTGTAGATGCTGAAGTTGTGGCTTATTTAAGCGCATGCACTAAATTCCTGCTCTTGAAATTTAAACACACTTATTGAAGAAAGAAATTTAGTTAGAACTATATTAATTATCCAAATACTATTATATTACTAGATAATCTTTGAGAACGATTCATTCCACTGCCATTTTTGTTGGAAGTAATAGTAAACTTGGCCGGGTGTGGTGCAGCGGAGTTGCAGAGTGAACCCAAAGCGCGTGTATACTGATTGCTGTTCTGATTTCAATTCGCTTTAATAATTTCATATACTATAAGTTCGGTTAAGGTGGATAGAACAATGTTGCGTTGTCCTCTTCAAGAGAGAGATCAACTGATTTGTTTGGATACATGGTACAATGGGATAAATATGAATTTAAGTTAACAAATATTCAAGTTACAATATGAGGCTCAAACAGTGTGTCTGCCTGCTGTTGCCGGAGGTGTGGGCTCTATCCCGCCTCGGAACATCTAAAAAAAAAGGTTTTTCTTTAAAAACTTTTACACAACCGGTCGCCTTCACCAGCTTTTGGAGCCATCTGAAAAGTAACAAGCCATGAAAAAGCTTCTCAAACTTTGCCGTTCGGATTCGGCGTTAAATTGTAAGTCCCTTTCTCTTGTGCGAAAATTTCATGCAAACGAGCCAAGAGATTGAGAGAAGCTTGGCTTGGCCTTTAGGGGCTGTTAAGCCAAGTTTAAAATTTTTTTTTTTTTGCAACCGTTCCCTTGATATGAAATTTAGTACGTCCAATAAAACGTGTAAAAAAAATTCACACACTCAAAGTTGATAAAAAGAAATTGAATATGTGCTCCATCAAGCAAATAAAAGTAAAAGAGGAAAACTAAAATCGAGTATAGAGGCAAAAATTTGAATCGAATGATTTGCATTTTTCTTGTAGTTTGATTTTCATGGCACTAACACCTTTTACGCTTCGAGTTCTCCATATGCTTGGACTCCATCAGCAACAATCACAAAGCACTAAAAAATTAACATAGCAAAAGGTTCCTTGGGGCATTTGTTGCTGTTGTCTGATAAAAGGGCGGAATAGCTCAATTGTCCTTCAGTGATGCATTGAAAAAGACGGCAGGCCTTCCATCAGCTGCCGCAGGGCCCGTTTTTCACTTTGCCAAACTGCACGTGTTAAAGCCGTTAAGCCTTTGCGGCCAGACTTTGGGTCTGGCGGCTATGTAAATTTATCAAAAACTCATCTCAGTTGGATGATTTCATATACAGCGTTTTTTCTCGTTTTGGGTATTTGTAATTTGGGTTTACCATGATTTGAGGCGAAAGCGTTTTTGAAAGTTCCGCCGTGTCCGTGCGTGAGAGTTGGTCTGCCATCTGGCTATTCGCATTCATCGACATTGACAGCAATAAATATTCCGTTTGTGCTCATGTTCAAAGGAGAAATGTTTCCTTTTCAGGGACTCGGTGGCTTTTTTGAGAGCTATTCCCTTGTCCTCACGTAGCCCAGAAACTGTGTTGAATTTCCGTTTCCCAAATGACCAAAAGATACACAAAACAAACGTTTTGTTTGCTTCGCTTCCTAGTTAGTTAATGACACAAACGGACGCGAATGCTGTTGCCAACAGGAATAGGAACAGGAACTAGTGTGTCAACTAAATAAGTGGCAGCGGTAGCCGTTATGGGAATTGGTTCGTTCCCAACTTCTCACTGCCAAAAGGTGCAGTAAAGGTAAGAAATTAAGCGATAAAACCATTTTGGTTAACTGAAAATGAAATGCCATTGTCGGATTTAAGCCCTAATTTAATGGCCATTTAAAAGTTGTCCCGAATAGAAAGCTCTTTTCGTCTGCCTGACTTGTGTTTCACAATGAAACCTTACCATTGCCACTTATTGCCTATTTAACAGCTGAAATATTTCAGTCCCATTTGCAGCGCCCAAGCGAACTGTACATACACATGAGTGTGTTCAGCTTGGATGCCGTTCAATAGAAACTAAAGCAGCCACCGAAAAAAAAAAACTAAAACTAATTCGAAGGGTCCTGCTCCGCCAGCTGAACCAAATAAAATTCACATCAAATGCCACATATAGTTGAATTAATTTTTGATTACATTTTATTATCGTGCAAAGGCGGTTACCATGCGTGGACAAAGGCTGGAGAAAAAGGCACATGGGACAGAGGGGGGGACTTATTCACGCGAATCGCCTGCAGCTGATTCCGCTTTCAACATGTTAAATATCATGAAATTTAAAAACAAGAGTACCATACACAGCTCAGTGCCCCATTCACAATTCAAAATGTAAAACATATTCAGGCTATGTTCAAATGGCGTGTTGAATCACAAATACCTAGAGGCAATCGTGGACCAATATGACTCTTTAAAATATGTTCTATCAAGGCAGAACCTAAATTACCATAAGAAAGTTTAAAAAGAAAGCCAACAACTTGGAGTAATTAAGGTGGCTAACAAAGGAATGATGTAGATTAAGCAATCAGGTCCATAGACAAGACCTAAAAATTTCTATAAGTAGGGGGTCAAGTTGGGAGTGCTAAGAGTGGATGCGGACTAAGATATTCGATCCCGATCCGGCCCGTCCTGAACTATTTTTTCTGTTCCACTCCCGCTCTTACCGGAATTTAATCAAACCAAAAAATTAGCATTCTCTAAAGACCTGTTTTGAGAAGCGCGGGAAATAAATTTTTGTGACGCACTCCATATAAAAAAAAAACAGTGGCAAATTGAATTTCTGTGTTCTGAGACGCGCTAAATAAATACACAATTGGCGGCATCGACATCAATAGCGGTGTGGGTCGTGAGTGGATTGAATGAAAAGCTGATGCCCTGACGAAAATTTGTGCAGCTCATTATTTTGACATCACAAATCGCCTATGGAGGGAAAAAAACAGGAGCGCAAAAATAAACAGACGGAGAGTTTCAATCGCGCGGAAACTATAAGCTCAGGGCCACAAATCTGCCCAAGAAAATGACAAAATCCGCAGTGGAGTGACGTACCCCTAAAACCGTCTCCAATGCCAACGGACCGAAGCGTCCGCGCTCGGTGGTGGCCAAACAGCAGGTTGCGATTATACCCAACCTGGTCATCAAGCTTATTACCACCCAAGCAAAAACTGTGGCGGCCACGGCGGAATCCTTCCCTGTGGAGGCCAAGGAGGAGGCAAAATTCAAAATCCTTCTCCTTTAACCAAAATATTCTATAAAAACAAAAAATATATTTTCGTATCTCTAGCATTGAGTTTCATAGCCCAATGCATGATTTGCAGATACACCGAGCCGCCGTCCTGCAGACGATAGCAGCATTCCTGCAAAGAAATGCACAGTCAACGTACTTGGAATCAAGCCATAAATGTGCTATTACCCACCCCCCCTTTTGGCGCATATCTGGGCACCCGTCAGGGCCGCATGATCCACAAAGTACTCCTCAAACTGCTTTATCTGACCCACACTGTAGACCAATTAGTCAATCTCTTGTACAAACTTATCCAAACGATTATTGTTGCCCGAACGGCAGACATCCAAATAATCCTTCAAGTAGTAGTCCGGGGCTATGCCCAACATCTCAAACAGATCGGCTATGTTGGTGGCATGCTTGGCCCCCTTGAGGAGATAGCAGGACTGCAAAGAGGCAGTGGCTCTACTCATATCACCGTCCGATGTCTGTACAACTGACATGTGCTTCAAGTCACAGATGTGTCTCAACGGGAAATAATTTAATCCTCGCCCAACGCCTTGAACCGGAATTTGGTGCAACGCGATGCCGCGACCGCCATCAACATATCTGTGTTCCTGTTCTTTAATTGAGCTCTTTAATTATTTTTGGCAAAACATAATCAAAACAGCTGACCACCAGAGCGGCCGTTTCTGTATTTGGCCTCTTTGGCGTATATATGGGCACACTAAACATTAATGTGGATGCTAAAATAAACATTTTCCGAGCATCTCAGAACAGGCCTTAACTTCTGTTTATTATTATGCTGTGTACCAAAGATACCCGGAGTATATAAAGTTTGTGCAAACGTATATAACAGGGCGAAGGTATCATTTCCGACCCTAAAGAGTATATATTTTCTTGATCAGCATCAACAGCCGAGTCGATATAGCCATGTCCGCCTGTCAGTATCAACAAAGAGATCTCAGAAACAGGAAGAAATAGAGGTTTGACATGTATGGGACATAAACTTCTTACACTTGCAGGAAGATCAAGTTTACTTTCAATTTTTGCCACGCCCCGTCCCGTCCCCGTTATATCTCCCACAGTTTTGTAGATATATGGTTCGTACCTTTTAGAGATATTTAGTAATCAAGATTATTTATAGATCTGCCGAAGGAATGATAAAAATTGGATAAACGATACTCAAGTAATGAGCAAAAGCTACTTTCAGCTACTTCTGCAAGTACAAAGTATATTACAGTCGGACTTGACCGACTTTCTTACTTGTGACTTTTACAATTGCAATATTAATAAAACAAAATCTAAATATTAGTTGGGGATGGTGACCTTTTTTGTTACATTTAAAGATTCTTGTTTGGCCGGCTCAAGGTTAGGTTAGGTTGCAATGGTTGAAATGGGTGAGAATCCCATTTCATCACTTAGGCCAATGAAGGCCCGTTGTGTTACCATATAACCCTTTCTACGCTGCGATCGTAGAGGGAGGGTCTTTCCCGTTAAACCATTTAGAAAATATCACAAATTTGAGTAGAGAGGCTAGATCTATTTCAGAGATGTCTGACAGATCGTTTAGAAAGGGACGACCCAAAACTGTGAGTCGCCTTCTGCTAAGAGCTGGGCAATGACAGAAGAGGTGTTGTACACTCTCCTCCTCGTCCACTGAATTGCAGCTTCTACAGAAGTCATTGTGTCTGATGCCGAGCCTAGCGGCGTGTCTACCTATTAGGCAATGTCCAGTAAGGGCCCCTACTAGTAGGGAAATATGCAGTCTTTCTAGACGGAGTAACGCCCTAGATTTTTTAATACTAAAAGTAGGCCATGTAAGCCTAGATACTTCACATGTGTGTATTGTTTGCCATCGATTCATGGTTATTCGATGAGTAGTTTCCTTTGTTTGTAGCTTAAAGGTCGCAAGAGGCACCCCTATGTTGCTCTTATCCGGTAAGAGCTGAGTGGTGGTGCCAAGTCTGGCGAGGTGGTCGGCCATCTCGTTGCCTTCAATGTTGCAGTGTCCAGGCACCCAAACGAGATTAATTTCGAAGTGCTGAGCCATCTCATTAAGAGATTTGCGGCACTCCGTGAGAGTTTTGGTATTGTTGATATAACCGTCAAGGGCTTTTAATGCAGCTTGACTATCTGAAAAAATGAATACTTTACTTCCTTGGATTGCGAGGGTTCCCAGAAGGTTGGTAGCCTCCTGGATGGCTACAACCTCTGCTTGGAAAACACTACAATGGTCAGGAAGCCGAAATGAAGTTTCGATCCCGAGCTCTGGACTGAAGACTCCTCCTCCTACCTGTCCACCCAGTTTGGAGCCATCAGTGTAAAAATTTATGGCATTCGGTTTGCAGTGAGGTATTGAGTTCCAGTCCAGTCGACTCGGTATGGTGACTTTATACATGGTGGTAAACGTTATTGTTGGGATGCAGTAGTCAAGCGTTGGCGGTACCGCCACTTGATGCAGAAGTATAGAGGAGTCTCAAGGTCACTGAATCTTTGAAACAAACAAAACCTAAATAGATATCCACCAGCTAGTGGCATCAGCTGTGAAGTAACTAGCTATGAAAAAGCCAAAATTCTCCAACTATTGCCGTTCGGATTCGGCGTTAAGCTGTAGGTCCCTTTCTCTTGTGCGGAAAATTATAAGCTCTCACGCCAAGAGATTAAGAGAAGCTTGGCCTGGCCCTCTCGGTTGCTGTTGAGCCAATTTTACAAATAGATATCCAAAACAACCATCGTTATGCCACTTGAATTAATTTTTCAAATCTTATTACTATTTTCCCGCCTCTCAAAGACTGCTACATTCTACGATTACACATGGCTTCTTCAACTTAAAAATAATAGCATTGTCCTGTACGAACGGAGCATTAACAAAGCCTGACCTTGAACCTCGAGTCCACGCTCGTATATTTATAAATAACTTAGCTTGATTGTGGAGTGAGTCCATGCAAAGGACATTTGCATATTATTCGCACAGAGTCAGCTTCCGGCGTATGCACAATACATACGAGTGTATATAAGTTTGACCAAAGCAAAGCTTGACGAAAAATGTTGGAAAACAGAAAGTTGCTAGTCACATATTTAGGAACAGCCACTCCTGCCACAAACAAGGCAGCAGATAAGAATCAGTGGATGACAAAAAACTTTTAAAAGCCAAACAAAAGCCTCAGCAAGCAGGCAAACCCAGAGAGCAAACTTTGCTGAAGAATTTTTAATCGAGATGCTCAAAACTTTGCGACTGCTAGCGCCAGCTACTCTTGCAGTTGGGAAACAGTCTCAAAAGGACTTGCAAACAGCAAGCTGAATCTTGCAGATTGGTTTGGGGATTATTTTTGAAAAGCTGCTGAAGCATGGCACACAAACAAAATTAATGCACATCGGGCAGCAATTCAATTTTATAAACATCAGCCAGTTCTTGTCTATAAACTATTTCAAAAGTAACCTGTTGGTGTGCTAGTGTGTGTCTGGTTGTGTGTCTTGAATATAAACAAATTCAATTTGTTGCTGTCATATCGTTTTTCTTGTTATCTTCCATGTTCAAATTGTTTTTGGCCACATTCTAAGTGCTTTGTAGTACAGCAAACTAAAGAGGACCAGAGAAAATGTGTAGGACAAATTACCAAACAGCAGAAAATGCTGTTTACCTATTTGTGCAAAAAGTAGTTTTTCGTTTCAATTGGTATAGTTGCTTGATCCAGTAATGACACAGTTAACTGGATAGTTCGATGACAAAGATTTCCTTAACTAATGAAACGACTAGAAAGAGCCATGTTCGTAAATACCAAATTAATTGCAAATAAATGCAACTAAATGTAGGACTATTTACTATACGATTCCATCAATTAAAAACAAACCTAATTTGGATATTTATTCGGTAGATGCGAAAACACAAACAAACAGAATGCTCTTACAATTAGCCACATAATAAATTTCGTCAGCAAATAAAGCCTGCTGATTTCGGGCAGATCCCAAGGAACGCAAAATATGAACAAACAGATAATTATAAACTTATTTTGTTCAGTTAGGGTAGTTTCAGAAGTTCTCTCGGTTGTTTATTAACAGGAATAATTTTAAGAAGTGAATACCTCATTAAACAAGGTGCGTTCAAAATGAGTGTTAAAGATCTTCAGCCGGTTTATCGAAGAGCATCTTCTGAAATCGCAATTTATTAAATACTTTTTTACTAGAATTTACAGCAAAATTTTAACGCTCAGATGAAAAAAACTTGTTCAGAAAGTAAGTTTACCTCACTCAAAATACGAAAAAAAACTTACTCCAAAATTTTGAGCAGAAAGGTTCTAAAAGTGCTTCAATTGAGCAAATCGACATGGCTTGTGATGCTGGTTAAGAATATATCGACCACCGTGCGCGAAAACATCGTATGTGCCATTTTTAACGAAATTTACATTTTGATGCAAATTAGTTCTAAATCCACCAACTCATCATCTAATAAAATTTTATAGCGATAATAGCTACGTATATGGGGTCTGGCTAGCTCAAGGTCTTTGGTTGATTATAAATTGGAAATCAAACACCTTCAAACAAAATACTATAGCCGAAATTCGGGCTGCGAATTTATAATAGTGTAATTCCTGTGTCTTTATTCGCCGCCTGCAGAGTTAAAATACTAACTGGATGTTTGTTTGAAGTGTGAACAGCAAAACAACGGACATACCCAATTGCAATTCCAAAATGTTGTAATTAATATCTGTTGATTTGTGTTGGTTATAAAGATTTATGATCAACCAAAGACCTTAAGCTAGTCAGTTGTAACATTGATAATTGCTACGGTTACGTAGATACAACAAAATCAATTCTATCGTATGTGCCAATGTTAAGTTTTTTTCTTACGGGCGAAATAATCGTATGTGCCACACAAAACTTAATTCTCTGCAGACTTATTGCTGCGGTGTGAATTGGCTATATGATGTACTATGATGCCAGTTGACTCCGTGCAGAGCAAAGTTGAATCTTTTGCGCGAAATCGTACCATTTGGGCACCTGCACCTTGTTAATGGTCCACTATTATTCGCAGGGCACGAACCAACCCATCCAAAAATACAGGTTCATTTGAACTACAATATTCGATATTTCGATAGTTCTCAGAAAAAAACAAGAAAGAAAGTCGGTCAAGCCCGACTATAACATACTCTGCACCCTTAATGTCGCAGCTCGCACATTACGAGTCAAACGGCCAGTTAACACACAACGCACAACGCAGTGCGCTCTCTAAGTCTCTCTCTCTCTCTCTCTCTCTCTCTCTCTCTCACTAAGATTGCTTCTGCTGAACGCAATGCTTAGGTTATGGGTGGGGTGGGTGGTGGGTGTTAACTGACCGTGAACCGTTTTTTGCTCATAACTTGAGTATCGTTCATCCGATCTTTATCATTCCTTCAGCAAATCGATAAATAATTTTGAGTACTAGATATCTCTAGAAAGGACGAACCATCTATTATCAAAACTGTAGGAGATATGACGTTTTTTCCAAATTGCGGGGGCGCAAGGGGGCGTGGCAAAAATTGAAAATAAACTTGATCTGCCTGCAAGTATAAGAAATATATGTCCCATACATGTCAAACCTCTATCTCTTACCATCTCTGAGATCTCTTCGTTCATACGGACGGACGGACGGACAGACGGACAGACGGACATGGCTATATCGACTCGGCTGTTGATGCTGATCAAGAATATATATACTTTATAGGGTCGGAAATGATTCCTTCTCCCTGTTACATACTTTTGCACAAACTTAATATACTCTATGTATCTTCGGTACAGATTATAAATATTACCAAGTTACATTTTCCCGATAAGAGAATTATTATAGCATAACACTATTTAACAAAAATTCATATAAAATACTCGTTGGTTAAAAACGACGAAGAGGACTAATCTATTTACTTACTTTGATAACCATTTTTCGCCACGCTGCTGAAAGTAGCTTTTTTTGGGTAGTTAGCACCCAGTTAACACGAATCTGAAATCTAAATATTATACGTATGGTAGTTTCGCCAAATGAGACTGTTCGATTACTCGAAAAGACACTTTTCCAGGTGTTCTAAAGTCATGAATTTCGGAAAAAGATATTTATAGGTACGTGTTTTTATTTCTACTTCTTTTTTGTGTATACTCTTTTTCAACCCCCACCTGGAGCCCACCTGCCAGGTGAAGCCAATGAAATTTACTATAGTATAATATAAATACTTAAACAATTGGTTGTACATACTAAATCCTGCAAAAAAGTTTTTATTTAAATAGGCAATTTTGCTGTTCCACTAAAATAAAACTTTGTTAAAATAAAATTTTTCTTTAGTATAATCTTATTAATGCATTTATGTACTTGAAATAAAAAACTAAATATATATAAGGTTGTCAAAAAAGTCTTGTCGTATTTCCGCAAGCTTGTCTTTGCAAGCGCGTAGTTCTAGTTGTATTCGTCGCATCGGTTCACGCTAGATCTTTTTGGAAAGCTCTTTTCACGCGCTAACGCGTGTTTGATTTATTGTTATTTGTTTTTAGTCGTTCGTGAGTTATAGCGTCGCAAACATGGAGCAAAATAAAGAGAAAATACGGCATATTTTACAGTACTACTACGATAAAGGCAAAAATGCATCTCATGCTGCCAATAAAATTTGTGCAGTTTATGGACCCGATACAGTTTCCATTTCCACCGCACAACGATGGTTTCAACGTTTTCGTTCTGGTGCAGAGGTGATCGAAGATGCGCCACGGTCCGGAAGGCCTGTCGTCGAAAATTGCGATAAAATCGCTGAATTGATCGAAAGAGACCGGCATAGTAGCAGCCGTAGCATCGGCCAAGAGCTGGGCATGAGTCATCAAACCGTTATAAACCATTTGAAGAAGCTTGGAATCAAAAAGAAGCTCGATGTATGGGTGCCACACGACTTGACGCAAAGAAACATTTTTGCCCGTATGGATGCATGCGAATCGCTTCTGAATCGCAACAAAATCGACTCGTTTTTGAAGCGGATGGTGACTGGCGATGAAAAGTGGGTCACTTACGACAACGTGAAGCGCAAACGGTCGTGGTCGAAAAGCGGTGAAGCTGCCCAGACGGTGGCCAAGCCTGGATTGACGGCCAGGAAGGTTCTTCTGTGTGTTTGGTGGGATTGGCAGGGAATCATCCACTATGAGCTGCTCCCCTATGGCCAAACGCTCAATTCGGACCTGTACTGCCAACAACTGGACCGCTTGAATGCAGCACTCATGCAGAAGAGGCCATCTTTGATGAACAGAGGCCGAATTGTCTTCCATCAGGACAACGCCAGGCCACACACATCTTTGGTGACGCGCCAGAAGCTCCGGGAGCTCGGATGGGAGGTTCTTTTGCATCCACCGTATAGTCCGGATCTCGCACCAAGTGATTACCACCTATTTCTGTCCATGGCGAACGAGCTTGGTAGTCGGAAGTTGGCCACAGAGAGTCCTGTGAAAATTGGCTCTCCGAGTTTTGCCAATAGGGAAGCGAGCTTCTATAAGAGGGGCATTATGAAGTTGGCATCTCGTTGGGAACTCGTCATCGAACAAAACGGCGCATACATATTTGACTTAAATCGCATTATTATAACCAATTTTATGAACAATTGAAAATTCAATAAAAATGCCGCAAGACTTTTTTGACAACCTTATATGTGTAGTTTTTTACTGGGCCATGTCGGATATTTTATGTGAGTTTTTACCTAACTTGAGGCTTTTCTTAGGCCGTTTTGGTTCATCCACAATAAAAAGACATTTTTAATTGGAATTTTCCTCCTACGCGTTTCGGCGTCATTTTGCGCCTTCTTCAGGGAGTCTGGATATATTATTTTTTTCCTCATTCAAAACAATACAAAAACATTAACTCATTTTTGTCATACATACATTATTTTGTCGTTATTCTAATTAACTATCCTTATGGTTAGTTTTTTGTCATTAGTGTATCTATTTTTGTGTTGTCACAGCTGACGCGAAAATGTAATTTATTTGTTCGATTTCTTCTTTGTGGTTTAGTGCATTCCCCGCTCTTTGCTGAATTCTTAGGCTCTCCAAACTCAGTCTTCTTCTCTCTTTTCGCTCAATGTCTAGTAATATATAATATAATTTTTCATGGTTCTATAGTGAAATAATATTATCTTTATTTTGTTTTTATATATTTTGTACAATTTGAACTATTGTACAAATTATCGTACGTGCCAATCTTGACGAAGCAGTTAAATAAGTTGATAATTGTTGCACATCTGAAGATTGGTAGCGAGGTTGCTAGCCACCGCATCGAAAAGTAGAAAAATCGCTCTCCTGTAAAATTTGATTTTTGGCACATACGATGGTTTCGCGCACAGGGGTCGGTATGTACTTATACTTTATAGAGACGGAGTCGGTAAAGTCAAGCTATGAGCAAAAGAAACTTTGCTGCAGCACCGCTGCTGTCTGCTACTACTGCAGCGGTGTAAAGGGTATTCTCAATTTGCCAGAAGTTTTCAAAGCACAGAAATATTTATCTCCGACTCCATAAACTAAATTTATTCTTGATCAGGGCGACGAGCTGAGTCGATTGAGCTTTGTCCGTCTGTCTGTCGCTACGCAAATTAGTCTTTCAGTTTTAAAGCTATCGAGTTGAAATTTAGCACAGACTCTTCTTTTTACAGCACGCTCATAACACTGATCCACAAAATGAAAGGATAGTTATCGAGATATAATCGATAATCGATTTTTTCAAAAGTTGTATGCACTTAAGCTGGCATAACTTTTTTTGATTTTGAGCCGATTTAAAAATTCTATAGAAACTTAAGGACAAAAAACTTGGCCAAATTTTTTTTTTTCAGACCGAAATGTCATAGGATGGGCGCTTTTAATGCTATGGGGTAGGAAAAACAATATTTGTTTGAAAAATTTAGAAATTTATCGAAATTAAAATGCTTGTAAATAGATGCCACAAAATTGTTGTGTTTTTTTAATTGGACAGTAAAAACTATCTAAGGAAAGCTAACTTCGGCTCGATCGAAGTTTAAATACCCTTGTAGCTTGTATAATTTATATAAATAAAGGTTTTAAATGATTTTCGTCGAACCTCCTTCACTGAGTTATTTCCCAAACTCAGCAAAAGATGGCGCCACTACTTTGACCATTTTAGCTACGAGGGTTTTATGTGTAACTAACTTTATTGAATATCACTTAAGCTAACAATTATCGTCAAGTCGAACGGAGCGATGCAGGAGCGTGCCGCGCGTGGCCGAAGCCAAGCCAGAAACTGAGCGCCAGGGATGGCGCGTGTTGTCGTTCTGCTATCGCGTCAGGAATGGTGCTCGATAAATTGTGTGACCAGAGGTGGCCAGGGCTGCCACACCATTTGCTTGCCTGTTTGTTATATGACAACTATACGATATATTCATCAGATTTTGACCAAACTTCCCAAAATTTTGTGGAAACCGAAATTCTGGAAAGCTTAAATTGAAATTGAAAACAAAAAAGTTTTTCTCACTAAAACTACTTTTTCGACCGATCGTTCCGATGGCAGCCATATGCTATAATCATCCGATCCGGCCCGTCTCGACAAATGAGCAGCGTCTTTGTACCAAAAGACAAAACTATAGTTGTCATTCAGATATGCCGCTGTGGCTTTTTTTTTTCTTTGAGTAAATCAAACAATTTCTTAGAAAAAAATTAATAAAATTTTATTTTAAACACTTTCAAAAAAAAAGACCACTATTTACGCAGCCGCAAAGAATGCGCTTCTTTGGGTCTCTGTGATGAGGTCATAACAATAATCAGCCATCATACTTATGCCCCAGTTCCATGAAGATTTTTAATTTCAGCAGAAAATTTTTCAGAAATATATAAACTTGGAAAAAAATCGATTTTATCAAAACAGAACCGCGTTTTCCATATTAAAATCCAACAATTTGTATCTTATAAGCAAAAAAAAACTTCTTGTTTTGGTTTTTCTGTAACGTCATTCAATGCTGCTTATTCGTTGGAATAGGTAACTTAAGATGGTCACAGGAGCTACAAATGTAAACAAAGCTCGCTCAACACACGTTTATGCAAATCCCTATATAAAACGTAAACTAGACGTGCTGGGGGAAAACGGACAATTGATTTAAGTTCAGCGACCAAGAATACATTTGGAAAGTTTGCTATCTTTTTTGTTGCAAAAGCTTATTGCTCGGCCAGGACCTTATTACCTGAAAACGAGAAGGCCAAGCTAACTTCGTCTGTGCCGAAGTTTTTATACCCTTGCAAATGCAAATGTCACAGTTTAACATAAAAATCAAAAAATTTTGTAACTAAAACCTATTTTCCGACAGATAAACGTCTGAAAAAATTTTTCTCACTAAGACTCAATTTCCGACCGATCGGCCCTATGGCAGCCTTAAGATATAGTCATCCGATTTCGGCCCAATTTTGCGAATCTATTTGAAAGCATATAAAATAAGTCATCAGCGAGTTTAAGGACGCTAACAAAACTAAACAAAAAAATTTTTACCAAGAATCATGTTCGACCGATCGGTCCTATGGCAACCATAAGATATAGTCACCCGATGTCGATCAACTTTTTCAAATTAGTTTCAAAGCGTTTAATATTAATAATCACCGATCTAAAGAACGATTTACTTAAAAACAAAAAAGTTTTTTTTCACTAAGACCCATTTTCCGACCGATCGGTCCTATGGCAGCTATAAGATATAGTCATCCGATTTTGACCAAAGTTTGCAAATCTGTTTGAAAGCATATAATATTATTAATGACCGAGTTTAATCACGTTAACATTGAAAACAAAAAAGTTTTTTTCACTAAAACCCATTTTTCGACCTATGGTTCCTATGGCAGCTATAAGATATAGTCATCCGATTTTGACCAAAATTTGCAAATCTGTTTGAAAGTATATAATATTATTAATGACCGAGTTTAATCACGTTAACATTGGAAACAAAAAAGTTTTTCTCACTAAAACTCATTTTTCGACCGATGGTTCCTATGGCAGCTATAAGATATAGTGATCCGATCCGGTCGGTTCCGACATATTAGCAGCGTGCAGTAAAAAGAAGACTCTGTGCAAAATTTTAGCTCGATAGCTTTAAAACTGAGAGACTAGTTTGCGTAGAAACAGACGGACAGACAGACGGACAGACAGACAGACAGACAGACAGACAGACGGACAGACAGACGGACGGACAAAGCTCAATGAACTCAGCTCGTCCCCCTGATCAAGAATATATATAGTTTATGGGGTCGGAAATGAATATTTCTATGCGTTGCAAACTTCTGGGCAAAATTATAATACCCTTTGCAAGGGTATAATAAGCCAGAGATACTGAATATTCCGGACCTATTTTTTCAAACGTCCTCAAAAGATTTTGAGCCAGTTTGCGATAGTAGGATCTCTTGTTGTTCCCTCCAAATCATCGGACTTTCAATAGAAAATCTCTTTTTTCTCCTGAAGCTCACTTTTGCAAAATTCTACGGCCAAATTTTTGAACCCAATTAGCACCTTCATTTTTTATTGCCAGTCCGAAGTAATTAAAATACGTTATGTTAAACGACTCCGCTATGTTATCAATGATAACTTATCACGTCCGGCAGTTCCAACATGCAACCTTCAAACATTGCAAAATAAGTTAACGCCCTTTTTGCATTTGAATTAAGGCATTTTATACAATGTTCTTAGAAATTAAATAAAGCTTCACCATAATTTTTCTAGGGGAAAACACGCTACCAATAATTTCTAACAGCAACTAAGGCTGGGCTTACACTGCGTCACAGAGCGTTACTTTACAGGGTCATATCGTCACAATGCGTTCACGTAAAAGGTGAAATTTGTGACGCATGAGTGTAAAGATCACTTTTTTTCTGTAAATCCTGAGATAAGTTTGAAACTTGTCAGTCAGTGAATAAAATTTCATGTCCGATTTTTTTCATTTGGGGGACTCTATTAAAGTTAATTAAGTAGTTTTTAGTGTCCAATTAAAAAAAAAACCTTACAATTTTGTTTCATTTTGCATCAACAAACATGTTAATCGCCCTAGCACATTTTTGTCTGAAAACAAAACTTTTGTACATGTTTTTCCTTTTTAAATTTCTATAGAGCTTTCAAATCGTTTCAAAATCAAAAGAGTTATTCGAGCTTAAGTAGAGAAAACTTTTGGAAAAAAAAAAAAAAAAAACGATTGTCGATAATATCTCGATAACGAGCCGATAAAATTTTTTTCATGGCGATTTTCATGATCAGCGGACCAATTTACTTTAGAAAAAGTTGTTTTGGCGCATTGGGGAAAAACTCTGTTGAGCAGTGTAATACGTCGGAACAGCCCGGATCGGTCGACAATATCCCATAGTTGCCGAAGAAATCGGTGGAAAAATTTGTCTTGGTAAAAAAAACTTTTTTTTTCAATGTCAGACTTGCTAAACTCGGCCATTATAAATATCAAATGCTTTCAAATAGAAATTTGGTCAAAGTCCGATTTCTATATCTAATGGATCGATCGGAAAATTGGTATTAGTTAGAAAAAATATTGGACTTTAATGTTAGCAAGGGTAATTTTGTCAAGCCAAACCAACCTTATATTTTCCAAAAGGTAATAATTAACATTACCTAAATTTTGGAAAAAAGTGTTGATTTTTTTTATTGTAAACAAGTTCCACAATAGTCAAAAAAAACTCGATATTTGTGTCAAAAATAAATTTATTTTTAGAAAAAAAATACACATCTTTCATCAAACAAACTAATTTTAGAATGAAAGTTTTAAAAGTTGACATCATTTAAAATCAATATATTATTTTCAGCTTAAATTTAAAATATTTATAAATTCTTCATACAAACAAATTTTCGATTTCCTTCCCAACCACCAGGAAGCAAAACTCATTCACGCATCATTTTAATTTTCATGCTCATTATTCATTACATTTTCGTGTAGTCTTCACGCCATTATAATTCAATTTTCACGCCCTTTTGCATGCATAAAACTATAAACTGATGGAGCGAAAGTGTGGATGTTGGAGTGGGCCTGTCCAATATCGTTGCTGTTGCCAAAAAACGGATGCTTAACATTGATTTTGTAGCCGGCACACCGCCTGCCAAATTATTAATATTAATGATGCTAGGCATACTGGAGGCAGTCGCAGACAGTCCACCGTAATAATACTGATGAAGTGTTCCTTATTTCAATATTGATTTTGGCAGCACGGCTGAACGACTTGTACATACATACATATGTATATACGTGTTGGCTTTTAAGCACTGTAGCATCTGAGATCCATTTATACTTAGACAAACACAAAAAAAGATGCGTAGCGGCATTAGTCAAACAAGGAGCCGTAAATCTCAGGCATGGAGATGGGAAACCGTGCTGTCACGCTTCGACATTAAAATGACACATAAACCGGCCAAAGTGTGGGAAGCTGTAAGCGAAACGAGCCGCTTCAGTTAAACCAGACGCCAGTCAATTAAAGCCGAAAAGGCACAAAAGGCATTGGCTGTTCTTAGGCGTTTCTTGCTTTTCTGGGTCAAAGTTAAATGGAGGCTATGATTGCATACCCTTGCAAATAGAAGAGCCAGTTATGCCTCCTTCTGTACAAAAATCTGAAGAATTCATTATTCTCCCTAATTGCTGAACATTAATGTGTACGTTTACTTCTGACCAAAATGTACATTCCCAATTTGGCAAGGGTATAATAACTGGCTCCCCAAAGCACAGTCAAAGCCAACGAGATTTCATGGTTAATTGATGATAAAATTTAACTTCACTTGCAACAAATCGGACATATGTGTAAAGCAGGAAAGTTGGCGGCTACTTTCATGTTCCGTGCTACCTAATATATAATTAACTAGAAACGCATTATTGTAGCACAGAACAGATTTCATACAATGTTTAAATGGTAAGCCGACATGTATACCTCTCGTCCCCCCACACAGCACTGACTTGCAATATCTAAACAACAATTGAATATCAAACTACTGATTGATACATCCGGCTTTGCAGTAAAGGCCAAGGATAACGTTATATTACATATGTATATAAATTGCCGGCATTTGTGTCGCTCTTTTAGGTACTTTACCGGCAAATCAAGCTTCCAAGCTTACAAATTTAAGCAAGAAAATAAACAAGCAAAGTTCTAGTTGTAGTTGTTTGTCATTTGCATTCCATTGACTGTTGAATTTTCTATTTCCGTTTGTTTGAGTGACAAACAGAGGAGGGGCTGAGCAGTTAATAACAAGAATATGGGCAAAGATTCAAATATGGAAAACATTTTAAAAAATCTTTTTGATATTGACAATCTCGAATTTTCTCACATGTCGTTTACATTTCGGAGCAGATATTGGAAATTTTAGCTTATTTTAAAAATAAGTTAGACTGCTGCAGTCCAATGTCCCGACTATAACATACCCTGTGCACTTGAATTCATATTTTACCCGTAATTTACAAGCGCAATCCGCGTGGGTAGATACTAAATTGCACATTGTTAAGCAGGGATGTAAACTACTCGGTTGTAACAAATGGTTCGATTCAGTGGATCACACAGCTTTTGAACCGCCGGTTCTGTTCACTATATGGACTTTGCTAACTTAAACGCGGTTTCAGTTCAGTAGTTTACTCTTAATTTTATAAAACTTCTATAAGGGTCCATCAGCGAAACTTAATTAAATCGAAAGCCCAATAAAGCAATCGATGCTAATCAAAAATATACATGCTTTATAGGGTCGGAAATGATTCATTTTTCCTGTTACATACTTTTGCACAAGCCTAATATACTCTGTGTTCCTCTGTAAGTACACTAAGAAAAAACTAGAACGAATAATTTGAGTACGAACGCTCTTGAAAAAAAAATTAGTCGCTCTTGAATTTTCAAGAATTTTGCTCTTGGAATCGAGATAAATTCGTTCTAAACGTTCTCAATTTTGTTTTTTATAGGCAAGGGGGGTGAGGGCAACTTAACTTTGAGAGAGTAGCGTTGGAGTCGCACTCGCAGAGAGTGAGGGCGCATGCGCAGTTGGTCGTTGAGAGAATGAGAGCGCATGCGCAGTTTGTTGTTGTGTTATAAAGGCAACTGCGTCTATTTATAAGTGTGATTTCCGTCGCGTGTTTTACCTTACGAAGGTTAGCTGAGCTCGTTAAAATGCCCGTCGCCTGTGTGTGTTTCAGTCTTTCGAGGTACCGAGTTCAAGTCCCAGAAAAGTAAGTAAAAAAAAAAAAAATATATCTATGTGGGTGGTTATCTCAAAATCAATCACAACTTAAAACAAAGTTTGGTGGGTGGGTGGTGGTGTTGGGGTTGGTGTGGTTGATAATGGTGAGTGGGACGGGGGAGGTAGACGAGACGGACCACCACGTCGGTCGGGTCGGGTCAGTCGGGTCGGGTCGGTCGTGTCTCTCCCACCCCCCACCCACCCCAAATATTCTTTTTAATTTTTTTATTTTGAGAATTATTCGTTCTTGGATCAAGTACTGAAACTCTTGAATCAATAATTATTCATACTTGGATCAAGAGCTGAAACTCTTGAATCAGGAATGTCGGGATAAAAAATTCACTCTTGAATCAAGAATTTCGCTCTTGGATCAAGAATTTTCACTCTCACCGTACTTTTGAGAACGAATGCTCTTGATTCAAGAGCGAAATTCTCTATTTTTTCTCTGAGTGTATAAAAACGTGCAATATTAATGTTTAATTAAGAAAAACGGAGCTAACGCGACCTTGCAACCAAATCTTTCGAAATAGTCTATGAATAAATGTAAGATTGGCTTACATTAGTTCAGTTTGATTGATTTACTATGAAAATAAGATAAAACAAAGTGTTCTTGAGCACTTTTAATTTTTTGGCCTCGGTGGAACTTTCAGCGGAAATGCCCATATGCTGGTTGTGAAACATTAGAGTTTAAGAACGCTAACATTAAAATCAAACATTTTTTTCTAAATGAAACTTATTTTCCGACCTATCATCATCAGATTTCGACTAAATTTTGGGAATCTGTTGGAAAGCATACATATATACGCTTTGCAAGGGTATAAAAACTAAAAAAAATTTAATACAAAATTTCCCGCTTGATTTTTTAGCACATACTCAATGGCGCACACTGAGAATATAACTTTTTAATATGTATGTATATGTATGCTGATGTTTTATGTGCTGTCTTCACTACAACAGCATTTTGCATTTTCGCACTTTGGGCAAAATGTACATTTTATCCCATACAATTTAATTTTTAATTAACTTATCAATAATTACAATGACACAGTGGAACACTCAAAATTGCCTGGGAACGGAACCAATAAATTATGAAGCTAGAGGCATCAGGGAGCAACACCTCATACCCAGTTTTTCTTGATCACGTCAAGTTTGCGTTTAATAAGCACATTTATACTAGCAACATACAGCTACAACATCTGTTGCTGGTTAAAAAAAGGTGAGAGCTGAAATTTTTGAAAATTCACCAAAGATGAAGGGAGTCACCACAATTGTTATACTAAATTCCCGCCTCCAATGGACAAGCGGATAGCACCCCGCCCATGGAGGTCTAACTTAGAAAATGGAATCAATGTAAAACCACTCGATAGAATTTTGTAAGATTTTAAATATATTGAGTTGCTGACTAATAAAATTTGTCCTTAAGAGAACGGTAACATGCATCGAAAAAACGCGATAGTGGGTACCATATTTGACATCATCCATTATCGAGTCCATATAGGCCATAAGCTATAAAAGCGATTTTAATGCTATGTAGGGACCGACCGGATCGGATAACTATAACTTATAGCTGCCATAGGAACCATAGGTCGAAAAATGGGTTTTAGTGAAACAACCTTTTTCAAGTAAATCGTTCTTAAGCTTGGTGATTATTAGTATTAAACTCTTTCAAACTAATTTGAAAAAGTTGATCGACATCGGGTGACTATATCTTATGGTTTCCATAAGACCGATCGGTCGAAAAATGGGTTTTAGTAAGAAATTTTGTTTTGTTTTCTATGTTAACGTCCTTAAACTCGTTGATTACTTATTTCATACGTTTTCAAATAGATTCGCAAAATGTGGATGACTATATTTTAAGGCTGCCATAGGACAGTTGGTCTTAGTGAGAAAAAGTTTTTTTTTCCATTTTATCGTTCTTAAACTCGCTGATTGTTAACTTTATAAGTCTTATCTGATAACGATAGGTCGGAAGTACGAAATATTTTGGATTTTAGCGTTAGGGTTCTTAAATTCTGATATTTTAAAACCCGCATTTGCAAGGGTATAAAAACTTCGGCATAGACGAAGTTAGTTTGGCCTTTTTTGATTTTAAGTGAATTTGTCCAGCGTTTGTCTGATATCTAAAAACGAATGCTTTCGATTAAGCTTATTTTAAGACGAACAAATCCGCTATAGCGTGAGGTTCTGCCCCCCAAGTTGGACGTCGAATCTGACTACCTCAACTTAAGGGTCTCTGTTAATTTAAGAACTCTATTTTGTTTTACAAATTTTCTTTTGATTTTTTAGCACTGAATATTTCTCTGTATGCAAAGTTTTAATACACTTAAAAAAGCTTGCTTCAACGATTATAGATTTCTACCAAATTTCGCAGGTCAGTTTAAAAATATATAATCCGGTCCGGGCGGTTCCGACATATTAGCAGCGTTCAGTCAAAAAAGGACTCTGTGCAGAATTTCGAGCTCGATAGCTTCAAAACTGAGGGACTAGTTCGTCGTAGAAACAGAAAGAAGGAGAGAAGGACGAACAAAGCTCAATCGACTCAGTTCGTCATGCTGATCAAGAATATATATATACTTTATGTGATCGAAGATGATTCCTTCTATGCGTTGCAAACTTCTGGGCAAAATACACTTTTCAAGTGTATAATTCCTAATTCTTATTCTAATTCCTGTTTGTCTACCCTTGCTGAGCACGAGTTGGCATGTTAAAGTCATATCTTAGTTTCCGTTTCCAAGATATTGGCATGTAGGTCGCACTAAGCATTAACTGCTGATTTTATGAACCCTATAGGATGGTATACATATTAAAGCAACAGAGAAATCAAACACGCAGAATAAGTAATCTTGTCGAAATTGGCCTTCAAAGTAGAGGTGGGCGCGGGCCGGGCTTTTTTTCGTGGCCCGCGGGCTTACACAGGCCCGGAGCGGGCCCGGGCCTTAAAATTAAGATTCGTGCGGGCTTCGTGCGGGTCCGGGCCTTAGCAAAAAGGCCCGGCCCGTAAAAGCCCGAAATAGGCCCGAAAACAATTTTGAATTGTTCGCGCTATTTTTGTTTATGCTCGAATTAGAACCGCCATTTATCGCATTTTAATTGTTTATCGATACTACTATCGATTTGCTTATACATATTTTACTTGTTTGCACACGGTTTCTTCCGGCAATCGCTCATTTGGTTGGGCTTTTCTTGAACCCTCCTTATAGAGAGATGAATTTCCTCTCAGAGGAAAAAAGAGATAATGTGTTAGCTACGATAAAAGCAATGCTCTCCGAATTTATAGGGGATCATGAATATAGTAGCTTTGATGACATAACTAATAACATAAGCCCAAATAATTCCGAAAATGGAATGTTTGCTGAATTTTTAGACTTAAGTTATATAAAAAAACGAAAAGTTGAGAAAAACGCTATCGACATAGAGCTTGACAAATATTTGGCCTATCCATCCAGCAGCTCCTGGCACACATATTTTAGAATTCTGGAAAAATGCAAGGGACTTAAAATACCTTCCCAAATTAGCTCGGACCATTCTGGCTATTTCCGCCAGTTCGTCTACGAGCGAAAGGCTTTTTTCAACATCGGGCCATGTTTTAAAGTAAAAACGCACTAGGCTAAAAAGCACAAATTTAGAAAAAATTTTATTTTTAAATAAAAATATGACATAGTTTGTTTTTTATTAAATACATAACAATATTCATGTATGTATACCTTAATAAATATGTACTTATATTATATATATCTATAAACTGCATGTCTTTTAAATTTCCTTATATGTGTAAATAAGTTTCGTGCCGGGCCGGGCCGGGCCCGGGGCCTTGGTGAAAAAGTTTCGTGTTGGGCCGGGCCGGGCCTCTCAAAAAAGAGTTCGTGTTCGTGCGGGCCCGGGCCTCAAAATACAGGCCCGCGCCCACCTCTACTTCAAAGTCAAATTTTACATGATTTAAAGCAATTTTGTCAAACTAAACCATCTGCTACAAGCCATTATTTATGTCGGCACTAATTATTGAAATTTTGTTGCATTTTTGTCAGAGCCATAAGCCAAGTTATAGCCAGTTAATCCCAAAAATCAAGATTTAAATTTATGGGAGCACAATTAGAATCCCACCCCAAATTTTTATAGCAGTTTTAAAAAGGCAACTTGATATGACTATGGCGTAACAAATTATTTATTTAAATGCACAATAACAGATTCATGGAATGCTAGGTTAGGTACAAAATTTAAAATTAAAATTAGCTCAAATAATACATATATCGCTTACTTAACTCAAGACGGGCATAAATAATCGATTTTGTGAAAAACGCGTTTGACAGTCAAATTTAAAAAAGAAAACTCTTATTTTATTATTTTGCACATTTTTGACCGACAACAAAACACGACTTTTCTTTTTAAATTTCTTTCACATAAAATTATGAGAGTTAAATGAAAGAAACTTTTGCAAAAATAACTATAGCTCCTATATCTCGATAATTTTTGGCGATTCCCATGATCCAATGTGGGCCAATTTACTTTAGAAAAAGTTGGTTTGGCGCACACGCGAAAAATTATGTTGAGCAGTACGTAGGGTACTATTTAAATATCGGGAACTGGTCACACTAATGTCAATAGCTAAGATCAGGTAATATCTAAAAAAAAGTCTCACAACGTTTTCATGTACGAGCGCTATTTGTGTTGTTTACAGTGAGTTTAAAAAATAAATTTTTCCATACCATTTTGAGCGATTGTCAAATTATGCCGAATCCAACTCGAACAAACCTGTTTTACGGCATGGTGCTCATGCAAAATCTTACATATGCTGGTGGAACTAATGTTTACGGAAGCCTGAATCTCACGGAAGTTCCGGAGCTATAGAGCCCCAAAGTCAAAGCCTGGGCGGGCATGGTAAATCATGTTATTTATAAATGTTTCATATAATTTTGAGTACAGTTGTGAAGTGGAACTCAAACCACTAAGAAAAATTATAAGCTCCCGATTCTAAACATAATTTTAAGCTCAATTTGCTTTATACAAATATACATACAAATAATTAGACATGTTCGCCAAATGCTTTTTTTTTTGGCACTTTTAAAGTTTCTTATCAGAAATTCACATGGTATGAAGAAATGCTTACATTGCGATAAAATGGCAATTAAATTTGTATTTACTGCTAAGAGAGCGCTCCTACCACTCTTACTGTAAGTTGGACTATTGCTGGCATTGGCAAATAAATTACTCCCACCAGCTAAAAGTTTCGATAAGCGGGAGTTTCTTTTTTAAACACTTGAAAAGTGTATTATTATTTAGCCCAGAAGTTTGCAACGCATAGAAGGAAACATATCCGAGCACAAAAGGTATCAGGGGTGCCACAGCAATTCACTAGCGATTTGACTGAGTAGGGTAGACAGGATGCTGGGTGCAAGAGAAAGTTAGAGTTAGCCTTTTCTTGCTATTTTATTAATATTTTAAAATGTAAGGTATTGGGTTAGTTCTTTTTTAAACAAATCAAACTTAATTTTCTTTAACTTAGCTAAATGCTTTCTATTTCGCACAAAAAAAATTCAATTTGCCACCCGCCAAAATAAAAATGATACCTTGCAACTCTAGCTGCTGTACGGTTACACGAGAACGGCAAACGAAAATGCAAGCAAAAGAAGTGCTTTAATTAAATAAATGCCCCTCGCACGACAGATAGCATTCGAAAATTTAGGGATGAAGCAAATCCGTAAGGAGACGTTAAAATGCAGCCGGCTTGAATCCGCATCGGAACCTCTTTCTAAATCAGACGATATCCGTAGGAAAAATTTTTTAGGTAATTCTACTGTTGCTCGAAAATAACCTTGCGCTCCGCTCAAGGCAAAATTGAAGGTCAGTTTGTTCTATGCTGCAGCCGCAATTTCCTGTCACCCATTGTGAAATTGCGGGCTATGTCCTTATGCTCCTTCATAAAAGCCAAGAAAGTTTAACTCTGGGCACCTGTTCCATGGTTAACCTATTTTGATTTATTGAAATTATAAACAACTCGGAAGAATAATAAAATTTATTAACATTTGATCGGCTTCTCATCATTATGTTGGCTTCGGCGTTTCCACTTTGTTGAACTCAAATTTTCAGCAATCAATTTACAAATTGCACAATAAGCATAATATCAACGCAAAAATTATTGCACTCAGAGAAAAAATAGAGAATTTCGCTCTTGAATCAAGAGCATTCGTTCTCAAAAGTACGGTGAGAGTGAAAATTCTTGATCCAAGAGCGAAATTCTTGATTCAAGAGTGAATTTTTTATCTCGACATTCCTGATTCAAGAGTTTCAGCTCTTGATCCAAGTATGAATAATTATTGATTCAAGAGTTTCAGTACTTGATCCAAGAACGAATAATTCTCAAAATAAAAAAATTAAAAAGAATATTTGGGGTGGGTGGGGGGTGGGAGAGACACTACCGATCCGACCCGACTGACCCGACCCGACCGACGTGGTGGTCCGTCTCGTCTACCTCCCCCGTCCCACTCACCATTATCAACCACACCAACCCCAACACCACCACCCACCCACCAAACTTTGTTTTAAGTTGTGATTGATTTTGAGATAACCACCCACATAGATATTTTTTTTTTTTTTTACTTACTTTTCTGGGACTTGAACTCGGTACCTCGAAAGACTGAAACACACACAGGCGAAGGGCATTTTAACGAGCTCAGCTAACCTTCGTAAGGTAAAACACGCGACGAAATCACACTTATAAATAGACGCAGTTGCCTTTATAACACAACAACAAAATGCGCATGCGCTCTCACTCTCTGCGCTCTCATTCTCTCAACGACGCGACGAAATCACACTTATAAATAGACGCAGTTGCCTTTATAACACAACAACAAACTGCGCATGCGCTCTCACTCTCTTGCGCTCTCATTCTCTCAACGACCAACTGCGCATGCGCCCTCACTCTCTGCGAGAGCGACTCCAACGCTACTCTCTCAAAGTTAAGTTGCCCTCACCCCCCTTGCCTATAAAAAACAAAATTGAGAACGTTTAGAACGAATTTATCTCGATTCCAAGAGCAAAATTCTTGAAAATTCAAGAGCGACTAATTTTTTTTTCAAGAGCGTTCGTACTCAAATTATTCGTTCTAGTTTTTTCTTAGTGTGCTAATCAATCTAATTTGTTATCTTTATTTGAACACAAAAATCGCTATTTTATACACCTTAAACTTTATTCGATCATTTTTCGAATTCAAACATTAAATGGTGGCACCACAGAAACAGTATCGATCGGCGTTAAAATCTCTCTTGTGCGAAAATCGTAAGCACAAACGCCAAGAGATTGAGATCGGCTTGTGGCTCTTTGGGCTGTGTAAAGCCATTTAACATTTACAATTTAATATCCTTAAAATGCTAACTGCTTAATTTTATGATGTAGATTATTCACAAATTAAGCACCCTTTATGAATCAATAAGGCTTATTTTTATCAAAATTCATTTTAAGGGCTTATTAAGGCAATTCGCCGACTCACGGGTGAGCGATTTTCAAATCACTCGAAAACAGGCTCTGCGGCAGGGCGAAATTATGTTCGATCGAAAGTGATTTCTGCGGCACCACTGTATATGTATTCAAACACCTCAGCGAAATTTGATGGTAGAATGCTCCAAATTAAAAGTCACTAACCGTCGTGACGGTCGGTGCGAGCTTTTTCAAGTATTTTAAAACTAAAGCACAGACGAAGTCTTTTAACTTTTTTACCTTTTACTACTGAGGACAAAAATATACCGGGAAATTCTGTGCAAAATTACACGTCAAAATATTCAGTAGTGTTTGAAATACATGTTCTTATGTAAACATCTGAAACTATTCAACAACGCAGTTCCATTAAATTTTGTGTTGAAAATGTTGCAGAAGGCCTTCGGTGAGCAAGCTCTATCGAACAGAAGAGTTAATGACTGGTACAAAATGTTGAAAGAGGGTCGAAAAAGCGTTGGAGGGACGGCCAGGACGGCCATCAACTTCAGCTGGTGGCCAACAAAATCAAAGAATTGGTGCTCCAAAATCGTCGATTGACAGTGCAAGACCTTACTGACCTTGTTGGGATCAGTGAAAAATATTTAGAGTGACCATTTGGGCCTCAGAAAAGTGAAACCTCGATTGGTGCCGAAAACGCTAAATTTCATGGAAAAACAGAAACAGTAATTCGTAATCATTTCGCCAAAAACTCGACCCATATCGTTCCGCAACTCAAGAGACCGCTCCGTGGACACCGTTTCCAATCGATAGAAGAGATAGAAACCGAAACGAAGAAGGAATTGAAGGCTGTATCGGAAGAGGACTTTGAAGAATTTTTTAAAAATTGGAAAAAACTTTGGCACAAAAGTAATGCATCCGGGGGGACTAATTTGAGGGAGATGAAATGAATTTACTAGATTAAATAATGATTTTATGATTTATAAACAAACTCTCTGTAAACGTTGATAAACTTATTTTCCTAATACAACAAATTATAGAGTGTGCCCTCTAAATTACGCTACAGTCCTTAGCTTAGGTAGAGCACCCAACAAAAAAAGAATCACTTTTTGTTGCAAGTAATTAAAAAACTCATTATCTCCCGCTAATCACTCAATAAAATATATTGCTTTGCTTGAATAATTTCATAATAATTTGAATAGCGAAAAGTTCAATTCGTAGCACCAAAACGTATACACTCTAGCAACTCAAAGTATAGACGGAAACTCGAATCATACATATGTACTTATTCGGGTTAGAAATCCAACTAGACTTCCTTACAAATGTGTCCACAATACACACATTTTAGAGTAGTTTGATTTGCCTTTTTCACGTTCAAAATCAATTTAAACAAGCTAGAAAATCGGTCAAGCCCGACTGTAATATTCTCTGTACGTGGAGTAGCAGCTGAAAGCAGCAATGCTGAACAATAGATTTCGCCACTACTTGCATTGAACTATGAGAGATTATTAAGTGTGGAGTGTCAAAAATGGAAAATAAACTTGATCTGCCTGCAAGTATAAGAAGTTTATACATATCAAACCTCTATCTATTACCATCTCTGAGATCTGAGCGCTCATAAAGACGAACAAACGGACAGACAGACAGGCGGACAGACATGGCTATATCGATATAGTAATTAGCAGTATTTATCGAATTGTAGAACAAATTATAAAGATCGGACGAACTATACTCAAGTTATACCAAAAGTCAGATCCAATCAAAGGTCAGTGGCAGCCCTGGCCATCTCTGGTCACACCATTTATCGAGCACCATCCCTAACGCGATAGCAGAACGACAACACGCGCCATTCCTGGCGCTCAGTTTCTGGCTGGGCTCCCGCCAAGGCGGCTGGCGGCAGCATCGCGCTTTACAATCGAACAATAATTGTTTGCTTAAGTGATATTCAATAAAGTTAGTTACACATTAAACCCTCGTAGCTAAATGGTGTCAGTAGTGATGCTATCTATTTATCAGTTCTGAAATGGTCACTGTAGTGTCGCAATCTATTGGTCAGTTTTCAAAATCAAGTAATAGCGCAGTAGTGCAGGTACAGATTATGTTACAGTCGGGCTTGACTGACTTTCTTACTTGCTTTTTAAGAATGTTTTAAGTTTGACATTTTTCATTACTTTTTCGAAAGATGAGTTTACATATTTTACCTTAACTTTCAAACAGCTCAACCACAAATGATTGGAAAGTTACTCATTTTTCATACCTAGGTAAGGTACAAGGTAAATGTTAAAAAATATAAGGTAAAAAGTATCCGAAATTTCCAGTATTTAGGTACAAAAATGCGACTTTTTTATAAGCCCTTTAAAGCATGGTTTATCCAACACCACCTACCCAAAAATGTTCGGGACGTAAACTATCCAACAGAAACCTTGAGGCTTCCTCGAAATTTCAACAAAGGTGTACAAAAAAAGAACAAACGATTCTCGGGAATCAATGAAACAATCCTGTGTTCCGAGTTTCCCAAAAATTCTACAGGGACATACACTTTTTTTAAAATTTAAGTCAGAAATATATAGTTCTAATTGTTATCTATTTAAGGCCTATTCTCAGATGAGATAAAAATTTAGTTCGGCACTATATTTCATATAAATAGAAACAATTTTGAATAGTTTAAAACGGGGAATCAAACCAAATCGTATTTCGGTATCGGTTCCGGTTCCGGTACGTACCGAAGGTTCTGTTTTGGTCCTAACTCTATTTCGGTATTCGGTTCTGTATTGGTACCTGGATTTGTATTTCGGTATACCGGTACGTACCGTTATAATCCGGTAAAATATAAAGAAAGATCGGTCATTGGATTTCCGGGATTTCTTAGCGCAGACATAATAATTACACCCTGGAAAATGAACGTTCTACGCTTACTGTCCCTTCTCAAAGGCATTCATACAATTGTGGAAACTTTGTGTAGTTTTCTGTCCACCTTTTAAGGACATCTTCTTCATTTTGAAAACGTTTTAAGTTCTGAAAAATTGATAATGATTTTTGCCATTAAACTTTTTTGTGAAAATTTGTTAAGTGCTGGTCGAAGAAATTTGAAGATCCTTGTAAGATGAAGAATCTGTACACTTCTCTTGTACGTCCGATTCTTGATTTCGGATCATCTCCGCAATATTCGTCCCATCAAAATAGAATACAATCTGTGCAAAAGAAATTTTCATTGTTCGCTCTTCGTGAGTAAAACTGGAATCCTGATGTCCGACTACCTAGCTCCACTGTGCTGAATACAATAAACCACCGACTCTGAAACTTCTCTTCCTGCTTTAAAAACTACGTTTTCGTTGTCGCACGTTAGCCGGCTGCGCCTATCGGTCGGTTGGACGGGAGGTGGGCTGCTAATTTACCTGGGGTTTGCCTGGTGTAGCGTTTTTATTATTTCACAATACAAAAGTTTTGCTAAGCCAGACTCTAAGTAAAAGCAAATTGCGTAAAAGTCCGCAAAAACTAAGTGGCAGCTATGCCTAGTTATTATTAGTCTAGTCTAGTTATTGCACTCAGAACCGAAATAGTACCGGTACAATGTTTAAATTCTTATATATACAAAAAATCTTACGTATACAAAAAATTTAATTTTTTTTCCGACCCTCGTGTATGAAAAAAATTTTCATCGACCCTCGTATTTTATAAAACTCAATATTTTTTCATTTTTTTGTATCAAAAGACTTCAATTAAAGTTATAAAACGTAACTAAATTTTAAAAAAGTTGCTTTTGAAAATCAAAAATTTACTTGAAAATTGTATGAGATTTTTGTTTTTACCAAGTCTTGACGCACTTTGTCCGAAATTCCTTGATAACTCTTGAACCGATTTTGATCATTTTTTCAGTGAAAGCTAACGCTAAGCATCAAATCCATGTTTGAAATCTATTAAAAATCATTTTTATTTTATCGAAAACAGTTGTCGATTTTCTCGAAACCATATTTTTCAAACATGTTCGCACGATAACTCAAGTTTTTCTGGACCCATTTTGATGAAACAAGGGCCAAACGACGCAGAATTAACTATCGCTATCGTGTGAACCTCAATCATCGCCGAAAACATTTTTTTTTTTTAATTTTTTTGTACACTGGACTAAAAAAAAAGTGAATAATCCATTTTTCGTTTTCAAATGGCGGCCATTTCTACAAAAAACATTTTATTTTTTTTTCTGGATGTTCACACGATAAAGGCATTTATGTTAACTCATTCCCCGTTTTTGTTTTTTGCGGTATGCGGTATACGGTAACATTGGACATACTTTTTTTTTGATGCCGAGAACTTTTTGAACACCCCTCGCATTCACACATTTTTAGTTTTGTATGTTTTTTTATGAATTGCCCTACCAAATACAAAAAACAGAATTTTAAAAAAAGTCAAATTCGGTCGTCTAAACTAGAAGACCCCCTTAAACAAAACGTGTAATTTATAATCAACTCTGAATAGCAATCGCATTTTGAAACCATTCAAAAGAGAGTTTGTGTACCTTATTTCAATGCTAGTTACGCCGACAGTTTTCTGCATTTTCTCGAGTTAAAGCGTCTTAAAGATCAACACTGTTATTAGCTCAAAACTATGTTAGTTTAACAGTCACACCGACAATCCCAAATTGAAGGAAAGATTATATAATATAATTTTTCCACCCAGGCTACCATTTTAAATTTAATTCACATTCAAATTAATGAACTTTATACCTTACTTCTTGACAAGGTAAATGACAATATTTACCTAGATATGGTAATCGATATTGGGATTTAAAAAAATACCGAGGTAATGTAAAAGGTACACAAAATATGTCCTAGGTATGTATGTAACTAGGTACAAATACCTAACCCTGAGAACCACTTTTAAAAAACTATATAATAAAAGAAAGTTACTAAATAATTCTACAAATTAAATCTTTTTACTTTGTATGTAGATTAGTTTAATGGTTAATGGTGTGACATTGAATTTTGCATTAAGAAATTAAGAATTTTTTTTGTTAAATTTTTTTAATAAAAAAACCTTGCGAAAACTGCAAAGAAATATTCTCATTATTTTATTGTCATGATCATAAAGATACAATAATTTGGCAATAATTAATGATAAAATGCATCGCATTCAAGCTAATTTAATTTGTAAAACCTCGCAATAGTCACAGACAGACAAAAGATTTCAATTTCGATGGGTGATTATTTTGGCTCACTGTTTTCACTTGCCTCAAAAATAATTATTCATAAATTCACAAAAAATATTCTGTAAAGTGATATGATAAGGGTAAGCTTCCCAAGCGTATGCTTTCCTTTGGGTGCACCCAAAAAATCACTAATTGAAAGATTGAAATGGGCCACAAAAGATATGGCAGCTGTCGTGTAAAGCGGCCAAAAAAACTTGCTTAAAACATTTCAAGACAACATGACTTAAGGAACATCTTTCCATGCCTTAACAATAGGTCATGAATACTGGCCAGCTGTTCTAAGCACATTTATAGTAAGTTCAAGCAATCTCAACCAAAACATAAGTCAAAAAATGTGCTAAATTTTGCTAAATGCTAACTGAAGAAAATAACAACAAATGCAACTAGTAGGATAAGCTAATTATCAGGTTAATATTAGGGGGTGTGTGTGGGTGCACTACTTACCTATCACCTCACTCTAGCTTAACCGCTAAATGGGGACGTGGAATAGCTGCTGGTCAAGTGGCAAACCAACTAATTCCCAGGCGACGGAATTAGCAGAAAGAATGTCAATGCCAAATGGTAACTATGTAACTTCAAATGATGTAAAACAGTTTCACAGCTTTCAACAAATTACTGCTGTTGATTTTATTGGTCACTTTTATAAATAGTTTGTGGATTGTTTATTGTTTATTGCTCGCGTGCGCGTCTCATTAGGAATTACGCTTTTTATGCGTACACTTCCTCAGCACTGAAACACTGAAAGCGAAAGTTCGACGAAATAATGCCGTTGGAGGTGATGGAAAGCAAGAGCAGCCCGCCCACAATGCTCCGACTCGCCCGAACACAGAATGCGAACTGACTTGCCAATTGGCCGGACAGCAACAACGACTGCTGATGCAGATCAGCCGGCAATGGCAACGAAGTTCCAACACGAAGCTGGCTCCTGTTCCTTTGTTGGCCATGTTGCCAACGCTTTGCGCAGTAGCAGGAAATTTTGGCGGGAAACACTTTAGCAACATACATGTTGCTGCTGAAGACTAGAATTGTTTATGAATTATAATTGCTAAACAAATAAACAATTTGAACGTTAATCGCCAAGCAGTACGGGAAATCATTAAAGCAAACTGCAAAAATTAACAAAACGTAACGTAATTAAGCGAGCTGTAAATTTGCCAAGGTCAAGTGTGAGCAGCAGCAGGGTCAATTAACATTAGGCTGCTGGGATAAACTATCATTAAATCGTTTAAACAAAAAGAGTTATGTAACTATTTGAAATGAGCGTTTCTGGATAACTGAATCTAGTAATAGGAGGAGGATTTTTAGTGTGAGGTTAGTCTGAAAAAGGGATGCTCTAGCATCTGCACTGAATCATCTGTAGCATTTTTAGCTGTACAAGTGCCCCAAACATATCATCAAGAAAAAATACATAAGGTATGTGAACTTTTGAAATAGAAGCCATATCTGCAGCATACCCACCAGAATTTAAGAAAACTCTCGCGAATACTTGCAGTATCGTGTTTTTAATGCTGTGAGGGAAAATAAGACAACTCATTCATTTATGTCCCAGAATGAAAACTCGTCTTCCGGGTTCATTGCATAGAAAGATCTCCTTGCTTTTTTATAAAGTAATGTTTCAAAATATTTAAAGACAGTCATTTAAATGTATTCAAAAGAGATTACTACCAATTTATTGGAGTTCAGAATTGGAGACATTTGTTTTTTGGATAATTGTTCAATACATACATATAACACTGTGCGACAAAATTCAACTTTTGGTAAGGATCAATGCATAAGCGCAGAACCAAAACATAATATGGAGGGGCGGGGCTGGAGTCTATGTCCCTTACATTTTGAACCATTTACTCTTACCATCTCTGAGATCTGTTTGTTCATACGGACAGACGAACATTGCTCTATCGACTCGTCTATTGGTGCTGGTCAAGAATTTATATGCTTTACAGAGTTGAAGAAACTTGCATCTTGTTTTTACAAACATTTGCACAAACTCGTCACGTATACTCGTTGAACCTTTGGTAAAGAGCATACAAATTAAGAAGAGTCCCGCCAGTAAGAAACGAACCGATGGGCTATCAGTTTCTTAAGTATTTAGGTGTTTTATTACCATGGAGATCCCTTAGCATTGATCCTGGCATGATTTTCTAATTGATACTATTTACTATTTACTATTTTTGATCCTCTTTGGTATTTTTCCGCGATTTAATGACTTCTCAGTCACGGAAAGTGGTTAAAAACATTCTTTATGATCTTGACTGTATTTTTAATTATTGGTAATCCATGGTACTTATTGCAGTTCAGTATTGTCATTATCATGGTAATGTATTTATGTGTTTGCGGTTTTATTACCATGAAAATCCCTTAGCTGCGAATTGCACTTATGCATTGATCCTGGAATAGTTTTTCACTTGATTGGCATTAACCTTTTTCATTATTACTATTTTTATCCTCTTTGGTACTATTTCGCGATTTTATAAGTCGTTAGTCACGGTAAATAGGTTTAAATAACTCGCGAACCACACATTCTGTGGCTCCCAGCTTAGAACCGAGAGCTGTGGCTCACAAGCCGAGAGCGGTTTGATGGCTCACCGAGGCTCAGAGCCGAGTGTTCTGGCTCACGAACCGAGAGCCGTTTGATGTTTCCCGGCTCACGAGCAAAGAGCGATTCCGAACCCTGGAAGTCAGAGGCATCAGGTAGCAACACCTCATACCCAGATTGTCTTGATCACGTCAAGTTCGCAGTATGCATGTAAGTGTGCTTGTGTGCTGTTTGACGTGCAAGGACAGAACAAAAAAAACGCATCGCGGACTCAAAATATGTATACATACATATGTACATATTTAAACACGCACTTCTACAACACACTAAAACGGTAAATCCTCATACGTAGTTTCGAAGTAATGTAAAAGTTTACAAATAATTTGGAAGAGTAGGCAGGCTGCGTAGAGAGCTCAAAGTGCGAAAACACGGACAATATGTATGTATGAGTGTGTGTAATATAATCGTACACACTATTAGCAACTGAATAAAGGCAATAGCCTTTTTACCATATTCTTAATTTGCAAGTACAAAAACAGTACAACAAAACACACACATGCAATTCACTTTTTATTCACTTTTACTGTTTACATTTTTTTAGGCACCGCACTTTTTTTACTTTCCTTTCAAACGCGCCAGCACAGATCGAATGACGAAATTCGCAAGAAGAAGCTAGAAGTTCGCTGCAGACCCGACGCCAACTGCGAAACGTACACGAATAAAAAACGACTGCCACTTGTTTTCGCGCTTGCGGCAGCAGAGCAATGAGCATTGTTTTTGCTTTTTTCAAGATAGACTATTGCGGTCTCTCTTTGATTTGAGAAACTCTGCGTTTTCTACTTTCAGAATTTCGAAGCCTACTTTGATCTGAAATCATATCACTGGGGCATTTTTCATATCACTTTGACCATTTCACTCTTCAATATAATATTTTTAGTATCAATGTAGTACTACAGGTTCATATGATATTAAACAGTTTCACTTTGATATGAAAATATTGCTATTACTGATATGATATTGAAATACCTGATCTTATTTTTTTCTGTGTATTTGAACTTAGTTTTATTAAATGAAATGAGTAATGAGACTGATAAAAATTTCCTACACAAAGGTAAAATATCAGCCCTATCTTTTATAATATCAAAATAATATCAATTTTGCATAACAATGGGATACTATTTCCACCTAAACATATGGAAGCGATAATATCATCTTGATATTTTTTCCAGATGAAGGCCGATTCGATATTCAAAGTAGCCGTATGATACTAAATATTGTGATCTTTTTTTTCTGTGTAAGAACAAAACAAATACAAATTTAGGATACTCACGACCACTAGCTGAATTATGGAATTTTTCAATTGAGAAATTTTAACCAGGTTCAAACATATTTCAAATTTGAACATGAGGCCACTATCCACATATAGCGTTAAATATCTTATTCATAAGACACAACCTAAGCCATAAACATGTCTCTATTTGTAATAACATTAAATATAATTAGCATTGCTGACAAGGAGCAGGATGCACACGACACCCCACGTGAAAAGTCGCGTCCGTATGTCAAGAGTCTCTGATTCCTTTTTCGGAATTTAAAATTTATCATTTATGAGCTTATCAGGGAAATTAATTTTTCAAACCTGCAAAGATTATTTTTGTTTGGTTTTTTTATAAAATTCGATTTTTATTACTACGCAAAAATTAACAACAATTTAACAAAATTTCACAAATGTGTAAAACAACAATCGAGATGTGTGCTCCTGTAGATGACTGTGCGTGGGTGCGGGGGGGTGTGGGGGTGAGTCCACCATTTAGACTAACTAGGAAATTGGCTAAGGTTGCTCCATCCCTGAGACTTACTTCAACTTCTTCAAGAAATAGCGGCTGGGAGGACCATAATTGGTCGCAGGAATGTGGGCACCTGGAGCGGGAGCTGCTTGACGCTGATCGGCCTGTTCCTCCACAATGATGGGCGCCATAGAGGGATTCTCGATGGCCAATGCAGTTTGTGCCGTGGCAGGAGGCAGATACTGATGGGCCGGAGCAGACAAAGTGGTCTGAACCTCTTCGCCGGTGTAGGCAGCGGCAGTAGGAGGGCCATAGATGGCCGAGGGCACGGCAGCGGGCTGCTCTAGCTCTGGTTCGGGAGCAATAGTGGTGGGTTGCAATAAATCGGCCATCTCGGCCAGCGGGGCAAAGTCCTGGGCGGCAGCCTGGCGGGGTTCCATATCGGAAGGTGGAGGACCGTAGACAGGAGCCTCCTCCTTCTTGGTCTTGTACTTGATGAAGTAGACTTCGGGCTTGGATGGCTTTGTGGGTGCAGGAGTGGGTATGACAATGTCTTGTTCCTGTTCGGGCTTCTTGTGCAGCACATAGATCAGGGTCTTCTCTTCGTTCTGTGGTGCGGGTGGCACAACTGGTGCACGCAAAGCCGGAGCCGATGGAGCCTTAATGAACACAATCTTATAGTGCTTCTGCTTGGGACCCTGCTGGTGGTGCACCCGCGGCTGTACAGCATCTTCCTCCTCAAAGTCCTTTGGTGGCACATGGACATAGATGTGCTTGTGCACCTTAGTTTCGAGTGGAGCATTGTTATAGCCACTGGCATGCTGAACGCCCGACAAACGATGAGCCATGTTGTAGCTATCGTCATATGGGTTTAGAGGTTCCATAGAGGGAGCAATGGGCTCAACGATATCCTGTTGGTGCTGACCGGGGGGCAGGTAAGTCATGTGGGGCTGGGGTGCCACAAAGTTGGCGAACGTTTGCTCCTGTGGCAGAGACTGATATATCTGTGGTGGGGCGGGATGAACTGAAGGAGAAAGGTGTGAAATGATTTCCCTAAGGCTAGTTCTCGTTTCACTCACCATTCAATGGCAGTGCTCGTTGGCTCTGCTGCTGAGGTAATCCATGATAGACATAGGGCACTGGTGGCTCCGGACGCGCCTCGGCTGTGATAGCCAGAGAGGCCACGCAGACAACAAACAGCGAGGAGACATGCATGGCAATGGCGGCGATATAGTCTTGCGTCTCTTTTTGGGTTTCGATCACGTAATCCTGTGGTGATTGGCAGCTGCTTCGATGGAGAAGCTCAAATCTCGACTGATGCTGTCTTGGACACAGCGCCGAGCATTTATATGATTCGATTGCAATGGCCGAGAGCCAGCACGCTGAGCGTGGCTCGAAAAACTCAAAATCTCATTACAAAAGGCAGACGAAAAAAATGAATTGAATTAAACTTCAAAAGAGATACACGTACTTCGGCCGAGCTGGCGCTACCAAAGCAGAGCAGGAACCACCACAGAGATGGAGAGAGAGAGGGACAGCCGAGCCCGACGCGTGTCTTTTGATGTCTCCGGGCGGGATATTAGGGCAATCCGAATCGGAGCAAAAGCAAAATTGAAAATCCATTTCATTTACCGTTAAACGAATCTGATTGTTTGGCCGATTCCATGGAGAGTGTGCCCAGTGTGGTCACCTGAACACCCGCTTAGAGGTCGCTTAAAGATGTTCAAACATACTTAGATGTGCGTACTTTTTTTTGTTTTTAATTTTGTGTAACACTCTTGTAGCTCGCACGAGTATCTCACAGATACATTCAGCAGCAACCTTCGCCTGAGTGCGCCAAGTGCTATTTTCACAATTGGAGCGCACTTGATGCGTTGTCTTAAAATCGAAAGTGACCCACGATTGCACACTTGGACTGTCCCATTGACGAAGTTCATTCATGTGACTGGCATATGGATCGAATGGCGAAGATGAACTTGTTTTTCAAGTTTCAACTTTCGGGTAATTCTTTGAATCCATTGAGATCCATTTCGCAAGTTTGGATATGAAAATGAACGTCTGGGAGTTCGATAACATCCTACATACATTGCAGTAGCGGTGGGCCGGTTACATTTACTTCCGTTTCGCATTAAGTTCAATCAGGGCTAGGAAAACACGAGTGGGCTCATTTATTTTTTGGTTTTGAACTAATAAAGTTGTATTTACACTTATCTGATATCCCCATATCTTTCCTTGACAACATTCATTGAAAAATTTTATGTTTGTGTTCTGTGTTTTGAAACTCGCTTGTGGAAACGGAATTTGTGTAAATTTTCGCTCCCCACATCCTGCCAGATCCTTTTTATGTTTTGAGTGTGGGTGTGAGCTTTTGAAAACCCCTTTGCCCCCGAAAATTATTTGATGAATCAAACTTTTGTGCTCAAACTAAAATTTTAAAATTTCAATTTAAAGATAAAGATTAAGAATTAAAAGAAACCATGGCGGAGCGCCTTGCCTTTATTGTATGACAATTCTTTATAATTCGCGGTTCATCTAAGGAATTTTGTGAGCTAAGGGGAACATGTACTAGGCAATTACCTTAAATTCTTGGGGTGATTGATCAAAAAATTGTTATTTGACATTTAAAGAATAGCATATATGTATATAAGGTCGGACCTCAAAAAGGAAAGAAGTAGGTCTCAGCATTCCCAAAGCAAATATTTGTTGTATAATTAATAATAGTGAAAATCAATCGATTTTATTTTAAATTTTAATGGGCGCGACAGAGCCTTAAAGGTACACAGAGTATATTAAGTGACTGCAAAAAGAATGTAACAGAGAGAATGAATCATTTCCGATCCTATAAAGTATATGGGTGATTCCATGAAAAATCGCCAACTTAAATTTTTTTTGCTCGAAATAATTTTTTCGGTTTCTTGTCTATTGTAAAATAGTGTATACCTATTTTCAGCATTTTGCCGAAATATGCTTAATTCGCGGGAACAAATGATTCTATGTATTTTTTCTTCATGTTTTTCTCGAAATTTGGTGTGGTATCCAGGAATTTACTGTTTATAAATGGGAAATCGAATAGTTCCAGAGTTATGGCTTTTTTTCTCATTCCTTACCCTTATAGATTTTTGATCAGCATCAACAGTCCATTCGCCATAGCCATGGCGTCTGTCTGTATAAACGCACAGAACTCAGAGATGGTAAGAGAAAGAGGCTTGACACATATGTCACATATACTTTTTATACTAGCAGGCTGATTTCTATTTATTTTAAATTTTTGCCACGACCCCTGCCTAGAGATATCTAGTAATCAATATTATTTATCGATTTGCTAAAGGAATGACAAAGATCGGATGAACGATATTCAAGTTATGAGCAAAAAAAGGCCAGTTAACAAAGTACAAAATTCGAGTGCCCTTTACCTAACCTAGGTTTTAATATTTATTACTAATAAGAACGGATAAATCATGCTTTTAAATTTAAAAGTACATTTTTTGTACGGTTACCTAAAGGTATGGGAAATTCCAGTACATTTTTTAACAGTAACCCTGTACCTTACCTAGGTAAGAAAATTGAGTACCCTTCCAATCACTGCATATAGCTGCTATAGGCCATCTCCCCCAAACTTAATATTTATAAGCTGTGGGTTCTTTACATTGTGTGTTAAATTTCTTATGAGAGCGTTTGTATTTAAGTATGATCTGGCTGCAAATCGAAATCAACATTTCAACTCATCCAAACTGGTTTGAATCCAGCTTTAAATTGGGAAAGTATCAAACTACATACATATTTCCAACCCACACATACAAAATGTCCAACACTCAAATTACACTAGCTTGCAGCCAAAAAGACCCATTTCTATTGGAACTATTTTTAAGTGTAGTTTGGATTGGTGATCTCAAAAATCTATTTAAAAAAATTTTTCATGGCAACGTTTTTTAAATATGAATTTTTTTTTATTTTTTCGGTACGTACACTTATATTTTAAGCCATATCTTACTTTAGTCAAGCATGATATAAATTAAAAGGTAATTGAATTGTCAATAATCGCACAAAACACTATTATCAGTAGTTTGAATACAATGATCAAAAAGATTTCAAAAAAATCGATTTTTTGCCCGAAAACGCCACAAATTTCGTGTTCAACCGCCCAGGAAAAATATTTAAAAATTAAAAAAAAACAATTTTAATTTTTTCTACTTAAGAACCGCACTTCTGCAAAGAAAATGAGATACTGATGAATAAAATCTATTTCAAATACAGGAGCTGTGAGCAATTGAGTGTTGAATAAAGTGATTTTTCTGAAATTTAAAAAAAAAAATTTTCGTTTGCTTTGACTTTTGATCTGCTCTGAAATATTTTTTTTGATCTGTCTATTCCCTTCTAATATTGACCTAAAGACGAAGAAAAATGAAAAAAAAATGTAGCTAAGCACTTAAAATATTTAAATTTTACTGTTAGTTCCTTCCCTTAAATTGATCCAGCTACAATACGTATACATAGATACCTTATTACCTTCATCAAAACCTTATTATCTTTGTATTTCTTAAGTCGAAAGAATTAAAAATATTTTTCTCAATTTTTTTATATTTTTCCTAGGCGCTTAAAAATGAAGTTTCTTGCATTTTCGAGCAATAAATCAATTTTTTAAAACATTTTTGGTCATTGTATTCAAACTAATACACCGAAAACAATCCTCTACGCGGTTATTGACAATTCAATTACCTTTTAAAATTGACTCCTTCTAACGATTATGAAGTGTGATATGGCTGAAAATGTCAGTGCAACTACCGAAAAAATGAAAAAATTCATGTTTAAAAAACGTTGCCATAAAAAAATTTTTGAAATCGAGCAACCTACAGACTAATTTTAAAAATCATATCTTAGATATTTTTTGCGATATGGCTCTAAGCCACTTTTAAACTGCTTCGAAACGGGTTCTGAACCAGTAAAGCTCCATATTAACAAGCTATAAACCAAGTTTCAAATTCATAGCTAAAATATAATGCCTTCTGCTGAGACATTACTTTAAACCATGTGATACGTTTTAAACAAACCTCGTATGTAAAATTTTGGATGTTCCGTCCATGGTTATGTATCAATGTAAACCTGTTTGCCTTATTTATTCAAAACATGATTAAGCCCTCGATTAAAACATCACAAAGACGCTGCTTTTGTAATAGTCGTGTGTAATAGTGTAATAGTAATTTTAAAAGAACTTAAATTTAAGTCGAAGAAGATCTTTTCATAATAAAAAACTTAAAATATTTTCCAAAAATTTTTAGACTACTATTAGGAATTACGAAAAGGAATCCCTTTGAAATCTAATATTACTCAAGGCAACACTGAAAAGTATCCGCAAATGCCATCCACATTTCCATAGAAATTGGGTCCACCTGATTCCTAATCTGTTATGAGTTTTGATACATCACCCACAGTTTCCCGAATATAGCGAAAAATTTAAATTTGGCATTTCTGGCGACATTTTCAATTATGTGGTCAATAATATGCATGCAACAATCTGTCTAAATGTTTTAATAACAATTAAAGCTTTACCACCATACATCAACGTTTCGTACAAAAATTGAAACACGTTCTTAACATTGCCCAGGACCATGAAATAAAGGCTCAAAGTTAATATCGCCATTTTTTCACATACATTTTTCACCTTAAGTAAATTATTAAAATGTAATCTTCGACTAAAGCCCTACCCTTGCAAAGGGTATAATAAAATATTATTATAAAATAATTAATAAGGTATCATAAAAATATTAATTTCCCACCCCATAAACTATACAATATTCTCATTTATTTAAATACATATTCAGTAACAATATCAGATTTAATATGTTTTAATTTTAAGAAGTTATTATTTTTGAGGTTGACTAGAGTGGAGAGTATACCTCTCTTGTATTGTTATGCAGTTGGGAAACCGTGATTTTAAAAATTCTGTCATATTATAGTTTCTTAAAAGACTAATCATTGGTAATTTGAAAGATGTATATAAGGCATTTAAGCAACTAGCTCTCACAGTCTAAATCGGTTTGTCAAAATTTTGTTCCTTTCGACCACTTAAGAAGAAAAACTATTTTGCGTTATGTACAGTACCTTTCTCAAACTCAGCCATTACTAATGTTATATGCTTTCACATAGATTTGCAAATTTAAGTCAAGATCGGATGACTATATCTTACAGGTGCCATAGGACCGATCATTCGAAAAATGGGTTTTAGTGAGAAAATCTGTTTTGCTTTCAATTTTATCATTCTTAAACTCGGTAATTGTTAATTTGATATGTTTTCAAAAAGATTCGAGAAATTTGGTCGAAATCACCACTATCTATAGGAAAATGGGTTTTAGTTAGAAACATTTTTGATATAGATATTAGCGTTCTTAAACTCTGATTGCAAGGGTAGTAAAACTTCGGCACAGACGAAGTTAGCCTGGCCTTCTCGATTATTTAACTTCAAACTGCATCCCATTATATTTCCTAATTTAGAGGTTAGTGTTATTTATGTAGCTAATTAAATGGTAAAGTTACAGGTATATAAGATCGAATTTTTCACTTAAAGGGTACTGTATACCTCTAGGTGTCATTTTTTAAAGGTTTACAAAAAATTAAATTACACAAAAACTATAAATGTAGTAAGTACAAAGGTACATAGAATATATTAAGTTTGTGCAAAAGTATGTAGCAGGGAGAAGGAGTCATTTTCGACCCTATAAAGTATATATACCGTCGAGTCAATATAGCCATGTCCGTACGTCCGTCTGTCTGTCCGTAAGAACGAAGAGATCTCAGAAATGGTAAGAGATAGAGGTTTGACTTGTATGGGACATATACTTCTTATACTTGCAAGCAGATCAAGTTTATTTTCAATTTTAGCCACGACCCCTCCCGCCCCCGAAATTTAAAACAAAATCATATCTCCCACAGTTATGTAGACAGATGGTTCGCACCTTATACGCATATTTAATAATAATTTTAGTATTATTTATCGATTTGCCGAAGAAATGAAGGAGATCAGATGAACGGTATTAGGAAAACAAACAAGTATGATGGGTAGCACTGGTCGGAACGGCGATGGGCATCATTTCACAAACTTTATCAGGCCTGTTCCCATTTCGAATGAAGGTAAATAGGACCGTCGGTATTTGTTAGCGGGTACATTTAACAATTCCGATTCCGCATGATTTGATCGAAATCGAAAACGGGAACAGGCCTGTATGACTTTTTTGCCATTTTATGTGGCTTCTAACTTTAATTTATCAAATATATACTAACTTTGGTGGTACAGAGTATGTTATAGTCGGCCTTGACGGACTTTCTTTCTGGTTTTTATTCGATAGGTTGTCGGTTAGATTAAGTTAATAAATTTCTGTTGTTGCTGCGCCAAAAATTTAAAACATAGGGTAAAATAATTTTTGGAGAACGGATTATCTGAAAGTAAAACTGAAAACGGGGTTTTGTGCAGAACTGATGTAATTCTGGTCTGAACTAGGATATTTCAGATCGCTTATCGATGTACAGTACCTTAATTTTGTAACAATATTTTCTCTCATTTAGGAAAAGTCATGGCAATCTGTAGAACAATCAAATGCGGTTGTATCAATAAAGTAAAGGTTTCCTGAAAATTGTTTTTATGAATTGAAGTGAAAAATTTCGGCTATAACTTTACCATTTAAATGTCTACATTTGTATCACAAAAACCGAAATTAAATTGTATTGAGGGTATTACCTCGAATCAAATTAAAAAATTCTTAAGTAAAGATTACGTTTTAATAATTTATTTAAGCAGAAAATCGTTTGTATAAAAATGGAGATTTTAAGTTTAGGGGCTTATTTCACGGTACTCGGCGATGTTAAGAACGTGAAACATTTTCTGTACGAAACGTTGATGCATGCAGTATCGCTTTAATTGGTAAGGAGACAGACTGTTGCTTGTATATTGGTCACATAATTAAAAATTCGCCAGATATGGAAAATCCACATTTCGCTATATCCTGGAAACTGAGGGTGAAGTAGCAAAACTGATAGCACATTTGGAATCAGGGGGACCCAATTTCTATGGAACCATGGCTAACCATCATGGTCATAGTCAATAGTAGTTGGATTTTGTTGCCTTGTGTTATATGAGGTTTGGATCAATTAAATTGTGAAAAAGGCAAAAGCGAAGGGTTAGTCAAGGCCAACACATAATTTCCTCAAACTGTCAACCGCCAACACTTTCAACACCTACGACCACAATTACGAAACAATCAAAATAAAATCAAAATCAATTTTATAATTGTAGCCAAATAATAAGAGGAGAAAAACAATAACAGAGGCAGCGCCACCGCCAGCTACCCAAACAAACTTGATAATTGGATTTGGTGCACAGAAAAAGGTTGAGAAGCGAAACACACTTGTCCACTTGTTGTCCACACAAATCATTAATCGTAATTGCAGCCGCCCCAGAGAAATTGTATGTACATATGTATGCTTGTAGGTACATGAATGACAGGTAGGCAAGTGCTTCAATATGATGGCAACCAGGCTGGCTGCCTACTTTACGTCATCGACAACCACTTCGTCATCGATGATCAATAAAATTGGTGCACTTGGGTGTGCACTGAAGAAGTCCAAGAGCCGACAGCCGGCAAAGGGCCAAAGAAAGATTGCGCCATCGACGGGAAATCAGGTCACTTGTGCAGTAGCCAGCAACTCCTTACCCATTGCCTTTTTTCATTGGCGTTTGTGATGGTTGCCCTTCGCTCAATTACATTGACATTGCTGCCGAAGACTCTTGGGGTATTTCCATTCAAGATCGAGCGGAGCTTAAAAATAGACGAACCCGCTTGCCACTTGTTGCAACTCAAGTGGCACACGCTCAAATAACTATGAAGGCAGATTGTATCGCGCCAGCTTTCGTCATTGAGATGTGAACCCGGCAAGTCGATTAGTTGGTCAATGGCATTTGCTGAAGATTTAGCCGCAGAATGTGTGCAGATGGAGGCACTTTCTTTAGCCCATACTCACAGGTAAAATTCTGCACAAATAACGCCAGTCATTCCAAAAGCTGCACAAAACTGAGTTAAACAATTTAAATGTTTCAACCTACATTAAACAAATTATGAATTTGGTCTCCGAAGACGGGGAAAAATGTTTGTTGACAAATCATTCAGTTAAATGAGTTAATGGCTTAGCCCAGTCGATAATGATGATGATAATAATAATGCTGCTCTGACACCGATTATCTTGTTAATTAACATCGGAGCACTTGCAGTTTGATCATGTTTTGCCTTTGGCCAGGTTTTCGCACCGTGGAGTGAGAAGTGAGACTCCCCCAAGGTCACGCGAAATTTTGCGCAATTATCGAGCGACCATCGTTATAATCGTCTTGGTTTTATGTAAGGCACACCACCGACCTGTAGGAAGTAATTAAAATTGGAGCAATTCAAAAGCTTTTTGTGTGTGTGTGTGGGTGGGTGTGTCAGTTGGCATGGGGCGGTGGTTTCCCTGGTAACGTTAATGTGGCTAATATGTGAAGCCAACAATCATTGAGTTATTTCCAGGGGGAGTCATTAAAATGAAAGTAGCGAAAAGGATTGGGGAAATTGGAATGCGCCCCAAAATTACTCCGTTTTATTTTTAGAATTTACTGCTGCTGATTAGTAATCCCAGTTTTAATGGACTTAACTGGCAAACTGGTAAATAAACTGATGTTTGTATTTCAATTTAATTGCTTTGAGAGGTCCTAACGCTCAGAGGCTCTGTTCCAAATAAAATTAAATGATATCCAATTATACAACCTTTAAGAATCAAACTATATTCATTTTTTTTTAATTCAGCTACGGCCTTTATGTTTTAAAGGTTATTAGTTAGCTTTTATCAAACTAAATCGTATTTCGGGTCCGGTTCTGGTAAAAATATTTGTTACAAATTTAGCGTATTTTGTATTTTTTTTTTTAAATTGAGAATATAAACCCTAATGTTAAGAAAGTTTTTCTAAAAGAATATATAAATAAAAATGAAAAAATGCTGCTTCGGTGACTTGATCCCAGGCATCGCCCAACTGCGTACTTTCTTATATAGCCGAGTGGGCTAAGGCTTCAGATCGCGTGTTCAGCATTTGTAAAAGGTCCCAAGTTTGAATCCCAGTAAAGTAAAAAAAAAAAAAATTTGGCCCTTTTTTTTGGGGCGATTTTCTAAAAATTAGGGCAAAAATGGCACTTTTTAGGGCGAGTTTTTTTGCCAGTTGCCAGAAGGAAGCATCTTCGAACCTATAATGTACACAAAAAAAATCAATCTAAAATCAAGATTATAATCTTGAAACGAGACGAAACGGTGTCAGAATTCGCCAGAGACGAGATAATCTTAACCCAAGATTATACGCTCAATTTAAATCCTAATCCAACCATATTGAATTAAGATCGTTTATACTCGACTTTAAGATGAAACAATCTCATTTTTTAATATGAAAAAAAAAAAACAAAAATAAATTAGGCAGTTTTTATTGATGGGTGGGAAAAGGGGTGGTGTGATTTGGTTGGTTTTAAAGTTAGTTGTTTTAGTTATTAACATTTTCTTCTTTCTGAAAAATTTATATAAATTGTAAATTATTAATCCGCCGATACTGGGGACTTGAGCTCAGTACCATCTGCGCACTGAAACACTAACTCCACCGCTTTATCAACGAGCGTCAACTGTTAGGTCTAACCAGTTGCAGTATAAGAGCAGAGATTTTCGTAGCCTGAGTTCTTATACTGCAACTGGCTGCGCTTAACAAGAAAAATCGACTAATCGGCCGTGTCAATGTGTTATTGAACGAAGAAGAGGTCGTGGTTCCAGTCCCAGAAGGGGAGGGTTGCATTGCACCCGAAAATTGTTTATTTTTCTTTTTTCTCTTTTTTAGCATAATAAATCTAGATATAGAGGTCTATGGTTGAGTATAAATCTCTATAGCCAACACAAATCAACAGATATGAACTACAACATTTTGGAATAGCAATTGGGTATGTCCGTACAACGATCGCTGTTTCGAGAAGTACCAAATTCTCTCATCAGCGGACTTGTTTTGCTGTTCACACTTCAAACAACCATCCTGTTAGTATTTAAGCTTCTTTCAATCGGCGAATAAAGACATAGGTATTCCTAATGTTGTAAATTCGCAGCCCGAATTTCGGCTATGGATTTTGTTTGAAGGTGTTTGTTTACCAATTTGTTGTAATTAATTCTGTTCTGTTGTAATTAATATCTGTTGATTTGTGTTGGTTATAAATATTTATACTCAATCATAGACCTTGAGCTAGCCAGATGTAACTTTGATTAAAATCAAAAACAGGTCACTAAAACCCATATACATATAAATGATCAGTACGCCATAATGTTTTTAATAAAACCAAAAAAACGGTTTCCCTATTATAAAACAAGCAAAAAACACCTTGTGTATTTACAAAAAACTTGTGGCCCTGCTAAGGAGGATCATTGGACGGATAGCCCAACCACCTAGGAGCAGTCATAAGCATAATTATTATTTAGAATTAAAAATGGCTCAGAGCAACATCTCAGAAGTTATTTAAGCTATCAACTTGAAAACTGATCTGAAGGATGGTAATATGGAATAGTATATTTTACTGAATCAGGACCGGACTCGAACCGATTTTGAACTAAATGCACAACTAATTTTGACTAATTTATATTTTAAGCGAAATTACGCCTACATTTGAACTTTTTTCTTCATTATTTTGTCATTTTTAGAAAATATTTCAATTTCAAATCGTATGGGAGAAATGATCATTTTCTTCATTTCTTGTCATTTCAAGAAATTAAGTTGCATTTCTTTGGTGGAAGTAGGCTATAAGTAGACATCGGATTTTGCATATTTTGAACCGCATGTCCGATTTAAGTTCTGTTTGCACACATCTTATTTTTATTGATCAATGATCTACGTCCGCTAAAAACAATTTTGTATAAATTGCATATTTGCATAAAAAAATATACATAATATGCAGAATATGCAAAAAACGGTTTTTTATGAAATTACATAATAAATCTGTGCTCACCATTTTCTGATTATGTTGGAAATCTGTTGGAACTTGTAAATTAACGTCACCAATTCAACTTGTAATCAATTAAAATGCCAAAAATTAGTGATAAAAGCACACTTTTAATTCAAAAATGGCTAAGAGACTTGCCATCAAACTGGTTTGCAATCAGGGAATCAAACCGGAACCAGAACCGGAACCGTATACCGAAAAGAACCGATTAAAACTCAGAACCAGAACCGGAACTGGACCCATATTTTTAATTTATTTTTGTATATTGTATATATTACTATTAAATTGTATATATTTTTTGTATACCGGTATTCGAGAACCGTTATTCTTGGTACCGAAAAGACCGAAAAGAACCTTAACATTGTACCGGTACAGTTTCGGTTCTGAGCGTAACAACTAGACTGCACATCGAGCACTTCATTTTGAGAAAGTTATCCTGGCATTTTATCGGACCCACATTATCGGGCGGGCGTACCAGGAGGTTGTGGGTTCGATCCCGCCTCGGACCATCTAATAGAAAAAGTTTTTTCTGTCTTTAGAAAAAAGCTTTTACACACCCGATCACCTTCACCAGCTACTGGCGCCAGCTGTGAAGTTAACTAGCCATGAAAAAGCAAATTCTCTAACTATTGCCGTTCGGATTCGGCGTTAAACTGTAGGTCCCCCCTTTCTCTTATAAGCACACACGCCAAGAGATTGATAGAAGCTTGGCCCTGGCCCTCCTGGAGGTGCTGTTTGAGCCAATTTTACTTTTACTTACATTATAATACCACAAAATTACCTGCACTCAGAGAAAAAATAGAGAATTTCGCTCTTGAATCAAGAGCATTCGTTCTCAAAAGTACGGTGAGAGTGAAAATTCTTGATCCAAGAGCGAAATTCTTGATTCAAGAGTGAATTTTTTATCCCGACATTCCTGATTCAAGAGTTTCAGCTCTTGATCCAAGTATGAATAATTATTGATTCAAGAGTTTCAGTACTTGATCCAAGAACGAATAATTCTCAAAATAAAAAAATTAAAAAGAATATTTGGGGTGGGTGGGGGGGGTGGGAGAGACACGACCGACCCGACCCGACTGACCCGACCCGACCGACGTGGTGGTCCGCCTCGTCTACCTCCCCCGCCGTCCCACTCACCATTATCAACCCCAACACCACCACCCACCCACCAAACTTTGTTTGTTGTGATTGATTTTGAGATAACCACATAGATATTTTTTTTTTTTTTACTTACTTTTCTGGGACTTGAACTCGGTACCTCGAATGACTGAAACACACACAGGCGACGGGCATTTTAACGAGCTCAGCTAACCTTCGTAAGGTAAAAGACGCGACGAAATCACACTTATAAATAGACGCAGTTGCCTTTATAACACAACAACAAACTGCGCATGCGCTCTCACTCTCTGCGCTCTCATTCTCTCAACGAACAACTGCGCATGCGCCCTTACTCTCTGCGAGAGCGACTCCAACGCTACTCTCTCAAAGTTAAGTTGCCCTCACCCCCCTTGCCTATAAAAAACAAAATTGAGAACGTTTAGAACGAATTTATCTCGATTCCGAGAGCGAAATTCTTGAAAATTCAAGAGCGACTAATTTTTTTTTTAAGAGCGTTCGTACTCAAATTATTCGTTCTAGTTTTTTCTTAGTGTGGGTAACTATTTTGTGGAAATTAGCTCTGACACTTTATCTGAACGTGGAAACGGGTCATATTTCTCACACTTGCAGCATACCTCAAAATAATCGATTTTGTATTCTCTATGGCAAATACATCTTTTTGTTTATATTCAATCCAATTCGAAAATATAACGTCTGAACAGTAAGCCGAAGGATCTGTAACGATATAGTATGTAGGACAACTCAGATATGTCGCTCTTGTTGGATCATGAAAATGAACCTGTAAAATGAAATAACTTATTTCCAGATTGTACCAAATTGTACACCATATAGAACACAATATAGCGAATATTTCTGCATCATTAATTCAAAAGTCGTGAGAGTCTTAAAGTAACTGAACGATATGTATTTATATGAAAAGAATTGGGATAATACAAATAGTTCAGTATCTTCACAAATCAGTTTAATGGTATTAAGCAAGGTTTTCTGAGCTTAAATCGATAACAAAGATAAAAGTCGACAAAGTTTTCGGAATTGTGGGAGCTATCAAAAGATCTTCCTGCTGTTCCACCTACCAAAGTTAGCGTAAGGTCACTATAATTTTAATCATGTAATAAATACAAACTTGAAAATATTTTATGAAAACAAGCTACGAATGCAATTGAAAATTTATGTAAATCGAATACATCCGTATTTGTGTGTGTCTATATTGCTTATCCTTAAATTTTAACGGTTCATACCGGTACGTACCGGTATACCGAAATAAAAATCAAGGTACCAAGACGGAACCGAATACCAAAATAATGTTAGAACCAAAACAGAACCTTTTAACGAAACATAAGTTTCGGTACGTACCAGAACCAGAACCGGACCCGAAAACGAGTCGGTTTGATTCCCTGTTTGCAATACATATTTACATAACAGGCACCCGGTGTGCGTTGCTGCGCCCCCTTTAGAATTTTAAAAACAATACGAAGAAGTGAAGCATAATAGACAATTGCCATCTATAAAATTTTCATAAGAATCTATTCTCATAAATTTTTTATCAAATTTCCCGAGTGCTTGGTCCGTATGATCCTCACCTCCTATTTACCCGTCTATATACCAGTCATCGTGTCAATCTAAACCAGAGATGGGCGCGTCGCGACGTTCCAATGCACGAGGCATAGGACCTCTGCCGCGGCCGACTGCACAAAATCACACGTACGCTATAAGCATTGAAAGCTATTTATAGAACACGAATGCGGCGCACGCAAATTGTGCTTGTATGCGTGGGAAAAGTGTGACGATATGTGTGCATGCCCATCTCTGATCTAAACTAACATAAGAATTTCGCAAATGCTAAAATTTCTTTAAACCGATTGACCGACACCTCGTATTTACCCGTCTTTAACTGTCAACTAATAAATCTTCATGATAATCTGAACCAATCATACAATTTTGTATATATCCGGATTTTTGGACCGCTTGATTTTGATCCGTCAATTTACCTGTCTACATTATAATCTAACTTGTGCAAAAGTTTTATAAATTTCGCAACTTTTTGGACCGTTGGATTTAACCATTTATGTATAATACAAATAATAATAATAGCAGCGCGCAAAAATTTGAATTTTTTTTCTTTTTAAACAAAAATTTAAAGTGCAGAGATTTTGATTTTAAATGGAAAAACTAATGGGCGAAAATCAAAGACGGAAATTGGTGAATTTACCATTGAAAAATATTGCATTTACCAACGTTTTTTTTTCTGTGTGTATAAAACCCAAATTGAGAACGAATTTAGCTTGAGTTGAATAACGAAATTCTGAAAGTTACAGAACAACTCGATTTTATTCAAGAGCGTTCGTACTAAATTATTTGTTCTACTTTTATCTTAGTGTATCCATTTGGTTATACAATGATAGAAAACACACATACTCAAGGGTACAGGGTAATTTGGAGTCGGGGAACTCTTCCGCAGCGCTCTGACATGTTGAATCTTAATTGTTGAGATTAAGCGCCTTTTTTTATGTTCCTGTTTTTACATTCTCATGCAGCAGAGCAAATTTAGTAAATCCAAATGGATTTTTGATAACAGGAACAAGACCAAACTCAGCCCAATCTTCACCTTTAAATAAAAACCTGCTCTGCATGTTCTTTTAAAATTTATAAATAAATAAAGTTAGCGTAATGCATAGTACCAAAACCTATTCACCTCGTAGACAATTAACCAAAGTCATATTATTGACATTGAACTATTGAATGCCACATCAAACGCACAATTCACACGTGCTGACAAATGTACTTATGTACACTATTACAAGCCAAAATGAATTATAAAAGAAGTAACAATAAAATGTATACAAACACGCACCAACAAAACAATTTTTGTTGTTTGGCTGCAAATGCAGCAATGGCGAGCGCCAACACTTTCAATCGTTCGCCTCAAATGTCACTGACAGGCGTTCAGAAATGGACAAGGAAATGACTAAAAGGGTTAAAGAGGCAGTAGCAAACAGCTGTCAACTAACCCAAAGGGCTCCAATGACAAAGCCGTCTCGCACACACTAACAAATTGCTTTGTTTAACCGACGCGCATCTCATGGATATGTATCTATATATCTGTGATTCGTGCAGTAAGTGTGTGTGTCGTGTTTCATTGAACAAAGTGCCCAGTTAAATGTTCACCGTAATTTGTATCTCACAGTTTGTTTATTTACGCTGTCATCTCCTTTTGTTTGGCGCCAGCTTGCCCCCTACCCTGCCCTCGGCTAGTTTTGCCCATGTACAAAGCCGCAATTTGTTAGCCATTTGCAGTCAATCGCATTGTGGCCAAAAAAAAAATAAAATTTTGCTTGTCAGGCCGCCTATTTGTTATTTCGACTGTTTAGCTTGTGGGCCGTCATTTCTGTTTGCCAGCCTAACTGGCAATTAAAAATATATTTGCTGGCACTTTGCCATTGTGGAGCACTTACTGCCAGAGATTCAACCCCGCTCTGCACTTGACGAATGCCGTTTGAAGTTCATAATTGCATGTGTATGTCTGGTCGAGCATTTAGTAGGCACGCAATCGAAGGACTTTTGCATTTACCCAGAAAATAGATGTACTGCGTCCACCCTGGTAGTTGCATACGACATTATAATCTAGTAGGCCTGCATTTCATCATGTTTTAACTATGAATTTGACAAGCTATTCATTCACATTTAAAAAATACAACATGAATGCCTATTAGACTATCAGCCTAATCTAGTCATGTCGCAAAAGTTGATCATGGTCGCTCACTGGCGCCCCCTACATGTCAGAGCCAGAATCTTTGCGAGCTTATCAGTCTCTACAGCTGAGCGATTTCAATTTCCCAACTTGGGCAAGCTCGAGCCTCATGAAACGAATTGAAAGTAAAAACAAAAAGCTTAAGCTGCGACGCCATAAAACACCTAAAGAAGCCAAACAAAACAACAAAAAAGCATATGAATAGCAATTAAGACATTCGGTCAATCCCGACTATAATATATCCTGTACCTACCACAGATAAAACACGTGTATAAAAGTGTATTTATATTATTTAGAGTTCGGCTTATTTTTCAAAGGCAATATCAAAGTCGGGCAGGGCTGACTTTAAGTTACGCTTTCGTTAGTTATTACAAACAAAGGCTTTGCTAACTTCGTCTGCGTCGAAGATTTTATACCCTATCGAATGCTCCTTTTGAAATATTAGAGTCTAAGAACGCTTACATTAAAATCAGGGAATCTAATCGGAACCGTATACCTAAAAGAACCGACTAAAACTCTGAATCGGAATCTGAACCGAAAAAAACATGAACATTGTACCGGTACAATTTCGGTCTAGACTGCTGAGCTGCCACTTAGTTTTTGGGAACTTTTACGCAATTTGCTTTTAAAAATAGAGTCTGGCTTTTGCTCATAACTTAAGTATCGTTCATCCGATCTTTATCATTCCTTCTGCAAATCGAGAAATAATATTGATTACTAGATATCTCTAGAAGGTAAGAAACATCTATCTACGAAAACACCTCTGTCTGTATGAACACCTAGATCTCAGAGACTAGAAGAGCTAGAGGAAACAAATTTGAAATGTAGACTTTTATTGTCTGCACGCAGATCAAGTGTATTTTAAATTTTTGCCACGCCCCCACAATAAAAGTTGAATAACTCCCACAATTTTTGAGATATCGATGTCAAATTAAAAAATTACATTTATATTCGTATTATCTATAAGCCCTGAATTTTTCATCAAGATCGGATGATAAATAGCCGAATTAAAAAAATGTTGTATAATTCTCGCCTGTCCCACTTCAGGCACACAGGAAGGCTATTAAACATTTCTTTCCATGAGCAACGGGTATTTCGAAGTCAATTAGAGCCGACTTTAACTTACGCTCTCGTTCATTCTTGTTTTTATAAGATTGTAAGATTCTCAATTTTAGATTGATTTTTTTTCTCAGTGTATAAAAATTAAAAATGAACAATCACCCAGTTTAAGAATGATAAAATTGAAAACAAAAAGTATTTCTCACAAAGACTCATTTTCCGTCAAAATGGTCCTACAGCAGCCATAAGAGTAAGTCATCCGATTTTGTCTTAATTTTGCTGATCGTTTGAAATCATATAATATTCAAAATGATTCAGTTTAAGAACGCTTACATTAAAAAAACTAGAAAAAAAGTCGGTCAAGCCCGACTATAACACACTCTGTACCCGTAATGTCGCAGCTCGCATTTGCTCACGATTTATAAGCGCCCATCTCTAAGTTTCTCTATTTCTCTCACTAAGATTGCCTCTGTTGAAGGGAGGGGGCGTGGCAAAATTGAAAATAAACTTGATCTGCCTGCAAGTATAAGAAATATATGCCCCATACATGTCAAACCTGTATCTCTTACCATCTCTGAGATCTCTTCGTTCATACAGATGGACGGAAGGATGGACGGACAGACGGACATGGCTATATCGACTCGGTTGTTGATGCTGATCAAGAATATATATACTTTATAGGGTAGGAGATGATTCCTTCTGGCTGATACATACTTTTGCACAAACTTAATATACTCTGTATACCTTTGGTACATAGTATAAAAACAAAATTAGTATACCCTTTGAAAGGGTATAAATACTACTGTGAACAAATTAACAGGTGAATTTTCAATTTAAACTTCCCGGGTTTTCCCAATCGCTTATATTTTTCTTTCTGTAACTTGGTAACACTGTTAGTGACAGTTGTTTCTGCTTATTCACCTGATTGGCTCCGTGTGACTTCTGGCTATTCAGCAAACTCAAGAGGCCGCTCCGGGGATACCGTGTTGACTTGATTGGGATGATAAAAGCAAAATCGCAGAAGGCTCTGAAGGCCATTCCGAAGGAGGACTTTAATCTTTCACAGGAAAATCAAGTAAAACAAGTAAACAGTTTTAAAGGGGGGCAAAAGTTTTAAAATTTGAAACATATTTTATCTGGGTATGGTATACACCTCTTATTAAATCTAAAATCGACGCGCTCATGCAGACAGACGAACGGACGGTCAGACCGACATGGCTACATCGACTCGGCTGTTGATGCTGACCAAAAATATATATAACTCATAGGTTCGGACCCATTTTTAATAGGTATAGGCCAGGCTGTAAATCGAATCATTACACAATTTGATAACTGATATGATATTATATCAAATTGATATGTTAAAACTTTTTGCTATATGTTAAAACTTTCAAATCGATATTTTTTAACATATATATATATATATCATTAATAATGATTCATTAAAACATTTTTAGTATCATTCTGAAAGAGTTTAATATCAATTTAAGTAAATGATATTATTTTGGATCTGTTATTTGTTAGATTGTGACACATAGCTCTATGTACAAGATGAGTAATCGGCCCTTAGTAAGAAACATTTTTTTGTTTTCAATGCTATCGCTCCCAAACTTGTTATTGATAAATATTATATGCTTCCACATTCCACATCAGATCACTATAGCATCTAGCTGCCTCGATCGGTCGAAAAAATAGTTCTAGTAAGAAAAACTTTTTTGTTGTCAATGGTAGCGTCGTTTTATTTTCCAGTAATGAATATTATCGGTTTTTACGCAATTTTGGAAAGTTTAGTCAAAATCTGATAAATATATCATATAGCTGCCATATAACAAACTGGCAAGCAAACGGTCAAAGTTGTGGTGCCATCTACTGCTGAGTTTGGGGAATAACTCAGCTAAGAATGTTCGATGAAAATCATTTAAAACCTTAATTTGTATAAATTTTATAAGCTACATGGGTATATAAACTTCGGTGGAGCCGAAGTTAGCTTTCCTCTATTTTTATACCCTTGCAAAGGGTATTATAATTTTGCCCAGAAGCTTGCAACGCATAGAAATATTCATTTCCGACCCCATAAACTATATATATTTTTGATCAGGGCGACGAGCTGAGTCGAATGAGCTTTGTCCGTCCGTCTGTCTGTCTTTCTGTCTGTCTGTCCGTCTGTCTGTCCATCTGTTTCACGCAAACTAGTCTCTCAGTTTTAAAGCTATCGAGCTAAAATTTTGCACAGAGTCTTCTTTTTTTTGCACGCTGCTAATATGTCGGAACCGACCGGATCGGATGACTAAATCTTATAGCTGCCATAGGAACCATCGGTCAAAAAACGGGTCTTAGTGAGAAAAACTTTTTTGTTTTCAATGTTAGCGGCCTTAAACTCTGCTATTATTAATATTATAGGCTTTCAGACAGATTTGCAAATTTTGGTCAAGATCGGATGACTATATCTTATAGCTGTCAAAGGAACCATCGGTCGGAAAATGGGATTTAGTGAAAAAACTTTTTTGTTTTTTATGTTAACTTTCTTAAAATAGTTCATTAATAATATTATATGCTTTCAAACAGATTCGCAAACTTTGGTCAGAATCGGATGACTATATCTTATAGCTGTCATAAGACCGATCGGTCGGAAAATGGGTCTTAGGGAAAATAACTTTTTTGTTTTCAAGTAAATCGTTCTTAAGGTCGGCGATTCTTAATATTAAACGCTTTCAAACTAATTTAAAAAAGTTGATCGACATCTGGTGACTATATCTTATGGTTGCCATAGGACCGATCGGTCGAAAATAGTTCTTAGTAAGCATTTTTTTTGTTTTTAATGTTAGCGTCTTTAAACTCACTGATTACTTATTCTGTATGCTTTTAAATATATTTGCGAATTTGGTCGAAATCGGATGACTATATCTAAAGGCTGCCATAAAACCGATCGGTCGGAAAATGAGTCTTAGTGAGAATAATTTTTTTGTTTTCCATTTTATCGTTCTTAAACTCAGCGATATTTTTATTATGATATGTTTTCAAAAAGATTCGCGAAATTTGGTCGAAATCAGATGTTGTCGGAAAATGGGCTTTAGTTAGAAAAATTTCTGATTTTTATGTAAGCGTTCTTAAACTCTGACATTTCAAAAACAGCATTTGCAAGGGTATAAAAACTTCGGCACAGACGAAGTTAGCTTGGCCTTCTCGTTAATCTTCCATTTGACAAATTCATGGCCAAGGTAAGTATCAATAAAAACAATACCATTCGTCTTAAGAACTTTCCTCATGTCATCTTCTTTTCGCCTTGAGTCTAATATACCCTTTATACAGACGCCATAAAGGGTGTCAAAGCAAAGAAAAGCGCAAAACGTAAAAACAAAAGCAGTCAATTATCAACTGCAACGGTTACTTCAGTACGTCTCGAGAAGATCAGCAGCGAGGTCTGCGAAGACTTGCTTACACTTTGTTTCGCACTTTCAATTTACCTACAAAGAACGGCCGACGATAATAAAATGCTTCACGACGACTTCGACGACGGCAACAGTCAGGTGTGTGTATTTAGATGATACTTATCTAATCAAGATTACAAATAGTTGCTCCCATTCATTTGCCACCTAAACAGCTCATACTGGTGCAACAAAATCTACGAACGCTGCCAGTGGAAGTAGTGAAAAATTATGCGGATTATGTAGAGCAACTCGACGTGAGTTACAACTCCCTGAAGGATCTCTCTTGGTTGGCAGAGTTTGAGCACTTGCGGCATTTGGTGCTGGACAGCAATCGAATGCACGAGTCTCAACTGAGGACCTTAAAGCAGTCACTGCCCCAACTGGAGGTGCTCATGCTGAACAAGAATGAGGTTGGTTGAGGTTAATTTTGTGCTGCTTATCACTGTCCGGAATATACAATTACAGTTCAGTGACCTGCCCACCACAGTCCAGCTCATCAGGCGTCTGTTTCCCAATCTGCAGTATTTAAGTCTGCATGGAAATCCCATTTGTCCCGACGGTCTGGAACTGCAACCCTTCTCAAGCTACTTGCAATACGACTATGCATACTACAGGTTCATTGAGTCAAGGCCACGAGTGGCATATCTATTATTAGCCTTACTGTTTGTTTCATGATGTTTTTTTCCGCGCAGCAATTACATTGCAGACTCGCTAAGTAAACTGAAATTTCTGGATCATGGACTGGTTCAACGCACCTATCAGTACGAAAGCTTTCCGATCAGAACCTATGGCCCAGCCGGGAGACAACAGATAAAAACGACAAGCTTTTAAAGGTACACTACTTACAAGACGATGTGGATGGACAATTTAATATTTTAAAACTTATTTATGAAAACTATGTTAAGTGTATGTTGTATTATTAAAAACAACTATTTGTACGATGCTTTCCCGCTTTGCTGGGCATTAGACAAATTAGCCATTTCTAACCTATTTGTTTCAGAATGGAATATCTCAACTTAAAAAAAATCGTAGAAATGCTTGCGTGATTTTTTTAAGCCCTTAAAGGGCGGTATCCACGGGTCGCCAAAAAATTTCTTGTGAAAAAGTTGATATTCCGCAGATTTTTAACAGAGTCTGCTAAGCCTATGGTCATAACACGATAACACAATATACTCTGTCGATAAACGTTTCAAAGAAACCTTGCGCTGCTCTGGCGCTGTTAAATATGCCCGCGAACTTATAAACAACAACACCTTGCAAAATTATGAATATATTATTAAATGAAATTAATATTAAATTAATAGTTATCATTATGACTTTTGACAATCTGCAGTATTAGCGCAGTGAACGTTGGTAGCTGCCTCTTCAGACATTTTCTTTAAAATTGTGTCTGGCACAATCAATGGCATTAAATGTAGTTCGATGTAGTCCCGAGCAGCGGCACTTAACGAACACCTCGCACTTGGCTGCCACGGCAAAGATTTCGTTCATCTCGATTGGAAAGCAATTCGCGCATTTCTGGCGATTTACCTCCGTAAAGTTGGTCAGGTCAGCATGATGATCTTCTGGATGTACTGCTGTAGCATGTGGGACTTGGCGGTGTATATAGTTCCGCTGAACTCGAAAATGGTATTGGGCAGCGGTCCCTGGGTAGCACTTGCACTTGGCGACGTAGTCGGGGCCCTGTCAGGGAAACGTTAAGAAATGGAAGTGATTTATAAAGTTGTAGTTTGATTTGCCCATTTCTTACCTTGATATAATTGGCATTGATGTAAGGCACATCCTCGTTGCCAGATCCGCATTTGCTCGGTCACCTTTAGGGGGTCATTACATTATCCGCTATACTACCGCTTGATAGGAGGCCAGCAGTTCGCTGTCCACTGAACTGGGAGCGGGCATTTGGTTTGTGGCCGTTTTACTGTCGCGATCATTGAGCACCGGCGGCTGTTCAATGATTTTCCTTTTGGTCTGGTAGCTGTGATCGAAGACATAGTTGAGGCAAATCAAATCGAATTAATTGAGGGGACTGGAGTGTGAAGTGTTTGAATGCTGGCCAAATAGATTTTAAGCTCCTCGCTTGTGGTTTGTGATGACCGTGCTCCGGTCCGCCGGTGTTCTCTGGCGGGTTTCCGAGTGTTTCTTATCCGCCAAGTCCCGCACCTCGCTAGTCACTTTCACGGCGTTTATTAAAATCAGCTTGCCATTAGGTGACGCTTTCTGCAGGAATCTTTTTTGGATTTTCAATTTGGCCATTCAATTTCGCCGCACAAATTAGAATAAAAACCTATTTTGTTCACGTCACGGCAAAAAAGAGGCGTTAACAGCACTTAAAGCACATAACAGCGCTTGAACAAAACGTAGTGGCAAACGTAAGCATTTTTCGCGATTGGTAGAAACCGAATTTGAAACGGCCACACACAAAAGTTCCTTAGCAGTTTTTTTTATATAGAGTTTTTCATTTCGCGGCCGATTTTGTGCCCATGGACAGCGCCGTTAAGAAATAATACAATACGATAATATCATCGAAAGATGAAAAAAAATAATAAGTGAGTTTCGCACAAATCGAGCCTCAGAATGTTAAAAAAATAGAATGCTATCTTCTGCTCGGCCGAAGTTTATATACCCATGTAGCTTGTAAAATTTAAACAGATTAAGGTTTTAAATGATTTTCATCGAACATGCTCAGCTGAGTTATTTCCTTATCTCAGCAATAGATAGCGAAACTACATTGACCATTTTAGCTACTAGGTTCGATAAGTAACTAACTTTATTAAATATCACTTAAGCTAACAATTATTGTTTGATTGTAAAGCGCGATGCTGCCGCCAGCCGCCTTGGCGGGAGCCCAGCCAGAAACTGAGCGCTAGGGATGGCGCGTGTTGTCGTTCTGCTATAAATGGTGTGACCAGAGGTGGCCAGGGCTGCCACACCATTTGCTTGCCAGTTTGTTATATGGCAGCTATGTATATGATATATTCATCCGATTTTGACCAAACTCCCCAAACTTGTGTGGAAACTGATCATATTCACAACTGGAAGGTATAAAGAAGCTACCATTGAAAACAAAAATGCTTTTCTCACAAGAACTACTTTTTCGACTGATAGTTCCTATGGCAGCTATATGCTATAGTCATCCGATTTGGATCAAACTTGGTAGAGTTGTGTAGTAGCATATAATAGCATTGAAAACAACAAAGTTTTTCTTACTAAGACTTTTTTTCAGAAATATTTTTTGTATGGCAGCTATACTACATAGTTGGCCGATTTTCACAAAACTTGGTGGAATTGTGTAGAGAGCAGAGGAAACTTAGAAAGACGAGGTTTGGGGACGTTTGCTTTGAAGACAAAAAAGTTTTTCTCATTAAAACTACTTTTTCGACCGATAGTTCCTATGGCAGCTATATGCTATAGTCATCGGATCCGGGTGGTTCCGACAAATGTGCAGCGTATTTGTACCAAAAGGCTTCCTGCTAAGTATGGTTAAGATAGCTTTAAAACTGTCGGAGGAGATAGCATAGAAACAGAAGAACAGACGGACATGGCTATATCAACTCAGCTCGTCTTCCTGATCAAGAATAAATATACTTTGTGGGGTCGTAGATGCTTTCTTCCTTCATTTTATGATGAAAATATAAGGATTATTTTACTATTCAGGTTCTAGAATATTTAAATCAAATAAATTGTAACATTTCAATTAGCTTTCTTAAAATTTATTTGTTTACGTTTAGCGTTAAAAAATTTTTAAAACCAAGTTTTTCAAATGAGTCGACAAATTTCGGTGTAAGGAAAATATCTAATTTATTTATTTATTTAGAGTCGACAAACAAATGCTGTCAACAAAAGTATAAATACGTTACAAAAAAATTTTATGAGCTAAGGAAGCCGATCAAAGAAAATCTAATCAAATTACAAAATAAACTAATAACGACTCCGACACGGTGGGGGTATTTTATTTGCCCGTCCGGCCAGCTACCCCTATTCACAGCCGATTGTAGTCAGAGACGTTATTAGAGCTAACAAAAACTTTAATAATATAGAGATCGAGAAAAGGGAGAGAGAGGAAAACCCAAAACCTATAGTTATGTAGGAGCAAAGGAAAAAATAATGCTTAAGTACATAAGATAGCAATCAAAGTCAAATCATCAGCGCCAGTCAAAAGAATTATAATAAACTTAAATTAATTTGCATTTTAATACATTAGTTGTCATGAAGGTCAATATGAGTTTATTTAAAGACATATAATGAAATCTGGGTAATTTTTTACTATCAGGCAGAGATTAAAACCGAAACTGAAGGTAACTTTGTTGGCCGATCGCCTTACTCCGGCTACGGTTATATCACGGTTATGGGATATCTGTTACGTAACGGGTAACGGTTAGTAACCTTATTTCGATTGGGATTCTGTTACTGTTTCCTTTATCACTAGCGCGACCTTGCAACCGAATATTTCTTTATTTTATTATCTTAAATTAGTTCACTTTGGTTATTTCCTTATGAAGATATGATAAAACATAATGTTTTAAGCACTTTTATTTTTTTTGTTCTCGTTGGACCTTTTGGTGCCCATATTCAGTTTTTGAAAATCTATGTAACATCCAGAAAGAAGCATCTCCGATTCTATAAAGTATATGGGCATTTACACAGAAAAGTCCACCAAGACCAAAAAATTGAAAGTGCTTAAAAACACTTTTTTATCATATTTTCATGCGGAAACAATCAAAATGAACTAATATGAACCAATCTTAAATATATTCTTAGCCCAATTCGAGATTTTTGAATGCAAACTCGCGCAAGCGCCATTTTTCTCATTTGGATCCGTTTTGTTGTCATAAAAATGCCTTTAGATTGTATTGATTTTTGGTCTCTAAAATATTTCTAAAGATACAATAAATATAAAATAAGACACCATAAGAAATTATGTGATTGCAATTAACTGTTAGTTTTTGCTTTATATTGTAACACAATTAACATAAATAAAATGAGGATATTTTAGTTACGTAACGTCAGGTAACGTCACGTCAGATAATTATGCAAATAAATAAAAATTTTGAAAATATTTTTGAATAAGGTTACCTGCAAAATAAACTTGTATTATTTTAAATCGTGCCAAAAAAAATGTTATACAAAAAGTTTTACCAATTCGCAGAGTTTTGCAGTTTTCGAAAACAAGTCAAAACCCACTTCCGTTTTGTGTAACGTCACGCCAGCACATATTTTTGCTTATATCTTGAACTCTTTATGATCGATGTATGTCATTGTTTTTGCTGATTGTCGTGATACTTAATTGCTACCCAAATGTAAAACAATCCTTTTAAAAATTCAAGATTTTCATATTTTTTAAAAACATTTTATCGTACAAACGTAACGTCACGTCAGTTTGGAAATGCCCATATATATTCTTGATCAGCAGAGCTGTAATATAATCATTACATAACGTATTTAATTAATTTTCATTACCATAAAAAAATTTTTTAGATAATAGAAAAACAACTCCTGATTACGATTTTTGAATGATGTGCCTGTAAAGTGGGATTATTGAGTAATTGTTGTTGAAATGTTGAACTATTATGTATTTGCAGGTGAAAATTATGATTTTTTACAAATCAAGTTTGGAAAACACCAAATTTAACTGTTTGCTAATAAAGGAAACAAAAACCAAGCTAATAATAGCCATCATTTTATTGAATTATGACTAGACATAGAATTTTATGCACTTTTTTAAATGAAGGTAGATTGAGGTGAAAATAAGAAAATTTTCAAAATTTTCATTTAAATATTTAAAAAAGCGCAGGCGTTGGCAAATGAAATGTGTACATTGAATGGTCTAAAATATTGGGAAATTTCCAAATTTTCCATAAAACCTAAGACTATTATGAAGATTCGAGAGAGGGCCAGAGCACACAGGTAAATAAAGGTGAGGAACAAATGGTCAAAAAAATCCCAAATTTTCAAAAATTCTCATTTGAGTTTAGATTACTCTAGTTTGCAGCCATTTCTACTGGAAGTATTTTAAAGTGTAGTTTGAATTGGTGATCTTAAAAACCGATTTCAAAAAATTTTTTATGGCATCGTTTTTTAAAAATGAATTTTTTTTAATTTTTTCGGTAGGTGCACTTTCATTTTGAGCAATATCTCACTTCATAATCGTTAGATGGAGTCAAGCAAGATATGAATCGAAAGGTACTGGAATTGTCATCAATCGCAAAATACACTGTTTTCAAATCGGTTAAGTAGTTTGAATACAATGATCAAAAATATATCAAAAAAATCGATTTTTTGTTCGAAAACGCAATAAATTTCATTCCAAAACGTCTTGGAAAAATATTTAAAAATTCAAAAAACTATTTTTATTTTTTCTACTTAAAAGACGCACTTCTACGAAAAAATGAGACATCGAAATTTGCAAAATTTTTCATATAACCAAAGACTTTTATGAAGACTTAATAGACGGCAATACTGGACGGCTATATATTGGAAGTGTAGACCGAACCGTATAAAAAAATCACAAAACTTCCAAAATTATTATTTGAGCTTAGATTTTTCGCGAAATTTGCAAAATTATATGAGTTTTGGGAATCATTAAGATTTGATAGATGGCAATTGTAGACCAAAAATGGTTAGATCCAAATGTCCTAAAAGTCGCGAAACTTTCAAAATTTATGATCAAGCATGATCAAGTGGTCCAAAAAATACGGATATATACAAAATTTTATGATAAGTTCAGATTATCATGAAGATTTAATTGTTGGCAATAAAAGGCGGGTAAATTGGACGTGTCGGTCAATCGGTTTAAAGAAATTTAAACATTTGCAAAATACTGATATAAATTTAGATTGACACGAAGCCGGGTAAATCGACGGGTAAATAGGAGGTTTAGATCATAAGAAAGTTTTAGATCAAGGCGCCATGCGCTTTCTGATTTTTCGTGTGAAAAGTTTATTGTAAATTTAATGGAAAAAATAAAATTTTTATTATTTAAAAAAAAAACCTGTAATATAAACCATGAAGTTTATAATTGGGCTTTTAAATAATTTCATTTTAAACCTAAAAATGCATGAATAATTCAACTTTTCAACAACAATTACTCAATAAATTCCACTTTACAGGCACACTTATTCAAGTAATTGTAAAAGTAATTAAATTTTGTAATATTCACTAGTTCTTCCAAGTTACAATTACGACTATTCAAAAATGGTAATCAGGAATTGTTTTTAATTATCTGAAAAATGGGAATGGAAATGGAAATTCAAGTTTACAGCTCTGTTGATCAGCATTAACAGCAAGTCGATATCTGCATTTGCGGATAACCAGTCATAGCCGGTTAACAGTACCGAAACAGAAACAAATATATAGGTTAATTTCGATTCGCAAGTACGTTTCAAAAATCAAGCTGAAATGTTTTTAAGTATGGCCATTTTCAAAAAATTGCGAAAAAGCTGGTTTTTTAATTAGGAGGAAAACTAATTTTATAAATCTGTGAATATCTTCTGTTATTGTTTGTTGTTATTAAAGCGGAAAAATTTGATTTTAAGCATAGAATAAAAAACATACATTCATTGTATAATCTTTGTTTTAAGGTAATTAAATATCCTACTTATCCTTCATACACAACATTTCAAGCTAATGCATTGGCAATGGTTTAATAAGGCGCTATTAAGGCTTATATGGACAACTTTGCTTCAAATTAAAAAATTGTAAGTGCAATTTTCATCAAGATTAATTTTTAAAGTAAAAAATGAATGTTTACGCAAATACACATAATTTCAATGACTTGATTGTTCATCATAGAAGACATAGTTAGAATGTTGCATCTTTTCTTGCAAAATTTATTCTGGGTCTGGGGCTAGGTTCTTTGTGATCAAAGTTAAAAAATTAGTGATTTTATATAATCCTATGATGAGCAGCTTTAAAAAGGCGGATAATACGGATAGCCAAATGTGAGCTAAGTCGATTTGCTGAATAAATGAGAATCCAAATATGGGGCCGCTTTTCTCTGCCGTGTTTTTCACAACGATTTCGAAATTAATATTGCACTTTATTTTATTTTTTATATGAGTCCCCATAGAGTGCATTTACTTTTACTATCCAAAATCTTTCTGAGTGAACAAAGGGTCAAAAAGAATGCAAAAGCAACCATTAGAAACTATGTGATTGCAATTAACATTATATTTTTGCTTTGCATTATAGCAGAAACCACATAAATATAATGATGGAAAAAAATTTCCCGTGCGACATATCCCGTGCGAAAATGTTTAAAAAATGTTAAGTAAAAATGATTTTTAGGTAAAATAATAACCATTTCTAAGAGACATAAATGCAAAACATTCTAAGGTTAGTCACATTAAAATATTTCGTCAGTATCCGCTAAAATCGGTGTTTGAATTTAGCACCAGTCTTAGGGCTAATTAAGGGCCGATTTCTCATCATCTACATAGAGCTATATGTCAAATAAACCCTGCAAAAATTTTTCGGGTTCCTTATCTCTCTCGTCAAAAAGCGAGTTTGGCGAGAAGTTTGAGTTTGAGAGAAGAGTTTTCTGATAGTTTGGCGATTTACACAAACAAAATACATATACCTTATGCACCGCATTCTTTACATACAAGGGATAATTAAGCGATATTAGGTTTCGCTTTTTTTCATCCAATCGGTAAATTGGCGATATATCGCAAAAAAAATCGCCTTGAAGACATGAATGCGATTCTAGTCGCAAATTGGAATTTCACTATTTAGATGGACTGAGTAAGGAATTCGTTTTTGAGAATTTAAAGCAAGCAAAAATTGGTGTATGTTTTCTATACAAGTACATCTTATTCAATATAAGTAACACATTAGATGGTTTGTTTTTCACGCGCTGCGTGGCGCAGCCGTCTAAGGCGTCGTTCCAAACGTGTGTTCAGTTCAACGGCCCCGAGTTCGAAATCGAATAAGTTTGATTAATTTGTTGTTTTTCGGAATAATACAAATAAAAAATCGAATCCTCCAATATAAGAGATATCATGGAAATGCCCATATGGACTCTGTGTATCTTTGGTACAGATTAAGATAATAGCGTTCTAAAGGTATGGCGAAGAAGCACTATAGAATATTGATATTATCGTCCCGTACACGAAATGGAAGACTCACACAAATCAATTAGTTGATACATCAAATGTAAGCTAAGGTAAGCGCTTCAAGTCTACAAACATGCCAATGAAATGATCCGAACCAAACCGTTTTGTTTTGTTTCAGGAGCATGATAGCTCGCTTTGGCTTTTGGTATTAGCGGTTCAGAGCCGATTTGCTCCATTGGAAAAAAGTTTCGTAAAGTTAAAATGCCAATCAGTCAGATGATTAATTATAAAGTTTATCCAACCGTTATTTCTGCAAGAACACCACCCTGTACTTGAAACTAAGATAAGCTTTTATTGTACAAAGCTTAAAGTCAAGACAACAACTTTTTAATCAAAAGCTATTGAGCTTTTAAAGCACTCTTGTTGGTTAATCAATAAAGAGTGCATAAAGAAAGAAAGCTTAATAAAGCAGTACCTAAAAACCAAACCAATTACCTAAGCATTTTTAATGCGCTACAACAAAATTAGGTATTTCTCTCTCAAATATTTCAAGCATAAATATATCCAATAAATCATATAAATTATTAAGTCCATAAAAAAATCATTGCATATTTCCTTATAAATATATGCGGCCCCTTTAAAAAGTCATAGGACCAACATTCGGCGGACCTGTAGAGCATGCCGGCCGGCATAAACAGAGATAAACTTGGGCAATAAGGTGGTGATAAACCACACAACAAAACAGAACTTTGAAGCTGAAAACAAGCGAACTGGCATTATCAGGGAGCCTATAAAAGCATCTGCCGGCAGAAACAGTCTCAGTGTTGTGCCAGCTCTCAATTAGCTCAATTGCCAGTTGCCTTGCCTTCGCGTTTGATTCTCTGCTGTTCAATATGGCCGATCCCAACACCCAGCCCAAATACACAAAAGTAAGTGATTTACAAGTGCTTTGAACCAAAATTTAAGTTTCGAAGATCAGGTGAGTTGTGAGAATGCTATGTAGCACATATGTTTAATTGTTGGCGATAAGAAACAAAATCAATTCTCTATCGAGTATCTAATGAAAAAGCAACTTTTCAACGTGGTGAATGTTTAAGTGTTTTTCTGTCAAGTGTGTCCAGTCGACAACTTGTTTGTGTAGCGTTTTGGCTGATATTGTATGTACATATACATATGAGTGTAGTATGTATACGCCTTCTTTTTATGTGCAGGAGAGAGGACACTCGCCTAACTTGTGTCTTAAAAACATATACAGGGTGCTATTTTGCTGAAATGTTTATCAGTGGGTGTTTGCCAGCAACTAAGTATACAAATCTTCGCTGTTAGTTGATAACGTAAAGTTGTAGAACAGGCCAAAGATGATAAGCCAAACCGCTGCTGGGTGCCTAATCTAAATATAAGTTTTTATATTACCGAATATTCTTAGTGATGACATTATCAGCCGTGCTCCCATTTTCACTTTCGCAAAAAAATTATGTAATTTTGTTTTGTTTATGGTGAATTTCAACAATGCAGTCAGTTCGCCGTGAATTTTTCCTTCTAAAACACAAAAAAAACAAGTAAGAAAGTCGGTCAAGCCCGACTGTAATATACTCTGTAACTGCAGTTGCAGCTGAATGCAACGCTGCTGCTGAGCTCATAACTTGAGTATCGTTCATCCGATTTTCTTTGTCATTTCTTCGGCAAATCGATAAATAATCTTGATTACTTAAGGCACAAACCATTTATCTACAAAACTGTGGAAGATATGACTTTTTTCAAAATTGCGGGGGCGGGTGGGGGCGTGGGAAAAATTGAAAATAAACTTAATCTGCCTGAAGTATAAGAAATTTATGTCTGAAGGTTCAAACCCGTGGTAAAGTGTAAGGTTCGGTTCAAGGACCGGTTCCTGTACTAATCGAGCCCAAGGTTTTGGTTCGAGTCTGGGTTCATAGATTGTTAAATAGTTGACTGATTTTTGCCTCAACATTCAGTCCAAATTTTTACATATTCTTACTTGATCAGTTGAACGCGTCTAGATTACCAAGCTATGTATGTAAAACGTCAAGTTGACTGGACCACATTCCTTATTGTTATCATTCATAAGTGTTCTAAAAAGTGTTTCAAAAGTGCCTGGTCTTTGAATTTTTGAAACCTTACCTTCTACTACCCAGCCAGCATTTTATGAAATTTCTGATCACATTTGAGTCTGTGTTGAGTCCTCTGTCCGATTAAAATGGTCATAAACTATACTTTTGTCGGGAGAATATGGTGCCCAAGCCGAGGAACTTGTTAAAAGATCGTTTATAACCCGTTTTTCTCATCAGTTTTGATTCAATTTCGTGTCATATTTTCAATCATTTGCGAGTCTTTTTTTTGGTCGTACTTCAATTAATCACGTTTTGAGCACATCCATGAGTCATTTCCGAGTCCTCTTTTAATCGAACATTAATTTAATCTCGTTAATCTTCAAAAGAGCTTAAAATGAACTCATCAGGGCGATTCTTGTTAAAATGATCTTCCAAATGCATTTGCTTTCCCCTTTTCCGACTATTCTTATGTGTTTCTTTCTTCTCGAAATCGCAATATGGATTGGATTTCAAAAAAGCATTTTAAATTGTCAGCTCTAGCGTTTCTGTACTATACTATAAAATAGTTTTTTTCGGTCATAATATTGAGAAAACTAGAAAAGATCTTAAGAAATTGACTTAAATGATTGTTTGAACCGAACCTTTTCTTTGTATACGGAGGGTTCGGTTCGGCTTCAGGTTCGATGAATCCGGAAAACCATTTGGGGTTCGGTTCAGGACTGGTTGTATTAAACCTCTATCTCTGATGTCTGTTTGTTCATACGAACGGACAGATAGACATGACTATATCGACTCGGCTGTTAATGCTGATCAAGAATATATATACTTTATGGGGTCAGAAATTAATCCTTCTCCCTGTTACATACTTTTGCCCAAACTTAATATACTCTGAGTAACTTTGGTACAGAGTATAAAAATTTATTATATACATAGCTCTCCCATCCCATAAAGCTGACGTAATGATCTTGAAAATTGTCTTTACCTTCTAAAACTGATGATTGCTTTGCTCACACTGGCGTATTTGTTCCATCTTTACCAGAGATCTGCACGAGTTCACTGCAACTACAAGAGTACTGCATTCGTACTTGATATTTTTCCAACTAGAGTGTCTCCAACCATTGCAAAAAATGTATGCAGTGTTTACAAAACTCATTGCATTCTTATGCTTCGCGTTGAAGTGCGAATGATACCCGACACATTTCGTATGGCACATTTTTATACTCGTACAAGCAAAGAGCGGGTGTTGATGGAATCCCTTCAACAATTTTTAACAACGCTCTTTGTATTTGTCTCTCTTTCTCTCTTGAGATAACAACAACAACATAACGCGTGCTTTTTGAAAAATCGAGAAGAGAGTGAAAGCAATGAAAGCAATTCATATCCATGTGCAACTGTGAACAACTGAACAAGAACAACTGAACAAGACTCACTGAACCAAAATGAACAATTGAAGAAGAACATGTTCACTTGTTCAGTTCAAAGAACAACTCAATTTTGTTCACCCACTAATGAACCACCCAACACTAAAGCAGAATCAACCACTTTGACAGACTATCATATAATACACTCAGTCGTAAAAATAAGACAAGTGTTTGACTGGACTGGAAAATGTCGAGTGTCAGTCACACCGCATACCAGTGGCGTAGATAGGAGGTGAATAAAGGTGCCCAATTTAAATCCAACGTTCTCGGTTGTTATCCTCTGTGTAGGATGTTTGTTTGTAGAAACTGAACGGATTGGATGAAACGATGTATCCTTTAACTAAAATGTGAAAATCTTTTTTGTCTTCAATGGTCCTTTTCTTAAGTTTATATTTCTACCAAGTTTGATCAAAATCAGATGATAGCGTAGCTTCTAGACTTAACTATTCTATGATGACTATTAATTTAAGCGGGGTTACCTTTTAGGAAATGCTCTAGTAGGCTACATTAATTTTCGTCTAACGAAAACGCCCTATGAGAAGTCCCAAATAATTGACTTTTGTTGTGTCGAACGAATTGTTTTGTACTTGAACTTGACATTTGAAATCGTGACTATAATTTTTAAATTACCCAACATTGTCGCGTGCCGTCTTCGAATTGAAATGGGTCATTTAGTATGCTGACAAGTTGCTAGAACACACAATAGCCGATAGGCTAATAACAGGTTTAAAATGACTTTGAATAAACTGCTAAGACAACAGCTGATCCGGGTGAGTCGTAGGCGAATGTCAAGTCTCACCTACGAACATTGCCAGCCAGCTCATTGCATGGTAGGGGAGTAATTGATAACCTATTACTAGATAATAATTAAGCTCTGTTCTGTCTCAGCTCTTCATCAATAATGAGTTCGTTGACGCCGTCTCGGGCAAGACCTTTGCCACATGCAATCCAGCTACCGGCAAGGAGATAATTAAAGTGGCTGAAGGAGATAAGGTAAGCTGAACTTTAACCCATGATATTATCAGAGACAAATGTATCTCCGTTCATTCGGTAGGCCGACGTAGATTTGGCTGTGGTGGCCGCCAAGAAGGCTTTCCATCGCAACTCCGAGTGGCGCAAGATGAGTCCACTGCAACGCACTACTTTGATGAACAAGTGAGTCATATGAACTGATACTTGTGCTTCCCATGCTTACTGTTTTTACTCTCTCCGCAGGCTCTGTGAGCTAATGGAGCGCGACAAGAACTTCCTGGCCAGCCTAGAGACGCAAGACAATGGCAAGCCTTTTGCGGAGGCACTCTTCGATGTCACCATTTCCATAATGACGCTGCAGTACTATGCCGGCTGGACCGATAAGTTCTTTGGCGATACCATTCCAGCTGGTGGCTTCATCTCCATGACTCGCAAAGAGCCGGTAGGTGTGGTGGGGCAGATTATTCCGTGGAACTATCCACTGTTGATGCTGGCCTGGAAATGGGGACCTGCCTTGGCCGTTGGCTGCACCCTTATTATGAAGCCGGCCGAGCAGACACCGTTGACAGCCCTGCACATGGCTGCTTTGACCAAGGAGGCCGGTTTTCCTTCTGGAGTGATTAACGTGATCAATGGATTTGGTCCCACAGCCGGTGCAGCCATCAGTGAGCATCCCGATATAGCCAAAGTGGCGTTCACGGGCTCCGTGGATATTGGACGTATTGTCATGGAGGCGGCCGCCAAGTCGAATCTAAAGCGGGTGTCCCTCGAGTTGGGTGGTAAGAGTCCTGTAGTGGTATGCGAAGATGCAGATGGTAAGTATTCTGGTCCGTTAGCGAGTGATTCGTATACTAAGCCTATTAGTCAACTTCACTTTCCAGTTGATTTTGCCGTGGAGACCACTCACGAGGCACTGTTCTCCAATCATGGCCAGAGTTGCTGCGCTGGCAGCCGCACCTATGTCCATGAGAAGATCTATGATCAGTTTGTTCAGAAGGCCGCGGCCAAGGCCAAGGCTCGCAAAGTGGGTAATCCCTTCGAGGATAATGTACTGCAGGGTCCACAAATCGATGAAGAGATGCTTACTAAGGTCTTGGGCTACATTGAGAGTGGACAGAAGCAGGGCGCCAAACTTCAAGCAGGAGGCAAGCGCATTGGCAATGTGGGTTACTTTGTGGAGCCCACTGTCTTCTCGGATGTCAAGGACGATATGCGCATTGCCCAAGAGGAGGTTAGTCTTCATACTGAAAGAATTGGCACAACTTAACATAACTTTTTCCTACCTCCAGATCTTCGGCCCAGTGCAGTCGATCTTCAAGTTCAGCTGCATTGACGAGATGATTGATCGGGCCAATAATGTGCAATATGGTCTGGCCGCTGGCATCATCACCAACGACATCAACAAGGCCATGAAATTCGCTAATAATGTGGATGCTGGTTCGGTCTGGATCAATTGCTATGATGCTGTGCTCCCCCAGACACCCTTCGGTGGTTACAAGCACTCTGGCATTGGTCGCGAACTGGGCAAGGATGGCTTGGATAACTATCTGGAGACCAAGACGATCACCATGAAGCTGCTTTAAAATTGACAAGGCAGATTCTTATCGTATACATAAATGTAATATTTGCGTTTTATTTGCACCGTTTTGTGGTTTTAGTGGTTAGTTGATCGCTTTTCAAATTAAACATGTAAAAGGAAGTTACAAAAGAGTTAATACTAAAAAATACCGCATGCATTGTTATAGCGGAACACATAATTGTTGGGATATGTCTATAAGTATAATGCTATGGAGATATTAATAGCACAACTTCAGGAGATTCGTCATAATATCTAGCATGTATTAAACACAAGTATCAAAGTTGGTTCATATATTTAGGTCTTATATGCTTCTTATACTCTGTTTTGTACTTGGACTGTAGGTTGAATTAAACAATGACATTTTCCAAGGACTAACACGACCCAAGCAGGAAGAAAAATCACGAAAAAATATTAAATTCCCACTCAGCACGGCTCCATATTTTTATACCCGTTACTCGATGAATAAAAAGTCACGTAAATGTATGTCCGTCCGTCCTTCCGTCAGTATGGAACCTAAATCTAAGAGACTAGAAGGGCTAGCGGAAGCAAAATTCAAATGTATGCATGATCTGCACGCAGATCAAGCTTATTTATAATTTTTTCCACGCCCCTCCAGCCCCCGCAATAAGAATTTATGAATTGGTCCTAAAATTTTGAAAAGATATCGAGCTCATATTTTACTTGGGAATGCCCAATGTATATAGTCTCTAAAATCAGATAATACAATATTTAGAAAGTAAGGATAGTAAATAGCAAAGATATAAAAAAAAACATTTATTTAATCAATTTTGGGATCAGCATGCGCTCTCTGCTAACATTATGTTAATATGTTAACATTAATGTTAGTGCCCTGTTAATCAACATAAAGAAAGGCTATTAAACATTTCTTCCACTGAGTAACGGGTATAACGAAGTCGGGCAGGGCCGACTTCTCCTTACGCTCTCGTTTTTAGTGATAAGCCCATCGATAGGGCAGTATTCTGCATCCATGACTAAGATAGTTTGGACATAAAAATGCATTTTGATTCCTTTATCTTGCTTAAAAGAAATTTAGAGCAATAATATCACTAGTTCACAGAATTTCCAATCGCAAACATTTGGCAGTTATTCCCTGTTTCTGCTGAGCTCAGAAATCAAGTCTAAACATTTTTTGGTGCCGCCGTTTTCGAGATATCATGATAAAGCTCATTTTTCGATTGGGAAGAAAAGTTACTAAGTACAATAAAATGAGTATATCATAAGTTAACGTTTGTTGATTTTAATGCGCTAAAATTTTCTTAAGACGTTATTAAATGGCTCATTAATCATTTCATCATTATAGTATTCATTTTATTCCGATGGTTGATTTCGGAGCTATTCAGCGGTGTCACAGAAATCTCTACAGATTTCATCTTCATCTTCATCATTGCAAATCGCTCGAAAAAATCGTCGGTGTCACAGAACTTCAAGAGATTTCATTTTCTTATTTGAAAATCTAGTTATAACAGAAGCTGTTCCAATTGAACCATCATCTGTAAAAAAAAAGGCTGCATCTCTTGCAAAAAATTTTTTAAATTTTTTAAAATTATAATTCAAATTTATATATATTTAGTTCATATTCTCCAAAAATAAAATGCGAAATTTAAAAATGTGTTCGCGCCACTCATGAAGTGTGACTTGCCAGCCCTCAGTCAGCTGGCTCTTACATAGATGGCGAACAAGCTGCATATGGCGCCACTTGAGGTGGCTGCTTTTGACAAATACGAAACACTTTGGTTGGTTTTGCGAATAAATATTAAAACGCAAATTGCAATGTTGAAACTAATCAAATAATTTATTCATTTGATGCAACATATCCAGAAAAATAATGTTGTTTACATTTCGAAATCTAATTTTACTTGTCAAAATTGTTTGGGTGGTGAATTTAGCTAAATCTCCTGACAAAACACGAGAGATTTGAAACCAACCGAAAGAGATTTCTGTGACACCGAGAATTGGTTTTGGGTTGGAATTTGCTTGGAAGAGATTTCTGTGACACCGCTGATTAAGACTTATATCGACAAATTTGCTTTAAACTGATCAGAATTTAGGTGAAATTTTCAACAAGAATAATATTTTATTTTTGTGTTGGTTGTCAAAGGCACATCTAAATATTACAAATATAATGAACAATATTTCATTGAAATCTATTAAATAATACAGAAGTTATTGGCATTAAAGTAAAAAATGAATATAAAGTGATGTAGTTACAATTTTTAATTGTTCATCACAGGAGGCATCGTTTTTCTTGCCAAATAAATAAGACGCCAGGTCTAGTTATTGGTTGATAAATGACTTGATTTCGGACTTAATTTTTGGACACGATTTTACATATGAAATAACTGCCAAAAGTTAGGGATCGCTAAATTTGTGTTACCAAGTAAACTAGAGCAGTGTTTCCCAGTCATAGCTGCTGGGAGCACTATCGGCAACTTCACCGAATGCATGCCGATGTCATGCATCACTGAGTTTCAGAGAGAAACAGTCACATTTTTCGTCCTTTCTTTTTGGGGAACCCTGAACTAGAGTATTCAGAACTTTCAATAAAAGTGCAACGATTAACTAAATTCTTTAAATGGTATTTAGGATTCATAAAGGACGAGTGTACATCAGAGGCATCGGAATTGGTTCTTGAAATTTACTGAAGGTCAAGCGATCATGGTAAAAGGGTTGCAACCTGACTTATGCCGATTTCTCTTCATCCAGATAGCTGCTCTGTGTCAGATAAACTTGCAATTTACTCTGATATATGTAAGATTATGTGACAGATAGATCTACATATGTAAAAGACTAGAAATCGGCGCTTAAAGAATTTATAAGAGACTAATTACTTTTACATATTTTGAAATCCCAAATATGTCTTAAACTTGACATATATAGTATATCTTAAGATAGTTTAATAGCAAAGCAAATATCTCTAATCATTTGGAGTATTTAGCCTTTTGCGATGAAATAGGACTTGTTCTATTTGATTAAAGATTCTCTTTAGAGAATTTTGACAGCAGACAATTTGGAGATATATGACTATTATAAAGGCAGCTTTAGTCTTCCAGAAAAATCTACAACGATCTTTTACTAGCGAAATTGCTAACGTTTCAGTACAAGGCCTCAGGAGAGAGTTTAGCAGTGATGAACAAGGGCATGAGCATTAAAAAAAATTATTGTTCATGAAAGAACGACCAGCCCTTGTTAAATTAATGACCGGAGGGACGCCATATTTTTAGTTACTGATTTCTGAAATGTTCTATAACTGCCGTGGTCCAGATGAACCTGGTAAAAACTAAATTGACCTAACAGAATGCAGTGAAGGGTGTAAGCAGCAGGGGCTAAGTATCCGAATCATAAAATCCTGCTCTTTTGATAGTACAAACGAGTGTAAGGAAAGTTGTGCTTTAAAAACTGATTGCACAACTTCATCAAAAGAATATTCCTTAAAAGAATTATAGCTTTTTGACAAGATATTTATATGAATTTTTTTCCAAATCTAGAAACTTTTAACTGTCATATTCTGAAAACACTGCATTGTGGTAGTACAAAAGTGGGTAAACCACCCACAATAAAATTTGATGCTTCTTCGAAATTTTAAGTGTATGTGTACGATTTTATTTAATCGCAAGCTTTGTTCAGCGAGCTACTTTTATTCATTTAGTCTCAAACTAAAAAAGTTCCTATCTACGGCAGGTGAATCGAAAGAAGCTAAGAAGATTTTCAATGAATCAGTAGACCATTTCTGCATATTGTATTTCTTAAAAATTCCCATGATGATCAATCATATGATAGATTTTTTTTTGCCCTTAAGCTTTATTTGTATGCCCTGTAATCACCAACAACGCATAATAAGGGTATCATGACGTTGTGTAAATATATGAAGGAAGGATCCTATAAAGGATATATATTCTTGATCAGCATCAATAGCAGAGTCGATAAAGCAATGTCCGTTTGTTTTTATGAACGCGTCCCTCTCGGAGACTATAAGAGATAGAGACACAATGGTATGTGTTTACCGTGATGTAAGCATAAAAGGCAACAAATCGCTTAGCTTAAAAATTCTCAGTCGGCCTTGGTTCGATAACTCAACTGAAACTGTCGATCTGAAATGCTCAACTACGCACTCTTCTATATAAAATATACTAAGGCTGAAATTACATTTTTAATTTTTAGGGACTTTTCTTGTCGCAATCTCAGCTTCTTCAAAAACATTGTGCGGCGAATTCTAGTATACTTCGACTCGCGTACCCCGACTTTTTCCAATAAACTAAAAGTTGTGACTAAAATTGTCTCTAAAAATTTTAAGTGTCATTCCAGCCTAACTAAGGCATAATATCTATCTGTTCTGAAAAACACAAAATAAGATCCGACAAATAACACTTTCTAGATTGTAAATCGACAATGGTTTTATGTTTTCGAGTCGCTTAATTATATACGAACAGTCTCCGATAATTTCGACATACGAATTCAAAATTAACAAACTTCACTGAAGTTTTAAAAAAAATTCGTACTATTCTTTTAATGGAATGGAGTTTCTAATCGATTGTCTACTATACTATTAAATATTACAAAACAAAAGGTGATGAAGTTCACAGAAAGCTAGCTACGCCCTTGATTCTAACTACTTCTTGGCAGAAAAATAACCAATATCGCTGCATGAAAGTCGGAAATGTTGAAAGGCAAGCAACTTCTACTTGTCTTGAGGACTAATCCCATGAAGGCTTTTTAAAAATAGCGCTACCCTTTACAAAATGGTGGAGATAATAAAAAGCTGGAACTACAACAGAAATTTCTACAGATCTCTCTACGAACTCGTTTAAGAACTATGTAAGACGTACTACACAATCCAACTTTAATATGTCTTAAATACTTTTATATACCCAAAAATCTAAAAGTATGCTTTATGACTTGATTCATATCAAATTTTCAGGGCAGTGCGCGCCATCGGCGTCAACTTATAGAAGCGGCACTATTAACAGATTAAGGTAAACATTACTTCGAGGCACGTGTTCCATTTTAGCTCACATAAAATATAATTATCTAGTTGGGAGTTCCTAGCCTAAAGTTCTATTATTAAAAGGCGTATTATAGCTAGATCGTATAAAAATAAACCTGAGATTGCTGATGTGCTTTGCATTTTAGATTCTACGCCACATTGGCCAAGTGATTTTGGGTTTGCTGATCGAGCAATGGAGCCGCCACTTCGCTCAAACGCGACTTGGCACTCTGATAGTCATCTTCCGATTTTGGTCTCTGCAGCTGATGTTCTGGGCTTTGTGATAAGATCTCTGTGTATACAGGCCTTATGGGAGACCGGGACGAAATATGCACCTCATGATCAAACATTTCATCTATATCAACCAACTGGAAGTCCACAGCAAAGATAAAACGCAACACCATGATGAGTAAGGCCATAATCCATAAGACCATCACAATAACATAGCTCGCCCGGAGCAGATCCAAGTACGTCTCATGGGAGACTCTGTGCTCGTGAATAAAAGGACGCAACAGCGCAATGGCATCGCCACAACTGATGGCAGTAGGGTTAGTTAGATTCTGCCTTAAATCTCCGCATAATCGCTTCAGATGGCCATTGGTCAAGATGGTGTACACAACACTGGCTAGACTCATCAAGGTGAAAATCACAATGGAAGGCACCACAATGCGCCATGGTTTTGGCAGGACTCTGCAAAGGAAAGAGGCTTGAGTTAGGGAATTTATTTGACTCCAGTGCCTGCACATCCTCACGAAGTTTTCTTGCTGCCCGTTTGAAAGACCAGACACATCGCCGTCCAGATAATGGCCACTATCTCAGAAACCATTTGAAATGTATCAACAAACTGAGCACCAAACCCTCGACTCCATATGGTGGCATGGGCATCAACAGACACTAAAACAGAAATTAGATGGAGTATATAAGCGAAAACCATTTAAGTGTTAGCTTTTTCTTACTGCTACTTAAGAACTGGCGATCTGCATCGGCACTGAACACAATCTTTGGAGGCGGTAGTTTCGTAGTAGTCGAGACCTGATCCTCATTTTGTTCAGCTATCAGACGCTCAAGGTAAGGTAGGTTCTCCTTCGACTCGTAAATACGTTGAATTTTAAAAATTGGCTTGGTGGTTTCTGAAAAATGGGAAAATCCAGAGAAGATTCAAAATCGGATCTTTACAGAATTTGTCAATTACTTACGGCTTTCACTCTGCAGCGCTTCGGTCGCGGCATCTTCTATAGAATACTTAATGCCATACGCATTCTGAGTTATTCGGACATAGTCCTGATGCAAGATTTCCTTGCTTTTGTTATCCATACGTGCAAAATCGCGCTCCCGAAAGATAAGTTTGGCACTGATTAATCCATATTCAAAATCTCCAGACAACATATGCAGAGAAATGCCCCATATTATGGAAAAAATAGCGATAAATACCATGAGACATATAACAGAGTCTGTAAAGAAAAATATAAAAACACAAAACATTTTTAAAAGATATAGCTTACAGAACTTATCTTCTAATAGCTTATAGTTTATTCACACCGGCCGCAGCTTGGAAAAAACGGTCTAAGTCGAAGCTGCGAGATTTTGTTTTCATAGGAAATACGTAGGCTCACTCAAACGTCGCAAAACTCAAGCTCCAGCATAGCTCTAATTGTTGTAACCAGAAAACGAGGCCGGGTGTAGCTCAGCGGGTAGAGTGTTGTCCTGCTATGCGGAAACGTGGGTTCAATCCCGCCTCGGACCATTTAATAAAAAGTTTTTTTCTTTCTTTAGAAAATAGCTTTTCCACATCCGGTCACCTTCAGCTATTGGCGTCAGCTGTGAAGTAACAAGCCATGAAAAAGCTTCTCAAACTTTGACGGTCGGATTTTTTAAATGATTGGAAAACAACATTTATAGGTAATTTAATATCTAAAAATTGTGTGAAATTATGATTTTAGTAGATACAGTAAAATACTTTTCATCAATATCAACCCCGAGACCTGTTCGTTTTTTGCGACTTCTGAAATTGTTTTTAAAATGGTTAATAAAATGTTTGTGCAAACCTGCCCATTACCATTTGGAGGGAGTGTCGATAAATCAAAAATGGTGAGTTTTTAATCCGTTTGGATTGTAAAAGAATGACCCAAGATATAATGAATTAGAATCAAAATTCGGCAAATGTTTAGAAATGCTTTTATGACTGACGCTTTATATTATCCGATTGCTTTGAAAATCAATGAAGAGACAGAAAATGGCGAATAATAAGCTTTTGAACAGTGTTTAAAGTGCTTCTGTCGAAGTAGCAAAAGTTACAAAATTGTTACTTTTTACAGCTTCGACCTTTTTCAACTTATCAATATGAACTCATGCTTCTGCTTCTGCTTTTGATGAAAACCGAAGCCACAGCTCAAAAGCAAATAACGATTATTAAAAAAAAATAAAAGCAGCAGCAGCAGAAGTCGCTTCATGTTTTTTATTTTGATTTTGCTGAAGATTTTGTTCAGTGCCTTAAGTCGAAGCAGCAGCATGTGTTCGCTTTTGCCAGTCGGCGGCAGCGCTGTCGCCACGATATTTTCTTGGAATTCACAAGACCCCCAAAATTTAACGCAACGCAACAACAACAGTTGTTTTTTTTTTCAGCGCTCTGTTGTTGTTACCTTCAACCGAGCCGAGTGACGGGGAATATTTTGTTGTGTGTGTTTAAAGAAAGAAAGCGCCGGGAAAAAAGCAAAATGCCAAAGCAGAAAAGAGATGTGAGAGAAATCTGTCGCGCTTGCGCTGCCGTCGACTTCTGAAATCGAACACGTGCTGCTGCTTCGACGTACGCCACTAAATAAAAGCAATATTAAAATGAAAATCAAAAAATATGAAGCGACGACTGCTGCTCCTCTTCGCTTTTTCTCAATATTCATTTTTTGCTTTTGACTTTGCTGCGGCTTCTGTTTTTATCAAAAGCAGACGAAATGGAACTTATTGCAACTTTTTCAACACTGCTTTTCACACTTCTGGGGTTATTTGGTATCAGTATTTCACATAGCTCGCAAAAAAGTGTCAACACTTTTTTAATCCGATCAGCTGTCTGACATAAGAAAAAAATCAGAAAGTCGGTCAAGTCCGACTATAATATACTCTGTACCCCCAATGTTAGCATAAATCTGATCAATTTAAGTTAGAAGCGACACAAAGTAGCAAAGTAGCTATCAAGTTTGTAAAGTGCTGCCCATCGCCATTGCGGCCGGTGATACCCAGCATAAATGTTTGTTTTCTTTAAAACTCTACTTTCGTTTATCTGATCTTCACTTTTCCTTTCGCGGATCAATAAATAATACCAATTAATAAATATGCGTAGAAGCTACGAACCATCTATCTGAAAAACAGGGAGAAGTTTTTAAAATTGCGAGGGAGGCAGAAGGCGTGCAAAAATTTAAAAAATAAAAAGTAAATATGGTATTGTTTTATAGGTATTTGGGTGCTCCGATTTTATTTCTGGCGATATTTTTCCGATCGGGAGGGGGGGCTGGCCATGGCACTCCTACAACTAGTCCGATTTGAACAGTTGTTGGTGCACGCTTGCTTTAAGTCAAGCCTAACATTCTGGAAGAGTTTTGTTAAGATCGGTCAATTTAATAGATGTAGATCCCATACAAAATTAATTACTGAAAACTGAGCACATCAAAAAAATATTTTGTTCCGCATCGGACAGTATCGGACAACGAAATCAAATTAGTGACTTCAGTTTAGGTCTAAGGCAGCGGTGGGCAGCAAAAATATCGGAAGGGTACAACGACATTTTTATTTGTCATTTGCTTTCGTTGTGTTTATTGTAAATTTCTATTGCGTTGTGGGTTTAGGTAAATATGAAGGGCTATGAGGCTGCCCACCGCTGGTCTAAAGTGTTAAGAAATGACAAAGACAAAGCTGGGTCCGAATTTTCCTGCATATCACGCATCTGCTAATAATTGTCCAAAATTCGCCTCCGTGCAGGTATCGACTTTGGGTTCCCTGACTGCGGAACAACACTCATGGAACCATCAAAACTGTAAATTTCCAACCTAAGGGATGAATTGGCTACTTTTTAAGCCACTTAATGCACCTGGATTACAACCTCGAAATTTGGAATTTCTGTTGGCCAGTTTTTCATTGTGTCCCAGTGTGCGGCGGTACAAATTTTTTGAAACTACAAAATTCCCTTACTAAGCTAAATTCAAAATATTTTTGTTACATATATTAAATTTATCTACGAATTTTTTAGGGAAAGTATATATGTTTGTCTGTCTGTCTCTACACAGACAAAAAAAAGATCAAATATCAGCCCTATCTTTAATAATATCAAAATCATATCATTTTTCATACCAATGGGATACTATTTCCACCTAAACATATGGACGCTTTAATATCATCTTGATATTTTTTTCAGATGAAGGCCGATTCGAAACCGTAAGATACTAAATATCGTGATCTTTTTTTTCTGTGTACGTCTGCCTGCCTGTCTGTATATCAACGCACAGATCTCAGAGATGGTAAGAGCTAAAGGTTTGAAGTGTGTGGATCGAAAACTGATTATAAAGGGAGATTTTTTAGCAGCTTTCGGATTTGATTTTAAAAAAAATTCAGAAAAATTCATGAAATCTTTATTTGAGTCGATAGAACGATCTATATAATTTAATGTTTAATAATGATTTCATATAAATTTTGACCGCGGCTACGCCTTAAACGGTACATACGCTGGGGGCAATTTTGACATACTCTCTCCAACATATCGGCCGGTAAGTAACGAATAAATTCCTTAATATTGGCTTCCAGTGCGTCAACTCTTGCGGGCTAATCGCTATAGACATGAGCCTTAACATAGCCCCACAAAAAATAGTATAAAGGTGTTATATCGCACGATCTTGTCGACCAAATGACCGGCCCCAAACGTGAAATAAACTGTTCACCGAACTCGCTTCTCAAATGGACCATTGATTCGCGTGTTGTGTGGCATGTTGCACCGTCTTGTTGAAACCACATGTCTGCCAAGACCAGCTCTTCCATTTTGGGCAAAAAAAAGTTTGTAATCATCGCACGGTAGCGCTCTCCATTCACAGTAACGTTCCTGCCTTCGTCATCTTTAAAAAAGTACGGTCTAATGTGGCCACCGGCCCACAACCGCACCAAATAGTGCATTTTCAGAGTGAATCGGCAGTTCTTGAACTGCCTCTGGATCACATTCGGCAATTCTGTTTGTTGACGTACCTATTGTGTCAAAAATTAGCTTCGTCACTGAAAACAATTTTTATACCCTTGCAAAGGGTATTATAATTTTGCCCAGAAGTTTGCAACGCATAGAAATATTCATTTCCGACCCCATAAACTATATATATTCTTGATCAGGGCGACGAGCTGAGTCGATTGAGCTTTGTCCGTCCGTCTGTCTGTCCGTCTGTCTGTCCGTCTGTCTGTCCGTCTGTCTGTCCGTCTGTCTGTCCGTCTGTCTGTCCGTCTGTTTCTACGCAAACTAGTCTCTCAGTTTTAAAGCTATCGATCTGAAATTTTGCACAGAGTCTTCTTTTTACTGCACGCTGCTAATATGTCGGAACCGACCGGATCGGATCACTATATCTTATAGCTGCCATAGGAACCATAGGTCGAAAAATGGGTTTTAGTGAGAAAAACTTTTTGTTTTCAATGTTAACGTGATTAAACTCGGTCATTAATAATATTATATGCTTTCAAACAGATTTGCAAATTTTGGTCAAAATCGGATGACTATATCTTATAGCTGCCATAGGAACCATAGGTCGGAAAATGGGTTTTAGTGAGAAAAACTTTTTTGTTTTCAATGTTAACGTGATTAAACTCGGTCATTAATAATATTATATGCTTTCAAACAGATTTGAAAATTTTGGTCTAAATTGGTTGACTATATCTTATAGCTGCCATAGGACCGATCGGTCGGAAAATGGGTCTTAGTGAAAAAAAACTTTTTTGTTTTTAAGTAAATCGTTCTTAAGGTCGGTGATTATCAATATTAAACGCTTTTAAACTAATTTGAAAAAGTTGATCGACATCGGGTGACTATATCTTATGGTTGCCATAGGACCGATCGGTCGAACATGAGTCTTGGTAAAAAAATTTTTTGTTTAGTTTTGTTAGCGTCCTTAAACTCGCTGATGACTTATTTTATATGCTTTCAAATAGATTCGCAAAATCGGGCCGAAATCGGATGACTATATCTTAAGGCTGCCATAGGGCCGATCGGTCGGAAATTGAGTCTTAGTGAGAAAAACTTTTTTCAGACGTTTTTCTGTCGGAAAATAGGTTTTAGTTACAAAATTTTTTGATTTTTATGTAAGCGTTCTTAAACTGTGACTGTTGCATTTGCAAGGGTATAAAAACTTCGGCACAGACGAAGTTAGCTTGGCCTTCTCGTTCGAAATTTTCAACAGACCACGAATTTTGATAATAAAATTTAATGATTTGGAAGCGCTGTTCGTTTGTAAGTCGATTCATGGTTAAATTAAAGTCCAAACTAAACATGTTTGACAGTAACATGTGACACGAAAATCATTGGCATGAAAACAGTTGAGCTGCCAAAAACAGTGTGACCAAAAAGAAAGTTGCTACAAAATCACCCTTTACTTGCATGCTGATCAAGTCTATTCTAGATTTACCAAGTTTCAGAACGATCAGATGAAAGATAATTGAGTTAAAGGGAAAACCACATTTTGTCCTGGGCGCAGGCCGCTAATGCGATGGGCAGCATTTCATACAGTTAATAAGTCAATACATTTTTCAGATATATACAATCTTTGGGATGCATTGTTAGACTTTCTTACTTGTTTTGTAATGTGCTTTATGTCCGAGTTTTTCATGTCACCATATTAAATGTTGAATCATTTCATATGATCTATCATATTATCATTGAACTTGTCAAGCCAAATTAGAAATTCAACTACTCAAAATAAACAGTAGAGTTAGAATAATCTCTACATAATAATGCATAACAGTCACGTTTATAATTCAAAAGGCACCGCTAACAAATTTCAATCCGATATTGACAGATCAACTCTTTATGGCTGCACAAGGAACTGTAGATCAAGTATACTCACAAACAATGATTTGTGTTCAGCAAGCAAAGGTCATTTAAACATTTTTGAAAGGTTAAATTTGAGAAGAAATATGTCTTTCTTTGTAGATATCAAAGAAACCACGACGTCATAATGATTTGTTTTTGTAATGTACGAAATTTAATTTAAAGACGGTGTCGAATCCAACGACTAACTGTGCATTTGCCCCCTATGAGTTTGTGTGACTTCATATGGGAAGAATGATATCATTCCAAATGTTTTATGGATCGATTAACGAGTCGCGAAAACAATTTCTGTTGACGTTGATATTGATGCAAATATCACATGCGTCGTGTTCATATATTGTTATAAATATGCATACATTTCGCGATGCACTGCAAAGTCAATAAACAAATTTTGTGGGAAAAATACGATTATGTTCAACATTTAATAAAAGTCAGAAATGGAATGACTCGCTTTTTGTTTGTCTTCTGAAACGTAAAAAAAATGGTTTCCTCAATTCTCGCTTTGATTGCCCACAATGGACAGATGATTTCTACTCAATATACTTACAAGTATATATGTATGTACACCGCGAATAGATCACCAGCTAGCTCCAAGTGCTTTGAACGCATTAAACAAAATGTTTTGTGCTTTTTGGTTGAATACACATTTCATGCATATATTTTATGCCATTTACTACGCATATATTTGTGTATTATATTGTAGGTTGCATGAATCGCTTGAGAGCAGGCACCACCATGAAATGACATCACCATCAACATCGTCATCATCATCATGCCCCCTATTTTGACCAAGGTGCGGAACAAAACGTTAATAGACCTAGGCCTAAGCCAATGTTCAGTAAGAAATTTCAATTGTTAGCTATTTTTAAACAGTTTGTGTAACTTTATTTGGCACCTAGTGCCTGAGCTTTGGTCTGATGGCGTAATATGTATATTATATATATAAGATGTCAAAAACAAGTAAACAATATTGAAATTCTGGAAAGAGAGGGCAAATAGATTATACCTGCTACAACATAAAAGGATCTTGTTTTTATGTAAACTGCTTTGAATAATGTTACAAAAAAACCAAGCATGAAGTTTGGTTTTGTTCATATGATACTAGTTTTTTGTTTTTAAGCTTAGTACTCAGTCAAACTAATTCAATTCCGACGGGTGTTAACTCCATTAGGGTATTCACCAGCCCGCGTAAAAGCGTAGTTGTGAAAAATTACGCGACGCAACTATTGAGCGCCCCTTCTGTTTACCCTCGTAACAGGCTGTGAATTTTGCTGTCTTTGAATCTGCTTTGAATCCCAAGAAAGCTTGATACGTAAATGTAAAGCAAAATAAAAATGCCACGAGAAAGTGTACAAGAAGCACTGATTAATCGAAAAATAGACCTAGTGCTTCTTGAAATAGAATGCATTGATGGTAGGTGTACAAATCAAGCTAAATACGAGCATGAAGAAATAAGAACACATAAAAAAAACATTAGGTATGGACCATGATGCTGTCGATGAAATCATGGACGAGCTTATGGAGGATTTTACTGCAATTGCATGCTGTCGGCTAGGAACCAAGTTCTGTGTGCTCAAATCAGTCAACTGGCGAACCAATTTGCTGCCATGGTTGCCACACTTGGTGTTTTTGCACCAAAAATGGTGTTTTGTTTTCTTGTTGGTGCACTGGCACTTTTTTATTCGAATTGGCTCTTTTTCATGGAGCCCGAAAAGGACGTAGATATTAACAAAATTCCAAAACTACTGCGAAGTAAAGCCAGTAAACGGTAAAGAAAATCGTAGAATTGTACCGTCCCATATTAATAGAGTCAAAACAAAACGCCCCTAAAAAGTTTCAAAATAGGCATTCTAAGCAACTTTATTCCCAAATAACCAAAAATCTAGATGGGGTGGACCATTTTCGAAAACCAATTCGTTTTCAACACACAAAAATCATCTAGAATCACCACCAACCCTTCAATATACTGAAAATTGTTGCATAGTGTAATCTCAACAACTTTGTTACTCAATCTTATAGATATAATTTTGAACTTAGTCACAATATATGTATAGCAAGTGTATAGAGAAATCCACCATTTTATCAGTAAAGAAAACGGTGCGTGAGTTTTACTTGGAGCTGGTTTGGCAAATTGTTGCAAACTTGAATTTGATTCGGTTTCAAATATAATGCTTTGCAAGGAGCTGAGTACGAGTACAGAGCCACATCTCGTGTGGTCTGTAAAATACATAGAAATATAGAGAAGTAACTGATCTTAGAGTATGATTTATGTATGTAAACAAAAAAAATATTGACTGTTTGGTTTACATAAAAAAATTAAAGAAATCTGTGGAATGAAAACAGAAGCGTGTTTTCCGTATTTTTCAGGAAGCAATCATTACCTTCAAGGGCCGATTTCACATGTTTTCAACGCGCTAACTGTCACATATACTAACAAGTAACCGAGTATATTCTAAGTTTATCTGGCATATAGCAGATGAGAAATCGGCCCTTAACGAATATATTAATAAAGTGTTTGGTCGTAAAGTGAAAATTTTTTACAGATTGGATGAGTTATTTCTTTAAGTATACTCGTATAAGTCATTTTGATAAGATCAAGTTGTTATTTTAGTATTTTGACTTACAGACCAATACCTATTCAGACTTCCCAAGACTTCCGTTGTTTCGTTTTACCGTCTAGTCATCCGATTGGTGTGAAATTTGGACACAATATACATAGAACTTAAACAGAGGAAGCCATTCGTATTAAAAACTCAATTTTAACATAACTCGAGCTATGCTGTTATGCCTTATTGCCATAGAAATTAATTAATACATGAAATATATTGTTGGGATTATTTGTACATTTAAAAATACTCAAAAAATGAAATGGATGTCTAATTGAATCATTTTGTAAAAAAGATATTTTGTATTTTTTTTAATGAAAATATAACCATGGAGCAATGAGTATTAGAGATAAAATTTGCGCTGCCTCAGTCAGCTGTTCGCTCTCATTTACGCTCTATGGATACATTTGGTCAGCTGTTCGCTCTCGCTTATGCTCTCTGGATACATTTGGGAATATATCCGTCTCGCTCTAACCCCTGTGTTTCCTACTGGCTTTGAAAGGTATCTTTTTGGGCACTATCGTTTAGCACCACCAAAATTGAGAGGCAGCGCAAATTTTATATCTAATACTCATTCTCCATGATTTAACATGAATAAGGAAAGAACATATTGTTGGCTCTTTTTGAATGAAAATGGCTGTTTTTAAAATTTTTTTGGTGTAATCTAATATTTTCAAGTGGCAACCGTGCTCTTATTTGACAGACAACGGGACTTAGATGGCGATGGTCCGTACTGCTTCTACTGTGGATAGGCTGTCAGTGCAGATTACAAATTTTCTAGTTTTTGCTTTTGCGTAGACTATTGCTTTGTGGATTGCTACTGCTTCAGCAGAGAATATAGAGCAATATTCTGGAAGCCATCCGAATAGGCCGATTCAATTCCGACGCTCAGAAGCAGAAAATATAGTTTGTATTTTTTCCGACACCTACCCATCGAAATATCATAAACCATGTCTGGTGCAAATTCGCCGCTGACGAAAAGATTGCGCTAATTTTGGCAGTCCATATACATCCCATCCTGTGGGATTTGGACCCATAAAAAGCATTTCGATGTAGCATGGAAAGCTGTGGCTGCAGAGGTCAGAAAAGATGGTGAGTTTTACTAAGAATTACGTGAAGTATTGTAAAATATAATAAATATATATTTCAGAAGATGATTGCAAGATAGCCTGGAAGTCTCTGCGGGACCAAGAAAAAAGCTACCCAAGAGTAGAAGTGCCGGTGGTGTCGCTTTGACGCAGCCAAAAGTGGGTGATGGTGTCGACTAGCAGTTTGCCCAGTACATGCTGTGGTGTTAGTCATATTTTGCCATTTATTATAATTAAATTCTTACAATTCAATTAAAATGTAACTAAATCAAATTAAAATGCAAATCAACAGCGGACAATGCAGTGTGACCGTTTCACATTTTGTGGTATTTTAATGAACGGTGGTGTTTTCGTGTTTAAGAGACACACTGGACCGTTCGCTATCCGGAACTAGCTGTCAATTCCGCTAGCAGATGATTAAGTTGGTCTGAGTACTAGGCTTAAGTATACAAAATATTATTTTCTTATCAAATCGGGTTTTTTTTATAGCTTTAAACAGTTTCTAAAAATGTTCTGCTAAAGGAAAAAAATCCGACAGCAGATCGCCCGTCATAGCTGCCGCTTTCGTTTGAACGTATACTCTTTCGAAGAAGATTCCCACTTTTAAATTTCTGATTAAAGCTCACAGTTTTCCACTTTTTATGGCGTGGTCGTCAGGGAAATTGGTAAAGATAAGCTTATTAAAATCAAATAAATGAGAACCTTCACTGGAGTTGAAGTTTTCATTCAATGGAACTTTGTGTAATTTTTTTTTTTTTTTCTAATTCAAATTTTGAATTAATGCTATCTAAATACTTTATTACCCGTTTGTAATAATTAGAAATTAACATATTTGTTTACACCAAATTTGTTTAAGTTCTTAATTGAGCGCGGAAGTTTCTTCTGTTGGCATTTTGTTGATGCCATTAAAAGGAACCACATGGCGTATGCGTATTATGCACTGTGCCCACTCAAAAGTACCCACTTAGCGGACGCGTAAAGAGCGGCAGAAGTTAAATGTTTATTAACTTTTCATAGCGGCAAACACACAAACAATTGGATTAGCGTCAGAGCCACAGTTAGATGTCGAAGAATGATCAGCATTAGTTAGCAACTTTGCTTAGGCATTCGGACCATTTTAGCACCTTTTATAAATTGATTGTCAATAAAAAATCATTAAAAATAAACCACGTTTAGTACAGACTAAGGGAATTTCAATTCAATTTGCTCCACTATGCACTGTCAGGGCCGGTCAACGGAAAATCGTCTGCAAATCGTTCAAAACATTCGCCAGATTTTGCAATGCCTGTTTACGTCTGATGAAAGACGCGCCCCCCAAAAAAAATTACCTACACAATGATAGACAGACTGGGCAGAGAAATGGCTTCAATTAATAAAAAAAACAAATTTGCTGTCAATGTGAAACTAACGAGGGAAATCATGTGGTTCTTCTTATTGTTTCAATAGGTTGTCACAGTTTGACATTTGGCCGAAATATGTATACCCTTGCCAAGCGGTATACTTGATTTTGTCTTCACAGAGGGAAAATGTTATTGAAAACAAGAACTAAATTGTCTCACTGATGTTTTACATAGAGGGATAGAGGGAAATGCTCCGAGCTGTAGTAATATCCAAAATTCTATTCGTTTCTCCACAAAATTGCAGAGTATTGGACTTCAGACACAGTTCAGCCAAACATAAAGCTGATCTAAAACTAAACGATAACTCTATCAGGCCTTTTCCCAATTACAAAAACGACTGGAATTGTCGAAAATCGAGCTGATTGCTGTTCTGAATTCCGCAAATCGACAAAATTTGTCGTTTTCAAAAGTTGTGCTGAAGAGCCGACTGAATAAAAAGTAATTCATATTTGAGACTTTAAAATGGATGTTAAAAATTATAAACTAATTATTATAATAATGCTTAACATTCTTAGAAACGATTTGCGTCTTTTATTCATTTGTTTGATGTTGAAATATATTTTAAAAGAATTTTTATTTAAACATCAATAAAATGTTGAATGAAAACCAAAACCGAGCGACTGTGACCAAATCGAGCTGTTCTGAATTCCACTTTTTTTTTAATCGATTTCTACCTTTAATCGATAGCTTCTAGGGTTGCTTCATGAGAACTAAAGTATTCGGACAACACAGATTCTATTATATTTAGATATGTTTAACCGTATTTGATATGACATATTCAAATGTAAAATTAAAATACAGTTTTAAATGAAATTAAATGGATATAAAGAGTAAATAAGGGCATTGTAAATTCAAATTATCGAGCTTGGTGACAACTCTGGTTGCTTTCGACTTACACAAACACGTGCGCTGGCCATCCAGCCAGATGTTGATCAAACCGGTTTCGAAACCGAGTTCGAAAAGTCAAAACGTAACCAAATCGTTCGGAATTCGGAACAGCAAAATGTAAAACGTTAGTTTTTACTTTTTGAAAACGGTCGGAATTCGGAACAGGCCTGTATGTCACAAAATTGTGGCTTTGGTTTTTGCGTGCCTTTCTTATAGAGTCTAAAGATCACGAAAAACCAAGATCATCAAAATTGCAGGTAAGAATTATTTGAAATCAGGCGTTTTTATTTTTAGATTTATATGGAGGAGCGCTTGCGGGCAGTGGTTTGCCCATCGACCAAAGCCAAGGTACTGATCCGGCCACTGAGTTGACAAAATCCTTAATATTAATGCGAATGTATTTAGGTAATCTTGTATCCGACCATGAAAGACTTCTTTGATGATGATAGCAATTTAAAGTTGTGCAGATAACAACATGCTGGATTAATGTTTTGCGCCATCCGTTCAAAGTGTCATGGTCAGCTATCGGCCTATCATCCTCTAGTATAGAATAAAGTAGCACCTACTCCGCGATGCATGCTTCACCCGGAAAATATAATTTTTATTTTCTTTACATTTATTTAAATTTAATTAATTAACAGTGCTTAACAGCTGATTAATCAGAGTGACCTTGCTACTTTTAGGTGCATGGTCACCCTGCTTTAGTTATGTTCCACACACACAAGAAATAATTAGCAAATTCCTGCCAGGAATTGGATTTGGCGACAAACAGGCTCAGAAGTCGTCTCAACCTACGACATCCCATCGACCTTTGTGTCCATGAAGGGCATCTCTCGGGCGGCCTCAGCAATTCGTCATAAGTGTTCCCTTGGCACTATCCCCTACCAATCTTTGCACGCTGCTGATTCCCCAGGAAGATGACAGCTCATAACAAAAACATAAAAGCATTTACCCCAATTTTTCGTTCATTACGTCCAAAATAATTGGGCGTGTTCAGCAGAATAATTGATCCCTGAGCAGGTATCAGAAAAAAATTATGAATCGAATAGTTTCTGCTGTTGGAGAGAGCAGTATCACTTTAAAGTAGCGTACTATTACTTTGATACATGCTCCCGTATCATGATACCTCTAATTGGCTATTATAATGCCGCTTCACGCGAGTTCAGTAGGAAGATAATTGCAAATTTATACTTGATCAGGGAGCAAGTTGTTCTGCTGAACACGGCCATTGTAACCAATATATTCCTGAGCTGTGTATCAGCTGTTCTTTCGATCCACACGCGCTATCGATAGGCCAACTATCGATAAGAAACTGTGGGTTTCGTTTATGTTGCTGGATATTCAAGCAACGAAAAGGTAAACTAAAAATTCCTGGCACAGTTTTTATACTCAGTACCGAAGGTACATAGAGTATATTAAGTTTGTGCAAAAGTATGTAACAGGGAGAAGGAATCGTTTCCGACCCTATAAAGTATATATATTCTTGATCAGCATCAACAGCCGATTCGATCTAGCCATGTCCGTCTGTCTGTCTGTCTGTCCGTCCGTCCGTGTGAACGAAGAGATCTCAGAGATGGTAAGAGATAGAGGTTTGACATATATGGGGCATATATTTCTTATACTTGCAGGCAGATCAAGTTTATTTTCAATTTTTGCCACGCCCCCTCCCGCCCCCGCAATTTGGAAAAAACGTCATATCTCCTACAGTTTTGAAGATAGATCGTTCGTACCTTCCAGAGATACCTTGTAAAGAAAATTATTATAAATGATAGAGATCGGATGAACGATACTCAAAAAACGGCCAGTAAAAGTAAGAAATTTGTGCTACCTTTTAGAACGCCATTTTTTTCTGAGTGCAGGAAGTTCTGTCTACAATTGTCGTTCAACAAATCTTCATAATAATCTTTAGTCATATGAAAAATTTTAAAGTTTCGCGATTGTTTTAACCGTTTGATCCACACCTCCTACCCGTTTTCATTAAAATCCATAAAATCCTCAGAATAATCTTAGGCCATTTAAAATATTTTCAAGTTTCGCAATATTTTGGACCGTTCAACCTACACATTTTGTTTACCAACGCCTGCGCTTTTGTAAGTACTCAAAAAAAAAATTTTTTAATATTTCGCGGTTTTTGGTCTACACCTCTACCCTATATACCCTATATACGCTTCTTCAATTCCGATCTATCCAATCTTCATGGTAATCTTAGGTCCTATAAAAATTTCGAAAATTACTCTTTTGACCGATTAATCTACGCCTCCTATATTTACCAGTGTACTATTGCCGTCTGTCATATCTTCACAATAATTTAGGGTTATATAAAAAATTTAAATATTTCGCAATAATCTAGACCGTTCAATCTACAATTTGTTAAATTTTAGTCTTCACCTCTTATATATATACGCTTTTTAAAGTGTCATCTATCCAATCTTCATAATAATATTAAGTCCTATGAAAATTTTCCTAATTTCTAGATTTGTTTTACCGTAAATTTCATAATATTTTAAACCGTTCAATCTACATCTTTTACTTGCCAACGCCTGAATTGTCATCTAAACATCAAGCGCTTTCATAAAAAGTATTTATTTATTTATATATATATATATTTATTAAATACTCTTATAATAATTTTTAAAATTACGTCGTTTTTGTTACCATTTATATAAAAGTAATATAAACTATGTTGTGCCAAATTTTATCCGAATCAAACACACAAACTTTCAAATCTATAATATTAATCAGAAGTAAGATATATTTTTGATCAGCGTCAAAAGCCTTTCGCTTGTGTTTCTATATAAACCCATCGATCTCAGAGAGAGTTATTTCAGTACAGTTTGAATCGTGAATTAAATTTGGGATCGAATTCGGAACGGGATTGAATAAAAGATTTGAGGTTGGGGTCGGGCCGTTCTAATTATTTTAGGGAATAGGGATCGAATGGTCTCTCCATGGCCATTTCTAATATTGACTCTTTTACCCATTCTCATTTTTAACTCACACTGATCGAAATTTTAGCAAGTGTGTAAAATATTCGTCACAGTCGAAGCAAGCTTGGTATTTTAGTTGTTATTTAGCTTTCGTCTTTCTTAGGTCATGAAGGCCACACTAAAAATATTTTCGCTACCATAGGGCGGGGGCCCTTTGACAACTAAGAAACGTAAATTACTTATTCAAAACAATATATAAGCATTTGAGATAAACATAAAAATAAAACATACTATTCAAATTGCGTATATCGCCAGTTGTTAGCTTTCCCTGTTTGTATTTCCTTATCAGCTCCATGATTTGATACGATTTATTGTTTGGGATTTATGTTGCTTGATTTTCCTTGGAATTCCGGCTAATATTAGATTGTTCTCACATCAATTTCGCATTCACCCAGCGACTTTGTTGCATTGTTTACATTTACATACATGAAATTTAATCACTTTCTATCAGTTTTTCACATTTGTTTAGTTTTATGCGAATTTTATGGCCAAAATGGTGAATAGTTTGCAACGCTAACTAGCGGATAAAAAAATAAGCGAACCAAATTTATTAACAAAATAATAAACAATTCGTAGATTTATGCCACGGGACAAGTATATTTTGATCGTAAATTTTTATTGTTTGCCATTTTTCAGCCGAAAGTCAATGAAGCAAAAAAAAAACATTTGTGGGCTTCGATGCTTTTTACTAGACCGATGAGAATAATTGAAAATAATTGATGTGTATTCAATGCGGAGGAGGGAGAAAAACAAATGTTTTGAAATTTCAACTTAAGACGGATTCACGTTCATTTTGTATGCCGCATTACATATACGTAAAAAACCCGAAATTGACACCTTACCGAACCGGCGTTCTCGAGTGTCGACTCTAATTAACTCAGTTCATAATTATAAATTTGAGGCCTCAAAACTCCTCCTTCAAACAGCGTTCAAGGTCAGCTTGTTTTTTTTTCCGATTAAACATTATAAACAACACGATATCTTGCATTTGCATAAATGCCTTTCAGCAAAGGCAACTGAGACCTAATTGGAAACCACGCAACGCACGGGCACGCATTAAAAACAAAAAAGAAAAACAATAGAAGAAACACCAAAAATATTCTGCGGAACTCTCCAAAACGAAACGACCGCAGCTCGACGCTGTTGCTCAGACACTAAGGCGGCAAACAACTGAGTTTGGCTAAACCCCAAACCATTTTTCTCCAGCGTTCTTTTGCGCTCGCGCCCTCTCTGGTGTGAAGCTCTCGCGAGTAGGCATCTACTCCTCCGTGGGGTTTGTTTTGATTTTGCCAAATAGCAACTGGTTGTTCAGGTTTGTTTTTGGTTTTATGTTTTGATATGATTTTCTATTTATTGTTTGTTATTTTTTTTGTATTCGCTAAGCGTGGAAGAGGGGGTGTGGTTGTTGTTTTTTTTTCTAAATTTAAATTTCGGAAACATTTCCACTTCTGGTGGATAAGAGGGGCGTATGCGTAATAATTGTTATCGCTGACTTTTCAAAAGAATTTAATTTAATTAAATTTAAGGCTAACTAGCAACAGTTGAATAATCCCATGATTCATTAAAACTGGTACGGCAAAGAAAATCCTTTTTCTCTTTTGAGGAGCGAGGGCAGATTGTTAAGTTAGTGGCGTTCTAGCAACTTATAGACTATACACCAAACAAAATAGAGAATTTAATACTTGAGTCAGGAAAGTTTAGTGTCAGAGGTTCGTTAAGAATGATTTATGATTTATTCTCACAAGGGTGCAAAGGGACCCCTTGATTTTAAGAATAAAGTTCTTAAAAATTCGAGAACGAATAAATTAGTTTTCAAGAGCGTTTGTACTCAAACTATGCGTTTTACTTGTGTGTGCTGTCAAAATTTTTAAAAAGCTGCTCCGTTTAGATAAAAATTCAATTCTTCACAATACATGACATGAATACATTACTTTTGCACAGTTTTGAAATCTGATTGCTTTCAAACAGCTATCTAATTTAAATTAAGTATTTGCGGAACTTAATTTTATTCACATCTAAGTAAAGCAGTGGCGTAGATAGCTTTTTGCGATGGGGGAGGGGGATGAGGTCTAATTTTTAGAATTTTTTTTTTTGTTTTTAATATTTTATTTACTCGTTAAAGTCTAGAACTACGGCCATCTCGCAGAAAATTGAAAACAAAAATTGTCTTTCGATGGACCGCGAACTATTAAGAATTTTCATGCCAATAAATAGCGGGGGTTATCCAAGGATAATACAAAAGATATGTATACAGCGAAAAATACCACGTATTAAAATCATTACCAAATGGTCATGATTTTTCTGTTTTTCCGTTCACAGAACATGAACGGTGATCTCGAAAAACGAAAAACTTTCTTAAAATTGGGGTTTATTTTCTTAATTTTAGGGCAAAATACCCTAAATTTGTAACAACGAGAAGGCCAAGCTAACTTCGTCTGTGCCGAAGTTTTTATACCCTTGCAAATGCAAATGTCACAGTTTAAGAACGCTTACATAAAAATCAAAAAATTTTGTAACTAAAATCTATTTTCCGACAGATAAACGTCTGAAAAAAGTTTTTCTCACTAAGACTCAATTTCGACCGATCGGCCCTATGGCAGCCTTAAGATATAGTCATCCGATTTCGGCCCAATTTGCGAATCTATTTGAAAGCATATAAAATAAGTCATCAGCGAGTTTAAGGACGCTAACAAAACTGAAAAAACTTTTTTAACAAGACTCATGTTCGACCGATCGGTCCTATGGCAACCATAAGATATAGTCACACGATGTCGATCAACTTTTTCAAATTAGTTTGAAAGCGTTTAATATTAATAATCACCGACCTTAAGAACGATTTATTAAAAACAAAAAAGTTTTTTCACTAAGAACCATTTTCCGACCGATCGGTCCTATGGCAACTATAAGATATAGTCATCCGATTTTGACCAAAATTTGCAAATCTGTTTGAAAGCATATAATATTATTGATGACCGAGTTTAATCACGTTAACATTGAAAACAAAAAAGTTTTTCTCACTAAAACCCATTTTTCGACCTATGGTTCCTATGGCAGCTATAAGATATAGTCATCTGATTTTGACCAAAATTTTCAAATCTGTTTGAAAGTATATAATATTATTAATGACCGAGTTTAATCACGTTAACATTGGAAACAAAAAAGTTTTTCTCACTAAAACCCATTTTTCGACCGATGGTTCCTATGGCAGCTATAAGATATAGTGATCCGAATTACCGTCGGTTCCGACATATTAGCAGCGTGCAGCAAAAAGAAGACTCTGTGCCAAATTTCAGCTCGATAGCTTTAAAATAGAGACTAGTTTGCGTAGAAACAGACGGACAGACAGACGGACAGACAGACAGACAGACAGACGGACGGACAAAGCTCAATGAACTCAGCTTGTCCCCCTGATCAAGAATATATATAGTTTATGGGGTCGAAAATGAATATTTCTATGCGTTGCAAACTTTGGGCAAAATTATAATACCCTTTGCAAGGGTATAAAAATATTTTCTAAAATCAAATGCGAAATTACCCTAAAAATTAGAAGAGGCTATAAGCAAATTCACCCTAAAATTTAAAAAAATATAAAAGTTTTTTCTAAATAATTCATTTTTAGGGCAGCTTTTCTGAAATGCAGAAAAATGTTTCTTAAATATAGAAATTTGTTTCTTAATTTTAAGGCGATTTCGATTCTAGGGTGATTTTATTAAATATAGAAAAATAATTTTCTGAGTGCAGGGTTTTGAATCCCAGACCTCGGAGTTCTAAGCAAATGTCTACCCTCTAGGCTACAGGGCTTGATGCTAGCAGAGTGTCTTAATGCTAAGTTAAGCAATTCATTCTTAAGCGTTTCACTTTTAACTATGATTTTGTCGCTGTCTCTCGCGTGAGCTCAATAGTCGTGTGGGCTTAGATCAGGGTTCCCCAAGCATAGAGCGCGATAATGTGGCTGTGTCTCTCTCTAACACACAGTGATGCATGACTTCTGCAAGCATTCGGTATGATATGGAGAGTATGTTCGTGCCCCAAGGGCTATCACTGGGGAACTCTGGCTTAGATGACGTCGTCCGTGTTGTTCAGTCTTCGAGGTCCTGAGTTAAAGTCCCAGACAAGGTAAAGTAAAAAAACATTTTTTAATTGTAATAAATTCTGGCTACAGCTTATAGGGGTGCGTTGTGTATGGACGTCCTCTTACTTCCTTCCCCTCCCTTCCCGAGAACCACCCTGGAGGAGGCTCTACCTATCTATAACAACTATGGTTAATATTTGTTTTTTTTTTCTGGATCAAGCCGGCGATGAAAGCGAAAACAAAATGTTCTTGAACCGAGCACAAAATGATTATATGACGAGCCCAAACCGTAGGTGTGAGAACAAAATGTTCATAGCATAATGTGAACGAATGTTCATGAATATCGAAAAAGCGTGCTTATTAGACTATCGTCAACAAAAGTTCATAATTTCGTTATAATTCGTGCTGATTTTTATACTCTGTACCGAAGGTACATAGTGTATATTAAGTTTGTACAAACGTATGTAACAGCCAGAAGGAATCATCTCCGACCCTATAGAATATATAAATTCTTGATCAGCATCAACAGCCGAGTCGATATAGCCATGTCCGTCTGTCTGTCTGTTGTCCGTCCGTCCGTATGAACGTAGAGATCTCAGAGATGGTACGAGATAAAGGTTTGACATCTATGAGACATATGTTTCTTATACTTGCAGGCAGATCAAGTTTATTTTCAATTTTTGCAACGCCCCCTCCCGCCCCCGCAACTTGGAAAAAACGTCATATCTCCCACAGTTTTGATGATAGATCGTTCGTACCTTCTAGAGATATCTAGTTATCAAAATAATTTATCGATTAAGTTAACCGGCACTCCCCACCCCCCTCACCGTCCTCGCCAACCACCGCTGTATTCAAACAAACACAATTTTTGGGAGAGAGAGAGAGAAACTTAGAGATGAGCGTATAATAAAAATATTCCACGATAACCGCGTGACTCCTTGGATGTATTATAATATTATAGTCGCGAGCAAGTGAACTACAGAGTTATAGTCGGGCTTGACCGACTTTCTTTCTTGTTTTTTCTGTGTATATGCTTTTCGTCAAATGTTAAATAAATAATGAAAAATAACAAATTGTTGAACGACTTAACACAAGAATTAAAGGTAATTGCGAGGTATAGGTTCCTCTAAGTTTTAAAAATTCCTAGGATGAACCGCGAATTATGAAGAACTATCATGCAATAAAGTTGCGACGGTCAGCCATGGTTTCTTTTTTAATCTTTATCTTGAAATACAAATTTTAAAACTTTATGTTGAGCACAAAAGCTTTTTACCTCTAAATGCGTGACAGACTAATAAATTTCGGTGACAAAAGGTTTTTCAAAAACTCACACCCACGCACAAAACATTAAAAGGATCTGGCGGGTTGTTAAAAGGGAATTGCCATATTTGGCTGCAAAAAAGAGCAGTATTTCCAATATTTACACAAACTGCGTTTCCACCACCAAATTTCAAAATAGAGACCGCGAACATAAGATTTTTGTCAATGAAGTACATTTTTTGGAGGTAAAATATGGAAATAGAGAGCGCCGCCGCCAAATTTTTTTTGTTCAATCGCGATAAAGAGTTTAGATGTATCTATCCACAGAAAAATTTTTTTTATAATTTTTAGAGTAAAGGCAAGAACACTAGACTATTAACTTATTTCTTATTTATTTATTTTATTATTTATTTTACAAAATGAAGAGGTTTTTTAGATTTTTTTTCTGTTTAAGTACGACTTCATCCCCTGTAATTCAGATTTTTAAACTCAATCTAACGAACCTATCTACGTCACTGAACTGGACAGACTCTCCTTCTACGATCACATCGTAGATGGCCTAAATAAAGAAATGGGATCTTCCCATTGCAACCCAACCTAACCTAAGTAAAGATTAATGTTATCGATTGCAATAATTTAAAAAATATGGTCAACCCATGTAGGGATTTGAATACTTATAGAAAAAAAAACTATATGATAGATGTGTGCCGAGATTGCTGACACTTAACCATAAGCAAAACCGTGAGACCACTTCAAAGAAGTGTTAGCCAAACGAATTTTTGAAAAATTTCATATGCATGTGCGAAACATTTGCCGTTTTTACACAAACAAAATATCATGACACATGACATGTCTGCAAACTTTATTTAATTTAAAAATTATCTATTGGAATCTATTGGAGTATACTCGTTGATAGTCAACGTTGGCAGCGTCATACATAATCCACACTGTACATCCGTTAGGATTGTCGGAGCCATTTATAAAATATACATTTTTCTGTATTATAAATATTCGTTAACATAGCATAATTTGAAGCGCATTTATCTTGATATTTTGTATAAACAGGGTAATAGATCGGCATAACCATTGACCAAAATACAGTTAACGAACCACAGAACGCCACGGTGCACAAAGGCCGGTTTAGCTGACTTAGCATTGTAAAAATCGTAACTTCGTAACAAATTTTTTTAAGTTAATGGTCAATACATCCCTGACGGTACTTAAAGCTTTTATGTGCTATCCATATTCGATCAGCTATGAGCTTTCAAACATGGCGTATGTGAAAGATCGTGCATTGAAATGCTTTTGAGCCTATTAGGAAGCAGCAGAAAAGCCATAAAAAAAACATAAAACATTAAAGCTGATATAATTTTTGTTTTTCATAAAAGTTATAAGGCGTTTAAAAAAGTATTTGTGAGTTCGTTGAGTATGTGTTTTTAATGAATAAAGTGATGTATTTGCGAGAGCATCGATTTATGGAAAATATTTCACTTTTTAATGTTTCGTGGCTTAGAAGTTGTGACTGCAGCCAGCTACAGCTGTGATTTTAGTTTTAATTTATGTGTGCGTCTATAGTGATATCAAGAAACAAACATTAGCTGCTTTTACCTACCCTAGCTCGTAAACAAAAAATTTTCAGGTACAATGATCAAAAATTATATTTTTTCATATATTTTTGCTCTTTGTGCACAAACTAGTAAACCGATTCGAAAACAATGCTTCACACGATGATGGAAAATTCCAAAACCTTTCGATTGGTGTCTTGCTTGACTTAATCTAAAGTTCCTGAATTTTAATATGGCATAAAACGTAAGTGTTCTTACCGAAAAAATTAAAAAAAAAATAATTAAAAAAACGTTCGCATTAAAAATATTTAAAATTTATTGTCTAGCTCAGCACTCCAAACTAAACTAAGAAAAAGTTCTAGTATTATTAACAAATTCAAAATTAAAAAAAAAAAATTACAAATTAAATATTATTTTTTTTTTTAATAAAAATTTAATTTTTAATTAAAAATTTAAGCCAAGAAATATTTTTTTTTGTTTTATTATGTGTCGAAAATTTCATACCTGTGAATTAATTCTTTTAAATCTAAAATTTAAATTAATTCCACCTAAATATACAAAATCTCCCACTGGAATTTTTGCGCCACTTGAATAGAACATGCATTTTATTTGGTCGGTATCGTTGACACGTGCATACAAATTTTGGTTTACTTAAACTTTTTGCTTTAATTGAAGTGTATATAAAATTAAAAAAAATTAAAATGGGGCGTGGCACTTCATTATCTGAGTCGGAGAAAGGAAAAATCCAAGCTAACAAGGATTCTGGCCTTTCTATTGCCAAAATAGCAAAAAAAAAAGTCGACAGGAGCCGTCACGCCATAACAAATTTTTTAAATAATGAGGCTAATTATGGTAAAAACATGAAGGGCCGCACCCACAGTGTGCTTACCATCGCGGACAAGCGACTTATATTAAGAGAAGCTTCCAATTCGCACGACTCTTTGGCCAAGATATGGGAAAAATGCAACGTTAAAGCAAGTTTAACAACCATGCGTCGTGTTATTAATAATGCTACACACCTGAAGAGACTCAAAATCAAGAAGAAGCCACCTCTTAACCCGGCTCGGAAGTTACAACGCCTTGATTTCGCGCGCGCACATGTCACCTGGACTTCGGAGTGGCAACGTGTTGTCTTTTCGGACGAAAAAAAGTTTAATTTGGAGGGCCCCGATGGCTACAGCTACTATTTTCATGATCTTCGAAAAGAACCACACCATCTTGATAAGTTGCACAGCAGTGCTGGAGGTATTATGGTATGGGAGGCCATTTCCTATTATGGCACCTGTGAGCTTAAATTTATTCCAACCACCATGAATGCGTTGTGTTATAATGGTATATTGAAAGAGGCCTTTCCACACTTCCAAACTCTTTTTGCAAAACTAAAATGGATTTATCAACATGATAATGCCCCTATACATACGGCCCGGATTGTTAAATCGTATATAGCGAGCAAAAACGTGGAGTTATTAAACTGGCCACCCTATTCACCGGACTTGAATATCATTGAGAATGTAATATTGTTATTTGAAAAGGATTGAAATATTCTTAAGTGGTTTTTAGATAAAGTGTCCTATTCAAGCGGTGCAAAATGAAGACTCCAAAATTTGTTACTTATTGGTTAACAATGTTTTTTGTATACTTACAACTTTTGAATAATTTTGTAATTTTCGTCTAATTACTACATTTAAATAAACTTTATAAGAAAACAAAAATTATTTTCCTAGATGGCTTGGTTTAGCAGCAATTAACTATAGAAAATCGACTTTAGAGGTGTCCTATTCAAGTGGCGAGCAGTGTATGGTCAGTACAACCCTTTAAATTTTGTTGCCTTGTGTAATTCAACTAAACGTATCAGGTAAAAGGAGACTATAGGTACATATGTTAACCCAGCAAAAAAACACTTCTATTCAAAAAGCCACAGACTTATCGAACTGCCCTCGAATGTGAAAAATTCGAATCTAAATCTCATGTGTTGTTGCCTTTTTCGACATTTGCCATGACCTTGAAAAACACAAGCCGCTATTATTCTGCCCAAGGTGAATTTAATTAGCGGTCACAAGGCCCAAGGACTTTTCCAAAAATACACATGTATGTGTGTGTGTTATATATTCAAATCGCGTGCAAGACAGGCATCTACTTTGTTTTGTGTTGAAAAGAAACTTCATCCTTAAGCATAGGGAAATCATGCCTCTGAAACGTTGAGTAATTTGTAATTTCATATCGGCATACAGCGTTTTTTTGCGTTATCGCAAATAGACCATTTTATTTTATTTCTTTGACAAAAGAAAAAAAGTTTTTTAAACTCTTCGTACCCTTGTATTGTATAGATGTTAATATACCCGCTACTTTTTGTTATGTCCCGATGTTTGCAATGCATAGATGATTTTTCTGTAATCGTTAGAATTTGGCATCCGAATTGTATAGAAGGTTTAGTAGATCAGCTATAAAAATAAACTCGAAATTGTTTGTGCAGCTCAATCCGATGCATAAACGGATATATACGACGAGTCACGACCCTAGCAAAATGTGATCGAGTATTGGATCAAACGCACCAATTGTTGTGGGAAATGCTCCCAGTAAAGGTTTCGTAATGAGCGTTATTTGTCGGTCAACTAAAGGGATCATACAGATTCAATGAACGAGAGTCGAGTTGAGAGCAAATGAAAGTTCGCTGTAACAGCGCTTCTTTCTGCTGCTACTGAGCATACACTTTCACACGTTCCACGACTTTCTGTCTTGTTTTTATTCAATCGACTTGAAACTCGGTTTTTAAGCAAAAGAAAGAAATTATTTATAAGGTCGTTTTAATAAAAAATGACAAAAAAAACTGGAGTCTCTATTGGAGATGGATATTCAACAATCAGTATGTATTTATATCTGATAACTACACAGAAAAAAAATCCGAGTAATCGAGTAAAATAAGTCCCGAACGATGTCAGACCTTCTGTGTCAGTAGTCGGTCAATACCGGATCAGGTACGAGGGGATTGACGGAGCTTGACTTTACCTCGATATAGGTCTTATTTCACCAAAACACAGGATTGATTTTATATTGTTATTTGAGCTCGATTTGATCCCTAAGTCGCATGATACAATAAATACAAGGTAGTGAAAACACTTGCTCCAATACGCATGCGCATAACTTTGTGAGTCTGTGACGTCATTTGGGAAATGAGCCTAAGGTTGGGAATTTGCATTTTTTAGTTTTAATTGTTGCTATAATTTCAATTCATTTTCATTTTGGTTACCGCAGCACACATTTAAATAAATGTCAAAAACTACAAAATTCCGAGTCTGTGACGTCACAATGGAATTTTTGTTTTGACAACCGACGCATTGCACTACCTACGGTTTTTTTTATGCCTTAGTCGGATGCAATCAAGAAAGTCCGACATTGATTTAGGGTCGATTTTCGTACTTGATGTGATCTCGAAATCGGCAGAGATTGACTTGAGCTCGATATTCAAACTTATTTTGACCCCAAAAAAAAGCGTCCCACAAGAACCCCATGCTACTTTTTTAACGATCTTTTTGATATTCAAACTAGCAAGTTCCAGCCGACTCGAGATCATTAGTTGATTGCATACAAGTCTAAAAACAGAACACAAACAACACTACAATGGAGGCTGGTGGCTGTCTTGGCCCATCGACTGCAATTTAAGATCTACATTTTCATGTTGAAAGTGCTATAACAGGTAAGGAATTCCAAGGCAATATATGTATAAAAAAAAATAGAGGAAAGCTAACTTCCTCTCGACCGAAATTTATATACCCTTGTAGCTTGTATAATTTATATAAATTAAGGGTTTAAATGATTTTCGTCGAAAATTCTTAGCTAAGTTATTTCCCAAGCTCAGCAATAGATGCGCCATATATCACTACTTTGACCGTTTGCTTGCGCCTGTTTGTTATATGGCAACTATACGATATATTAAACAGTTTTGACCAAACTTCCCAAAATTTTGTGGAAACCAATAATATTCTTAACTGGAAAGTAAAAAGACGCTACCAGTACAAACAAAAAAGTTTTTCTAACTAGAAGTTATTTTTCGACCGATTGTTCCTATGGCAGCTATATGCTATAGTCATCCGATCTGGCCGATTCCGACAAATGTGCAGCGTAATTGTACTAAAAGACTTCGTGCAAAGTTTGGTTAAGATAGCTTTAAAACTGACGGAGGAGATACCATAGAAACAGACAGACAGGCGGACGGACAGGCGGACGGACAGACGGACATGGCTATATCAACTCAGCTCGTCATGCTGATCAAGAATATACTTTATGTGGTCGGAGATGCTTCCTTCTATGCTTTACAAGCATCTGGACAATTTTAATATACCCTCTACAGGGGTATAAAAAAACTTGTGATTGTGTGTGTACCGGGTACACTATACCCATTTAACCTGACAGTATTAGTAAGAGATTTTCTCTCTCAGTTTGGAACTTGATCTCGGTTTAATTTTGCTTGGACATTGGAATTTCGTACTTCCTTCAATCTCGAATCTGGATCATTGGGTTTTTAAGATGGATCCGTAATTGAAATTATCAGTTTCGGATTAATACAAGCCTTTTAGGATTGTTCCAATCCATTCGTACTTAAAATTTCAATCCGAAGGTCGAGATCAAATGCAATTTTTTGATCTTGATTTTAGCTCGCCTTTTTATACTCTGTACCAAAGGTACACAGAGTATATTAAGTTTGTGCAAAAGTATGTAACAGGGAGAAGAAATCATTTCCTTTCCTACTATATATATTCTTGATCAGCTATAACAGCCGAGTCGATATAGCCATGTCTGTCTGTCTGTCCGTCCGTCTGTATGAACGCACAGATCTCAGAGATGGTAAGAGATAGAGGTATGACATGTATGGGACATATATTTCTTACACTTGCAGGCAGATCAAGTTTATTTTAAATTTTTGCCACACCCCCACCCGCTCCCGCAATACCACAGCACCCATAACCACAGCATTATTTCAACAAAGGCAATCTTAGTGAGAGAGAGAGAAACTTAGAGATGAGCGTATAACAGCGTATAGCGCTTATAACGCGTATAAAGCGTATAACAGCGTATAGCGCGTATAACTCGTTAGCGAATTCGAGCGGCGGCATTATGGGTACAGAGTATGTTACAGTCGGGCTTGAACGACTTTCTTTCTTGTTTTCCTTTGTTTTGCTACTCCACAATCAAAATTGTTACCTCATCGTATAGTTCCAAGGCTGTGGAATACGAATTGTGTTTTTTTCGACAAGAAAATCACAAATATTTATTTTTTGCATTGCCTAATGGAAAATCCAAAGTAAACAGAATAATGACAAACATCATAGCCAAGCTTTTTCCTACATATGTGAAGCATTGACCCCATGTGTTCCCATGTTGAAATTGGCGATGACGTCGCTCAGTCTATGCAAATGACAGAGTTGTTTGTGTGGCGACATTTCACATGAATTTATTACAATGTTACAGCCAACACTATCTAGAGATACGAAGCAAACAAACGACGTGTAATTACCCAGCCGGGCACCATAAACTATGGATGGCTAATCAATCAAATTCGTAAGATTTGAATTTGAAGGATGTTGCCATAGGTGATGCAATCAACAATAGTTAATCTTGTATGCTCCGTGACTAAAATTGTTTGACTTTGCGTATGCGCAATTTGGGACCTCTTCGTTTCTTGCCCCACTTACGTTCACAGCGGATGACTTCACGACGAGCCTCTTTTGTTAGCATCTGCAGACTATCGCCAATGCGACGAATTCTTTGCGGCGTATTCCCCAACATGCTGACAGTCATTGTTCACTTGGCTCCCACATCTAGGTATTGCCTACTCCTACATGAGACAAACAATTAGCAAAATGGCAATACAAAAACTGAGAACTTGAGTGCGCATTTTGAGTGCTTGAAAGCTTGGCCCGCGAATAACTCGAGAAGCGAAGCGTGAGACGTTCACACGGCGCGACCGCACAACGAGAACTGTGCGCAGGCCAAGAGGCGACAAGGCACACAGGGGATATTTCTGTTATGGAAAATTCTAATTTGGTTGGTAAGATAAATTCTGTCTGTGCGAGGGTGTGTTTAAGCAGGAGACGAAGTCACCCCTAATGTGTTCGAAGTTCCTAAACTTTGGCAATGGCAATGACCGAACGACCCAGTATGCCACTTGGGACAGTGAAAATGAGTGTCAGTGGAGCGATTGCGTGCCCAACTGAGCTCATTGTTAATTACTTCAAAATAAAAAACAAACACCTGGTCCACGCTGGGAATTTTTTTGTTACCCTGCAAGGGTGCATATTCCAACTCAGAATGCATTTCTGGCTGCCACGCCCCTATTGCACCCTAAACAACTGATCGGTATGTCTTTCATAATGGGTATATATTAAAGTTTTTCCATGGAAACTTTTTTAATTTTTTTAATCGCGAAAAAGCTAGTTTTTTGTTTGGGAAGAAAAGTAACATAAGAAATATTTGCATATCTTCGTATCGGTTTATTCATTAAGAAAAGATGACATTTTCTTGGTAGATAATTCCATGCCCTATCTATGAATTCGCATAAGACAATTGCAGAAACGGTTGATGCTTACGCTGCGAAAGGACATACTTGCTGTTAATTCCACTAAACGAATTTATGTTAGAGATGACAGGATGGCAATCGAAGACAAATGGATTTATTGGAACAGATCTGGCGAGCTCATGAGTGACAACAATCCAGCAGAACAGATCCTACAAAGTCTCTACGGTGCTAACTTCAGACCGATCAAAAAACTAAGAAAATGCAGAAATCCCGAAATAAATATAAAAATTTTAGCTTATAATATATCAGGTTTAAGGAGTAAACTATTATATAAGAATTTTATAAACTATGTAAACAATCATGAAATATTTTTCCTTTTCGAAACATTTATCGAGAGAAACTTTGAAGAGCTGGCTCCATACTTTCCTGGACACTGACTACATTGGATCCCGGCAAAGCGCCGATGCGCGAAAGGGCGGGCAAGCGGAGGAAGTTTGTACGGCATTCAAAACACCCTAACCAATGTATTTAGCTATACCAACAGTGAGGAGGTTACAGCGGTAAAACTTACACGGCAGTTGCAGACATGGCTCATAGTTCCACAATATCTAAACTGTAACCATTGGAAGCACGATTTCGAAAAATTGTATAATTATGTGCTGGAGTGCGCAGAAGAAAACATTATGATTGTAGGAGATCTAAACGGGCGATTTAGCGAAAATCAGATTATTACGGAAGACCCGAAAACGGCGCATGGTTTTGCTCTTTTAATCAGAGAATCGAAGGATCGGAAAAGGGACACGAATGGGTGCCAAATCATCGAGATGTGTGAAACACTGAATTTGACAGTCCTAAATGGAAGAACTACTGGAGATGATATGGGTGAATACACGTACATGAGAGGAGATACCGCATCTACTATTGACTACTGCATAATAGGAGGAAAATGGCATGAAATGGTAACTGATGTCACTGTGGGAAACGAGGCATTTTCGGATCATCTACCAGTAGTAACGCAAACTAATATACGCTCAATAATTGCCAACGACAAGGAGAACAAACTACTGCCACAGCTGCGGTGGGTGCAGAACAAGGCTGATCAGTATAGAGACCGCTTAAACGAACTATTGGGAAATCAAAGGCTGAACTCAACTGATCGAAATTACACAATTGAGATGCTACAAATATGTATAACAACGGCTGCAAAATGTATGGGAAGAAAGTCAACGGAAAGAAATTTTGTTCAACCATGGTTTGATAAGGTATGTGAGGCGGCCAGAAAACTGTCTTTTGAAGCACTCAAAAATGCTAAGCAAAGCGATTTCGGCAGAGCTAGAGCTCACTACCACCAGACTAATCAAGCCTACAAGAAAGAATGCATCGATAAACGGGCCACGTACTATTTTCAGTTGGAAATGTCCATCTCAAAAATATGAAACAGCAGGGACTTCTGGGAAATAGCACAAAAACTAAACGGCGGCAAATTAAATAAAGGAATTAAAGCGGAACCAAAAGCACTGGCACACTATTTTCAGAAGCTTCTCTATATGAGTCAGCCAGAAATACAGCTTTGCTATGCTTTACCCATGATTGAGAACAGCAATCTCGATGTAGCGATTTCATCGGCGGAAGTTAATATAGCGATCGCAAAATGCAAATGGAAAAAAGCTCCTGGTGTTGATCGCATGCCCGCTGAATTTTTAAAGGAAGCTTCTCCGGTGTTTATTGAGTGCCTTACAAATGTGTACAAAAATATTATGCTTAACTCAGAGGCACCTGTTTCCTTCCGACTGAATATTATATATCCCATATACAAGAAAGGGGACCCAGCGCAAGCTGACAATTATAGAGGAATCTCATTTCAAAACGCAATGGTAAAGGTGTTCTCCTCTGTTATTTTGGCTCGTCTAATTGCTTGGGTGAACGAAAAGAACCTGCTCAGCGAGTACCAATCCGGATTTCGAAAAGGCTACTCAACTGTTGATACCACCACCATCGCACAGCATTACTTGGAACAAAAAAAAAAGCTTTACATGTTTTTTGTGAATTTCCGTGCAGCTTTCTACACCATTAACAGGAATGCTCTCTTTTACAAACTAAGCAATTTATAATTATTGTCGAAAATGCTTTCAGTTGTCAAAAGCCTATACGTGGACAATAAGACGACAGTGTGGGACGGAGACGAATGCTCGGACTGGTTTGAGACAAACAGAGGAGTCAAACAAGGATGCCTATTAAGCCCGTTGCTGTTCGCACTGTTCATCGAAGACCTACATGACTACCTAAGCGGAGGTGCAAATCTTGGAGCTGTCACTTGTAAGTTACTTATGTATGCCGATGATATGGTACTACTGGCCGAAAGTGCGGAAGAGATGCAGTATACAATTGACAAAGTATCTGTGTATTGTAAGCAGTGGAGCCTTATCATTAACACAGAAAAATCCAAAATCATGGTGGTTCGAGATGGCAGAGGGCGCCTTGCAAGAGCGGAGAAGTGGTACCTCGACGGGGCAGAACTGGAAGCTATGAAGGAATACTAGTATCTAGGTGTTACACTGACACAGAATATGCGGTTTGAGACACATCTGCGGAACAAATTGGCTGAAGCAAGGATTGCAATCAACAGCACGTGGAAAAGTTTTATGTCAAGAAAAGACATAAAACCAAGTGCGAAATGTAAGCTTTTTGAAGCAACGGCAAGATCCATTATGCTATATGCAGCAGAGGTGTGGGGTTATGCGGAATACGACAGCCAATTAACACACCATCATATGCGATACACCTAGAGACTGGTCTACCTACCCTCTATCACAATACGCTGGACAGACATTTTACTTATATTAGGAAAATCATGGATCTACCTCAGAACAGACTTCCTAAGTTAGTCGCTAAGCAAATCCTTAGCGACCAATCGCAGTGCTTTGCAAAATGGCACAAAATTTTCCAGGCTAAAAGTATTATTTGCGATATAGAAGACATAGCTGGATGGAGAAGAACGCAGAATTGATGAAGCCCAGCGGAAATCCTTTGAGGAAACTGCTCGAAGGAGCGCAACTCGGCTTTTGTATAAAGGCCTAAACTTCAACCTGGGTCAAAATAATTACTTTAGAGATGATTTTTCGGTGGATGCCATAAAAGTAATATTCAAGCAAGATCCGAGCTGCTGCCACTCAATTATAGACCCCTTATAAGCGACGAGAAGTGCACGCTTTGTAACATGAGCACCAGGAAGGATACCTTCCATTTCCTCTCAGAATGCCCAATCCTGGGAGAACTACGATACAAATATTTCGGAGAAAGGTTCTTTACAATGGAAAAAACTAGAGATCGACTCAACGGAGAAAATTGGATTACGCTTGCTGCTTATCTCTCTGCTGCTCTTAAATATAGGCTCAAAATTGTCACAGAAGATTTTTAACAAAATTTATCATTATTTAAACTCCTTACTCCTTAACTACTAAGCTATTAAAAATATTATATAAGTGTGCAAACGGCTTATGCCAAGCAAACAATTTGAAAATAAATCTACTACTAC